>NNCF01127017.1:102667-150721 GCA_002313205.1 Laupala kohalensis
CCGTCTCATCGGACTACCTATGATATATAATACAGTGTTGTCATTCTCAGGCCACGAATTGTAGTATAGAGGGATATGCTTCTATTAAAGCTTTTTTGTATACATTATACATGTCTTTCATCTATACTAAAATGGTATTATATTCATTTCTTTTACCAGTAACAAGTTATCTTTTGGAAAATGTATTGAAAATATTACAAAGATTATTTTGTAAAGAATATCTCTAGTAAATATATGATTACCTCACGTTAGGTTCACACACATATACATGCTTGAGGAGTTTGATCTATTCTGTTCTGGGGACGAAAAACGACGGTCATAAAATTGTTAAAGATAGTTAGTATTATATAACTGGACATATTCTCGTGAGAATCATGGACACAATCCTCACCTTTTTGTGCTACTTACGTTGTTCCGCCTAGTAACTGAGAATTCAAAGTCACAACGATAGAGCCAATCCAGACAATGAGAAAAACTTGTGTTACTGCTGGACCACCATCGTTTGTTGACTTGGGATCTTTTGAACTGTGAAGAATCCTTGGAAGAGATTATTTTAAGTGTCTTGCTTCATCAAATAATTTAAAATAGAGAGAACATAATGAATACTTACATAGCCATTAACGTGCATAAAAGGAGAGGTCCCCACAAGTCCCAATCATTACGCAAATCCTTTTTGTTTGTAGGGTTCAAAACTTGTAAGAACTTACGTCCCATAGCATGACAATCTCTCAACACGGTACGCATTATAGGTTCATCTAAAGTGTCGAAATGTATAGGAGTATTTTTGATATCCTGCTTGACAACAGGTGAGCTCCCAGACACAGAACCAGCTAAATCTTGATACAAATGACGATTGGGTCCGTCTCCACTGGCCATATTTCTACCAAAGAGCCTTTATACTATATGTTAATTCTTACTCTCTCAACACTTCATTAAGCAGTATCCTGTTCTCCACTAACCTATTTGTTAAAATGTTGTTAGTTCTTTAATTTATCCAAAGCCTTCTAAATCTTCTTGTTCTGATGATTCCATGATTTGATAGAATTTCATGGAATGCTTTGGTAGAATTTTAGTGCTCGTCCGTTTTATATTCAATTTGTAAAATAACGATCCAGAAGGGTGTAACTTTCTATTCCAAAAAATATTTATCAAAGAAGAAGGAAAAGCAAAATTGCGAGACACATCATTTAGCGAGAAAATGTAAAATCGAAATTATTGAATTCAGAATCATTTAATATTCCGTAGCCACCTTAATATCATTAACCAGGGACGTTGAAGATTGGATTCGGTTATTCGTGGTTAAAATTCATCCGGAATGTAAAAATCAATCATATTTCACGATGATGTAAACTACATTGGATTATAAATCTTTACTTATTTCCTACGAAGAATAATGATATACCGTCCTTGGACCCGACTCGGGAATCCCTGGATCCGAATAGATGTAGGAGTAATAAGTACCAAGCGTATTTTATATTTGACATCGTATGTTTTTACATGTGCAATAGCTGAGTTCCCGCGTATTTATTCACTTCTGGTAATGAATTTCATGCGTAAAAACACCCATTGATTTCTCTTGCAAATAATTGTCACATTTAATTGTTAAAACTATTGTAAATGA
Organism: Laupala kohalensis; assembly: GCA_002313205.1. Classification (NCBI taxonomy): domain Eukaryota; kingdom Metazoa; phylum Arthropoda; class Insecta; order Orthoptera; family Trigonidiidae; genus Laupala; species Laupala kohalensis. The sequence continues at coordinate 104,289 of NNCF01127017.1, forward strand.
AATGAAGAAAGACAATTGGCGGTACATTCACTGAGAATCTTTACAGTACTAATTTACTGCTATTTTTATAATCTTTTCTAATTCTAATTTTTTATAATAAAATTTTAAATAGTCTAGCTAAGATTTCGGTACCATATAAACCTTCTTATATGTACTTTCTGCTATGGTGTTTCCTTCAACATATTAATAGATCGTTTGTTTCATTTTTAACCCTTTCGAAAATGTAATTTGGTCTTCTCATCAGTGATAAGCAGTGTTTTGTAACGCACGAAAATCGTTTATCACTAGAGACTTGATCGCACAGTGGTTAATATATCTGGATAGAAAGCCGAAGGAACAATGTTTTAATCTTCACTGTTACTAAAAATTTGCTCTCTATTACGTTATTAATTTTATCGTTACAATATATTTCATGCCAGTGGACGAAAAAAGATTACCTGCGTCTTATCAATTAGTATACCGATATATTGTGTTTCCCAAATTTTAAATAGACGATTACGAGTACAATGATAGCTGATGTAATCATGAAATCAGAGAGCCATAAGTATAAGTAACTCCTGTGCTAATACCTTGCNAATCAGAGAGCCATAAGTATAAGTAACTCCTGTGCTAATACCTTGCGAAGCATCCTGTCGCTATAGAATTTTGATGTTTCGCTGAAGCAGATGCTTTACGAGCTATCCGCCACCGCCGCCAACTTTTGTTATCCCTCGCTGCGTGGCGTAATAGCGACTAGGGCTCACACGGGGTTCATCCCATGAAAGTTACCACTTCCGGTCACCGCAATCACCTTCTCTACCCTCTGTTGCGACAGACTCTCCCTCGGGGAAGCGCTTTAATACACTGAATATTAGGCTTTTCATTGGCATTGTGTCGAAATTGCGTGTTTATGTTTTGCTCGGAACGAAGAGAGGTTTAATGTTTATTTTGACTGCCCAACGCGCGAACGAGATATTGCGCCACTGGGCGTAACTACTATGAATGTATTAGGGGGTGGTAACAAATCTGTTGACAAGATTCAAGGAAACACAACATATTTGATTAAACGTGTCATATAATTTAATGTATTCTGTATATTTCAATCACACTTTCTAATGCTAATACTTGATAAAATTTTATGGATATTAAAAGAATTTCATTCCAGTCCATACTTTTTGTCATTGTGTGATCTTTCCGTGATTATAAACCTTATTTTTTTATTCTGGCCACAGAATTAGTTAGGAATTAGAGGTATTACCACAGTTTTATGTACTTCTTATCCGTGTTATCTTTTCCAAAATGGTTAAAAGAGGGAAAATTTTATAACAGACATGTTCCAGATTAAATATTATATGGAAAATAAGACAGTACTTTCGTACGTAGTGACAAATATTATTACCAGCTTGATATATACATTGGAAACACAAAAGTCATGACTCTCAGCATTGATTGAGACTCCTTCTGTTGCGAATTCTACATTAAATTGTGACTATTATGTTACCCAATTATAACTCCTCCTTGAGAAATAAATTTTAGTCCCGAGATTATGAAACTTAAACATATTTTGTAAACAGTTAAACTTGTAAAACCTCGTGAAGTGCTTTTGAAAAATTAAATAGAATTTGCGGGATAAATTTCTATCATTTTAATAATATTAAAAGAATAGAAATATTTTAATAAACCCTTATAAAAGTAATTCCGCACATAAATATTCTGTTCAAAATTTCCAGATTGCTTTTATAAGTATTCTAACGCATTGCTCGATGGGTAAAAAATCATTCCTTTCTCTTCATTCCAATCCACTACTGCCTTTATCTATGCAAATTAAATCAATTTTGCTTTTCCATTTTGTTCAAAAGTTGTGTATTAATGATGGACCATTAATCAGGAAGAAGTTCGTAAAAATTCAGCTAGGAGGGATCGCTTTTAAATTTAAGCCAAGCAGCAACGCCTTGGAGAAACAGGTAATAAATAGTGCCTGGAAGGTAATCTTTGTACGATGTAGTCGGCCCGCCCTCTGACCTTCTTCCCCCACGTCCCCTTTTCTCTGCGGATCTGTGGCGTACAGAAAAAAGGGAATTCGCCCAGAGGAGCGCTCCCTCCTACATCCGCCAATATCCACCTGCCGTTGATACACCTATCCTCTTTTGTTTTTCTCTCTTAATTCTTCTTGGAGCTGTATGGACTGTTAACTTCAATACGAACACCATTTATCACTATAGAGCTAGGGGAGTGTCCGGTAGCCTCATACCGGTCCCCAACTCCTTGGAAACGATCCATTCCATCCGCTACCTCACACTTAATGATCCTCCGAGAGGAGGATCTTATGTCTTTAAATAATAATTTGCTTACAAGTGTATTCTCACCTTCATTTTTAAGACATGTGGTACGTTAGCTGGAAATTTAATTGAAATTCCAATATTATTCGCAAAATCCTGTAATGTAAAAACTTGTAATATAATTTGAGGTTTCGTTTCTTTCAAGTCAGGTATTTTTGTATTGTCCTTTCAATTAATGACATTGCGATTATGAGCAGCGTAAAGTTACCTCACCTCATTAGTTATCGTCAAAAACCTTGATTTTAAACTTCCCAGTTACACTAAATCTGTGTCTTTTAAACTCATCTGTACCTACCGTTAACATTTTTAAGACAATCTTATTACTAGTAAATAAAGTTCTCATCGTAAGAAAAACTGTCTAGCTCTTGCCAAGAGCAAATGTGGATTGATTTAAATTTCTGAATATTATTATAAATCCAAACTTTTAGCCAAAAAAGCACTTCCCGCCAAAAACTAAAAATCTTCATCAGTCCTTTCTTCCAGAAATTTGCGAATTAAATGTTGCAAAATTTGATATTACTAATAGCCTTTCATCTCAAAATAATGTTTTCATTCCACAAAAATTTCTCAGGCAATCATATCACAGTATTCACGTTTTTGTTATATTTTCACCACATTAACACGTAATGTGAAATTACTTGTTTGTTTTAGCAATAACATGAATTAATGTCCACTGAGAAAACTTCAATTTTTTATGATAATATGATATTTCTATTTTCAGGTCTGGAAGATCTCGACCAGATATCAAACTCGTCAGTTATAAGTAAGTAACTGATTTATAATTTATTATGAAGGAAAAGAGATAATTAGTCTTCGATTAGAAAAAATAATTCAAAATTAACAGATTCAAATTTTTTAAATTGAATTTTAGATAATTAAAGAAAGGACATAGTGACAATAACCTTCCAATGACCTGTGTTTAAGGATTATTTCAGTAAAGTATAGCGATATCTTATTGTTTGGATTCTGGGTCCAAAAGGAACACATGTCTGGCACCGTAGCAATATATACAAACAAAAAGACGCATTCTCACATCATAACAAAATTAAAATTAAAATTATTGTGTTCTGGAATAAAATATATTCATCGCGTTGGAGTGATTCCAGAGTAATTTGGAATGAGTCATAAGAAAATTTATTTCCCACTCTCATTTTGCGCGTGTGTGCTCATTTCATTATTTCAATCACTTCATGCTGTTGAGTGTTGCGTGATGTGTTTATCACTTCAATCAAAGTGTCTTCAAGACTGGCGGCGACAAGCGCTCAGGCTCGAGTGACACTTTTTATTACTTACTGTTTTTCTTCGGTAAACAAAATGTTTCAAAATTCATAAAAATAAAACATTTTATTGTTCGAAAAAACAAAAATGTTACTAATGACATTTTATTGTTCTTTTGTCTCTCATTTTATATCATTTAATAGACTGACTTCACTCGCTCGGGGGTCCCATACTTTATTTAGGTTTTCATCCCCAGATCTTCGCCCCAGCCAGGGTGTATCCGAGACGACGAGAACAATATCTCGTTATTCGCAATCTGATGAGTTTCTCAATATGAGAAAATTGTGTGATTTTCGATTTCAACGTGGCATTGAGTGGGTATAAATAAAATTGTAATTGTGGATATCTTTGAATCAAGGGTATGTATCAATGTTCAATTGATTTTGAGTACATTAAACACCCCAAAAGTGTCCTACAAAATGAAATGCTTGCCATTTTATTTTAGTGATACTGTACTAGTTACAAAAAAATGAGTCATTTTCTGTAAAGGATTATGTAAATAATACCAAGATTGCAAGTCGAATTGCTGAGACTCAATTTATTCTTCTTGAGGTAGCGTCCCCTGGGGAAGATCGTGAGTGTTATGGCCTTGACGATAACTGCCCACTCATGAAGATAACCCCGCCATTAAAGAATTTTGCATTCTACAATTTCAGCATTATTGCACAAATTAATCATAGAGTTTGACTATAACACGCTGGTGTAAGCTAATATGAATAAATTCCGAAAGAAGATAAAAGCAATTGTTGATGCGTGGGGAAAGTTCAATTCACGCTGACACAAAATAGAACCGTTATATTTTATTTTAAATCTCGTCACATTTACTAAATTGTTATATAAGTTGCAAATATATTTGTTCAATTTTTTTTAAGAATCACAATTAAAATATTTTTATTAAAATAGTAAAAATCATTATCTTATCACAGATTACAACTGTTGTTGCTTTGAAAAAAAACCGACTAAAAATTTTCTCCACTGAAACAAAAATTTTGGGGCGACCAGTTTGAAGGTATATTAATATACGCAAGTGCAGGCGTGACAAATTTAAAAGGCTGGTACTACAGACAGGTCTCGTCGAATAATCACATACAAAGTCAGTTGTGCTAATTTTAAGAGACGAGATGGGAAGAGTTTTAGTAGTTTCTGACATGCTCCACTTTATTTCTAAAAAACAATATTGTTCTGAAAATTCAATGACACAGAATTTATTGTGACCAAATATTTATTTTTAATACGTTTTAAATAAACGTTTTTATTATATATTATTTTTACGCTGAGTAACCGCACACTCACGTGTTTTTTTTTCTTCTAAATATCAGAAGATGTAAGAAAAATCTAAATCGAATTTTCAAAAAGCACTGGGTGATGATCTGAGAATATAGGGTCGTCACTCCGCAGATCACAAAGAAACGCTTAAAAATAAACAAGGAAAAAAAAAACTACATCGAAATTCAAAAATATTGGAACCTGGAACGCATATGTCAAAAAAAAACTCTTGAGCCTCTCCAGCGAAGGGATATTTGCATCAAAGAGGCTTAAAATTAAATTTTAAAAATCTAACGAATTCCGGAAACATTGCTGGTTGGTCATTTTGAACCCCTAATTCCCAAGCTCGCATGTGTCTAATTTGAGGTTTTCGGCCAATCTGTCCTTGCGCTACGCGGCGGAAACACAGACACACGAACTTAATCTATACACGTATATTTGTATACATTTTTTATTTTTCTTGTGTTATATTCGTAATATTGTATTTTATGCAAATTTTATATTTTATTTTTATTTTCGGAAAATCATTTATTATAGAAGTAATCCACCAATGTTGCGCCCACCTATGATAGTGCTTAATCTGCGTCCACTCTGCACCCGATGCGAGTTTCAAATTGATGCGAGCTATGCGACGCACTCGGTTATGTACAAGTAGATAGTTTAGTTCTCGGAGTCGCAACATAATGATCTTTTTGAATCTCTTCTATTGTCTACTAAAAAATTGACGGGTTTTGTTATTTATATTTCATGATTCACATCTTTTGTTACCTTTACATGTAATCATTTTTAAAAAATATCATAACTTGAACTCATTGTTTCACCTTTTTCATGGCAGTAGCGATCCCTCCAGGAATCGAACTTGACTTTGTTAAATACATAATGTATTTTATTTCCACTATTAATAAAACGGGTGATTCCTCGGAACACAAAACTATCGAGGGGAAGAGAGCAAAGTTGACAAAGATTCGTCCCCCTCACCAAGATCACTTACTGGATCCGTCCGTTTCACAGTAATTAACTCCAGGAGTGACGTGTATCATCTCAGTCGTGATAATATCCTTAGGGTCCACTGCTCGGTCGTAGATGTACACCATTCATACGTTTCTCCAAATCTATCGTAATAAATGCACTATCATAGGTGGCAAAACACGTCAATCGCCACAATTCGCAAACTAGATTGCCATGGAATCTCACTACTCGCATACGAAGTACTCCTAATCACAAGGTTTCGCTCACAGTGGGAACAGTTCCTCATCTCTGCCCCTCTATTCCTCTTTGCGATTATCGTATGAAATTATATTTCATCGCGTCGCATCGCATTGCGGGCATTGTGAACAGCGGATGAGTGTACACTCGAGAACGGGATCTCATTCGCCATGTCTTTTTCCGCGAAATCGACGCCCTGAGTAATCGCAAACGTAGAACCAGTTGCTGATATTGTGTCGCTCAGCGACTGCTCAAGAAGTTCAATCCCCTCTTCTTGAGGTTAGATGCGTGAGGAGACTTACGCATGGATGTAGCACATACAAGGTTTCCTTATACGAGGAAAGTCCATCATTTCATTCATAGAAATGAGAGTACGGCACACACTCGGGGCTGGGGTTACCAGGTTGCGTTGAAATCGTTGAAATCTCTAGAGAAACTGTCGATCCACAAGTAAGCGACATTCAACAGTTAACTTTAATTAGAATTCCGTTAGAATACCATACTCATAGTTTTGTGTACCTATGTTCTGAGTGGATCTAATTGGTGTGCCTCAGTATATAGGTTGTGAGTAAATGTCAGGATCTTCATAGTGGTCATATGTGCAATAATTTTGTTTATAACTAAAGATTTTAGCTGTTATTTTTAATGAAATCGCATATTACTATAACGATTTGCATGACTAACAATATTATATATTTCCTATTTTCGCTCAACCAATGAATTGAATACTTTCTTGGTGATTATTATTTCACCTAATAGCAGCATTTGACATTTGAATATTTTAAAAAGGTTTTCTACCCAGCAATTTCCGACACCTCGGAACCAGTGTGATAGAGCCATGGCTTAGTTTCTTCTTCTGTCCACTTCACCTCTCAATCACAGCTCTCAGCAACGGTTCTACAGTTGCTTTACTTCGATTTGAATTCGTAACAATACGAAGAGGAATTTTACAATCGACAACATACATCACTAAGATAAGTATGTTTGCTTCTATACTCCAAGTCATGTAACTTTGACAAAAATTATGCAATATGGCTGCCTAACACGAATTGCCTAATTTTACGATTTTAAATAAATTGTATAAATAAAAATTAAGTGTTGTTCGTTGGTACCCACATAACTTGAGAACGGCTGGCCCGATTTTGCACTACTTACAGTATTTCCTTTTTCTGACTTCGAAGCAAGAATGTTACTACATTCACGCGAGTAATTTTTGTTATACTTACGTTATTCTCAATAAAATTGACACCGCAATGGAAGGATCTGAATTTCCGAAATTTTGAACTTCATATTTGTGACAAGCCAATCGTACAGATCGAACTATTTTAGTTATGGAAAATGAGTTCGTTCATGAGTTTCAAATAGTGAATTATTTATGTTGAAAACAGTAATCCCACATTTTACCAAATTGTATTTTCTTGTTTCTCCGACCCTTGTGTTTGAATCAATTTGTAAATAAATTCTGATTAGGGCAAGAAGTGTATGCATCATATGAAACATATAAAATATCAGAATCGTTTAAGCGTTCAAAGTACAGATCCAAAACTGTTACCAAAGAACAAGCACTACTCAGTTTCTACATTTCTTGGAAAAAGTATACACATGGCATTATATGCTGACTGCATTTTTTGAGATTCCTACTTACTAAGAGATAGATAATAGGAATTCGTTTACATGATCATATAAGATATTATTAGGTGGTAAACTTTAGGACCCATAGTAAAGAAAAAATAACATGCATGACTTGAATTTCGTAAGGGATGTGTTAAAGTAAAAACGTATTATCAGTAAGGAAAAAAACACATTTCCCAAATATGAATGGATGATTTCGTTCCACTTACTAACAATGTAACAAAATTTATAAAATGAAGAGATCGCAAATTTAAAAAAACGATAAATTTGAAGTACGTGCTNACAATGTAACAAAATTAATAAAATGAAGATATCGCAAATAAAAAAAAACGATAAATTTGAAGTACGTGCTTCAAAAACAGAAACAAATCTTTTTTTTTAATTTTTTCTATCTATGGTTGTAGCTGGGATACGTTTCCATGCCTGGAATGTTATTTTAATAACATTATGAACATATGCATTGATACCCCATGAGATGATATCAAATGAAAACATATTTATGAATATGTTACCTACACTATTTGAAACAACTTAATTCTTCAGCAGCTTATTAGAAGTTACGAAGTTCTTTATGAAAATTATGAAAATTATGAAAATTGGACTATTTTAATACTATTTTTTCCTTATTTCAGTATTAATTTATTCCACTTTCAAGTATTTATCAACAGTTTATGTCATTTTCATAAATGACATGTCGTGTTCGTACTGATTAAATAAGGCTAAAACAATTATATTCTTTAAGTATTTCAATAAGTTGATTTCTGATTCAAGTCTCCTTTGTTGTAGTTGAATGGCATGTAGATTCTAAAGAAAGTAGCTTGTGTCTCACACAGACGTCCTTTTGAAAGGTATTGTTCAAGATATTTTTAAGGAGCTTGTTCATTGTTGAACTCATTCCTTAACACATGATCTTGCCACCACTGATTCGAACATAAAACATGAACAAACTAATCTATTAAAACTACCCAAGCAACGACGTCGCCAGACAGGGAATGTTCGCTGAAATATTTCGTCGAAAACATAAACCGTACACTTACAACATCGAACGAAACAGAACTGGAGCTAAGTGAATTTCTTTGAATCCATGATCACTCCACAAGCACTCGTTACACGGAAGCAAAGCAAATTTACCTCTTTAAGTACGTATGCTTCCATGTATGCGAAAATACGAATTGCCTAATTTTACGATTTTAAATAAATTGTATAAATAAAATTAAGTGTTGTTCGTTGGTACCCACATAACTTGAGAACGGCTGGCCCGATTTGGCTAACTAAAAAAATGTTCGTAGTAGTCCGAATAAGGTTTTTAGGGAAAGAAAAATTGGAAAAGTTGCCCGGAAAATTGGAAAATTAGGGAAAAACTGAAAGTACTTTTTTCTAAGAAATTTTTGTATGAACTCAAGACCACAACTCACGATTCGAACAATGGATATGCGTAATTATTTTTTCGTTTTGTTTGTTATCGTCCTGGAATTTTTTCTACAAAAGTTAACCCAAATTATTTATCAATAAAACGTTATTAAAAATAGAAGTGTTTAAATTCTTCAATTTAACAGAGTAATTTAAGAAGGCAAAAAATAAATTATCATAAAATTTAATGAATTACTTATTTTGTGCATTTAACAAAGAAAAAAAACGTCTCTAAATTGTAAAATTTCGACGAATAGTTTACACTTTACAAGAATTTTAATGAAATGATGCAGTCGCGTCATGCCTCGAAAGCGGTCGCCCAAAGATGTTGTGTATGCAGTAAACTTTTGTATTAAATTAGTATTATTACGAATTTGAAAAGTTAGACTGCTGTACATGTTTTAAAAAATCAGTAAGTAAATGTATTTCGATCTTACAATTTATATTCATTTTTATTTTTTCCTGAGTAAAAGAAGATTAGTGTAAGAAAACTCCAGAGCAACGCCGGTTGGTCGCTTGCATCCGAATAAAATATTAATAGTACTTACAAAAGCGACTATTTGCTGTAAATATATTCAATTTTTTACTACATCAAACTACGACACATTCGTTCCACACGTCCCATACAGAAAGAACAGAATAGCGTCACAAGAGCAAGTGCATTGAATTTATGACCGATATTGGTGATAGATTTAAGTTTTCAGAAATTCGATTGTCCTGCCAACATAATGGGAGGTAAAAATATCGTTACTCTTATGGACGATGACGTAGTAAAAGTGTTGGCTACACTGTGCACAAGCGCTATACCAACATCAAGCTAATTAGAATGACAATAAATAAATAAATAATTTATTGTCAAGAGGTTGTGGTTTTGCACCACTTGTTTAAATTTCAGTAAGTGTTTAAAATGATGTAATATTGCAAATTCATGCCACGTTTTTTAAAATTCCAAAATGTCAAGAAAAGAACTCAAACTTGGACCTGAACTCCATCTTTTCTCTATTATTGTGCTAAAAGTTCGATTGAGTCTATTATTTATTTACGTAACAAACAATTCTCATACACGGTTGTTTGTCTCACTAATACTTGATGAAGTCCACGAAGAGCAGAGAAATACTTTAGAACTCATCGTAACTCAACAGATTTGCAATTTGAAGAAAAAAGAATGGAAAAACAAATAGTTTTATTTATTTGTATGAAGTATTTGAATAACAATATAGTCATTAATATCATGAAAAGATGAAGAGGAAAATAAGCAGGTTCTAGTAACTAATCTTAAAACGTATATCATGTGTTAATGCAAAAAAACTTCCATGGGCATTAATTTTAGAAATGGTGTGGAAGACACGGGTGTTGACGCAGAAGTGAGGAATTAATGATACTATTGAGACCTGTTATGAAGTTTCATTAACTTTTGATAAAACATGAACAAGTTTTGAAACCAATATCAAGAATATATGACTAAAATTCGTAGTCACATAGCAGTGGTATTTATCATGTACTTTATTAATAGGAATGTTTATATTTGATTATCGTGATTCTTGATATTTCTTCCAGAATGTTATTTTTTTCTAACGGTCCGCTAATAGTACTTTCTCGCAATATTTTCGAACCCAGAAAACTCTCTTCGTAACTTCTCTTCGGAAGTTTTATATATGTCCGCGAGAGCGCTAGACACAATCACCAATCTCGGATCTGGCCGCTAGTTTCCAGTTGGTGTCGGCTTCGCAATCCATCACTACGCAGAACTCGACGTGAGCAACGCCTTGACCGCGTAGCTCTCCGCAAGCGCAATCGTTGTCTGCTACAGTGACGTGGGTGTCGTTCGCGCATAGAGCCCAACCAAACGCAGAACGATTCAAAGCGCCCTTTATTTTAAGGGTGGTGTTGCCTCGTAAATACGACCGTACAGTTTCCTCGCTGGGTAGGGATATGAGGTTCCAATTGAAATCTGCTTCCTGAAATCAAGAAGGTTTAGTTTGGATGTTCCATTTCACCAGAAATCTGAATTAATATGCATTGTATATGTTAATGTGATTTATAGAAAATATAAAACAAGATGTTTATAATTCTAAAAACTTTCATCTGACACATTGAATATTTCGATGACAATCCACTCACTTTGTTAAAAGAAATTAACAAAAATGTATTTTTTTAGTAGTTTTTTCACAGTTCTCCGGGATTTATCCCTGCAAAAATAAACTTGAAGTGTGTTTTCAATGCCACTAAGTAGTTCCTACGAGCACGTTGTTCTGTAGTTGTAGGTGAAGAAAATATATATCGAAGTATTTTTGGATTGTCTCAACATATTAAACATTTCCAGAGCGAAGAAACTTAGTTTTACTCAGAGCGATCACTTGTTTATTGAATTTTAATATTTTTGTTATTTGCAGGTATATAGAAAATATAGAAAAACTTGCTTCTATTTTTTCTGATTTCGCAATAGGGATACATTTTTGAGAAGCTAAAACTAAATACAAGGATAAATTATTCAGTCTGTAGACGTGCGTACGTTGTGAACAGCACACAAATTCTGTGGTGAAACAAATTTTTTAAATGATGTCTGCCACTTTCAGTTAATTTTTGAAATTGAAATAGTTTTTATCATGTTTAATATTTTAAAATCGATGGAGCTCTAATGAAAGAATGTTAACTTGACAATGTTTTTGTTTAAAAATGAAGGGGTGAGAATTTTGGGGCGCGAAGAAAATTAATTTGCATTGTTCAAATGTATATAGTTTCTAAAGAATGTACAGTATAACATAATGAGCACCACGATATAATTATTCAATAACAATCAATAAACAAAGTTAATAATAGTTCAATTTCTCTTTCAAAGAAACTGACGAGTGTATACGAAACACTATGTACGAGCTTGAACTAATACATTACTCTTAGAAAATGATGCTAAAAAGACATGGTGAAAGGGCAATATTTTAAGTCTCTGCGAAAATACGATCCAAATACTTCAGTATTTTCATACCTGTGAAAAAATAGTTTTTATTCTTACTATTTGATGCAAATGTTTTAAGTCACACGTACGACATATAAAAGAATTCGTTTTTGTTTTAATAAACAATTTTCACACAAAATCTATTTCTTGTGTGGAGTTTATTCTTATTTCTCTTCTACTACACTCAAAATGATCTACAAATTTTATTCGTATAGTTCACTTGGAGGACTAACCGGCGTTGCCCAAGATTTGGAAACTTAAAACAATCATTACTTGACATTAAAATTTTAAAACTATTCACAAATAAAACTTTAAAATAAATATTTATATTATTAAAAATATTTTAATTGTTAAACATATAAAAAAATTACACCATTATTCAAAGAAAAATTGGTACTATGAATTGATATATTTTATCTTACACTGAGTATTAAAATATCGGTCAAGAATTCAGGATTGTTTAGCTCATTTTGTTAGTTTCATATTTTTTTGCTTCATACGTGAGTTACTATAGTTCCCTACTTTCTTGATATTAAATTTTAATTTTTCTTAATTTCAAAAATGAAATTCCACCAAGGAAACCTATAAAAATATACAGTTATCAGTATTATATGTTAATATGTGCGTATATACGAATTATTTTAAAATCCAGGCGGAAGGAACGTACACATTACACAGAAATAAACAAAAGTCGTAGTTAAGATCTCTGACTTCTTTGGTTTTCATTTTGCTCCTATAATTTGGTTACGTAGATTATAAGTTCAGTGGATTATCCGCCACAAGTAACGCAATTTAACTCTGGCGGATACGTTAGTAAGCTTCATAGTCAACCGTCATGCGAGTGAAGGTTCGCATCTACTGATTAGCAACCAGTTTTAATTATTTTCCTGGTCTTGTAATCCATCAATATTAACCATTCTTAGCATACTACTAGCAATAACCTTTAAAAAGTGTCCTTTGAAATAATTTCATCGATTTTTTTCGAATTTCCAAGCTACAGACATTCTATAGAATTCACTTTTATTAGTATAGACTATCTTGTGTGTGTCATTGACATCACTCTCTCACAACCATCTTTAAGAGCTCTGAATTTTTTGAAAATATAGAAGGTTAAGTAACATCTACGTTGAAACTGCAAGTATATTTGCACTTAAACTCACATGAAAAATCACATTCACCTTGTTATAAAAGTAGAAGGAAAAATTACAGACTTCTGAAAACATAAAATTTAATCAATTGAAACTTATCATCATATACGTTGCATAATATGATAAATTATCTATACATCAACTACTTTCAATGCATCCTTATTACTTTTAAATTAAGATAAACATTTATACCAACGGAAAATAGTAATTTATATATTGGACTGTCATTAATCATAGTATGTTGGATTGTCATTAGTCATATCATTAATCAAGTCATTAATCTTACAAAATCTTGTACCTTGAACTTTGCTTCATTTCCCCTCTTTTATACCATATACCGAATAGAGTAAGAATAAACAGATATTTTTAAGATAAGAGTTGTTTTTCATCGCAGAACTATGTGCGTACTATAGACTGCACACCTTACATGTAGGAGAAATAATGATTCAGCTCTTGGGTGCCAACCAAATTCATTTAACTTTTTGCCTTAACATTAACTCACGACGAACGTAACATACATTTCCACTGTATCATAGATTTCAACTATACATGTAACAGTCGCATTCAATCACAAGCACTTCCTCTCTATGTCGCGTTCTTTAAGTGTTTATGTTTCGTTACAGCATGATGCACACCACAAGTTCATTTAGTGTCGGGAGGAAAAGCATTCCCTCACGAGCAAAATTAAATTTACTTCAATATATAAAAATTATATCAATTTTAGAAATTTTCCTCAATAATCAGATACGTCATTTTGTCGGTATTCTCACTGTATTTGTTTTCTTTCATTCATTTTACATTGTTCTTTTCTTTATTTCAACAAAAAAATTTACACTTTTTTCGATATTGTTTTACTCAATTATTGTATACTTTAATGTTATGTTTTTATTATTGTCATTTTCATGTATATATATATATGGCTGCTATGCAGTCAAAAAAGCTTTCTAACAATAAAACAATGAGCAACATACAAACGTCTTTTAATTTATCATTCTTTGATAATGTTGCTCCACAATTACCTAGCACAATTACCGAGAAATTCGTTCATTAAAAAATATTGAGAGGTTTTACAATTTTCAAAGCTCTGTATACTAAGTTTAGGACAGTTTATTCCTTGATTTCTAAATGGAAGTAAATAATTAGGTGAAAATGTTGCAAGCAAAGATATTGTGTGGGAAATCTAAACAAGATTTTGAAAGTAATAGAACGTTTCCAATTGACGTTTTCTTTCTTAATACTACGTTTATCACATTTAAATTAAAATCATTATGAAAAGTTATTCGACTATAGTATTTTTGATTTACATTACGTGGGGCATTCGAACTTTAAACGTACGCGATCACAATATTTTGAAATTGCATTGTCATTTAAGAAATTGCTAGTAACGCATTTTCTTTCCAATTCCTCGAGTTTAGGATAGGAATACAGACACATTGAGATGGATTTGAATATTTTCATAGTAGTACAAATATTACAAATGGAATTAATGTCTAAAACGCCTCCTTTCTTAATTAAAGAAAGCAAGAATTATCTAAATTCTTGAGTTCAAAATTAGAAGCAGCTTCACATTTAGATCACCCAAAATTTGGGAATTCCATTGTCTGTGAATGATAAAAGAAAATTATACGCTTTCCTAAAGCCTTAAAGGAAATTATTTTCAACTATGGTTTACGAAATATTTATAATACAAACACAATAGTTCCAAGAAACTTCACATCCCCTGTTCCAAGCAATACGGAGTTAGAGTATAGTTTCAACCGAAGGGAAATTGTCATTTTGTGCAAACATATTTATTTAAGAAACTGATACATCTATACAACCATATTTAAATAATCTTTTTGACTTTTTTCTGATCAAATATTACAAGTGATGTTTGATATACATAGGGCCCAATTTACCATTAGGCTGTAGCCTCGGGCGCGAATTTTCAAGTATTTAATGTGTACGTAGAAATACTTTCAATTATTTTCAAAATTTCAATTCAATTTGAAAAATTTGTATAAACCGGAAATGAATGAAGTTAAAGATAGTTGCATGAAACCTGTCACGTAGAAGGACTGTCAGTGTTGGAGAACGTCTGCAATATCTAATGGCGGATGAAAGAAATCAAAACGTTGCCTTTTACGGAGCGAGGTATGGTCTAAAATCACATTCTCATGCATTCTATGAGTATCTTGACCGTACACTGATGTGTCGTCTGAGCGCCACCAGTTCAGCTCCACGAACTGTAGGGACCAATGTTTCGTGTCTGTTTCTTATAACAAGTTACGTCTCATTACACTAACCTTGGCATCTAATATATGTATTCCAAAAAGAGTTAATACAGTTAACGTTAAAATTAACTTTGCTCACTTTTGTCGGTCATTCATTTAACTCAAGAATCAGTTTGTTAAAATTAACTTTGCTCACTTTTGTCGGTCATTCATTTAACTCAAGAATCAATAGTGAAAATTAAATCATTTTTAGTTGTAACTTGGGAAAAACAAATGAATATCAAGTCGAAATATACTCGCCAGACGTGAAACAGTCAAATATGATTTATACCTTGAAGAGGCAATTTGAGGGCGGTGGAGCGCTTGGGTAGGGGGATTGAAAAACAAAATTATTAATCTTGGGCACCGAAACCCATAAGTCAGGCCCTGGATATACAAATAAAGTGATGATTCAGGACACGTGGGTGTCTATACAAATGTACAAATGACTCAGGGTGTACTTTAAAATGCTGATCGAAAACCACAGCAAAATTAATACAATACAATGTTTATACATTCAAGGGTACACTGAACAGGTTCTTGGACGCTCTTATTTCCTAACCGATTACGTTGAAAAGTATCTGATGGACACCTTTGAATTTTACATCTTCACATAGTACATCAACTTCAAGTACCGTAAATGTTGCAAATATATTATTGAAATGTAAGTATCAAAATAATTTTACCACAACCGAAAAATGTGTTTATATCAAATTTTAATTACTAAAATGCACTTACTTCAAGTTGTGTACAACAATTCTGCAGTGTGGGAAGATCTGTGAGTTGGTTTTCTCGGCAGCTGACATTCCTCAGAGAATGAAGACCAGAAAATATATTTTCAGGAAGTGATACAAGAAGGTTCTGGCTTAAATACAAGACTTCTAATTTCGGTGTACTTGAAAACACTCCATCTGAAAGCAAATGTATTTCAAACCGTTCATTCATGTCAACCACAAATATTATTTTATATTATATTGTTTCCCATAGATGACATCGCCACATCTCATGTATTTGTTTGTATAGTCTTCTAAGTTTCTGAAACATTAATTTGATGTCGCTCAGTGCATAAGATGCAATGACAATTGCAATGTTAATATCAGTTCTTAATTATGAATTTGAAATTTAAATTGATATAATAATATTAAAGTCTCCATATATTTTTGAAAGACATATCGGTCACATTTTTGTGCGAGGCAAAATTGAAATGTGTTCAAAGCATTATTGTTTATAACCTCTTCTTTTGTCCTCCCAGCGTTACATATCAATCGGAGAGAGGAAATTACTACACACTATTGGCAGTTTTTGAAGTAACTATAATATAAGCACAACTGACGAATCAAGAATTAAATTTATTACGTTGCACTTGCGACTTTCTAACTTCTGACGTCAATACCAACACAAAAACAATGAACGTCCTCGAGCAGAGGAAATACAGAAAGAGACATAATAATGTAGCCAAGAAAATTCGTCAGTTACAGGCAATGAAAAGTAGTCTGCTCACCAAAGCTAACCCATATAACAAGTACTGCCCACAATAGGTGCTTGAAAATACAGACACTATATTGTACTGAGACCGTTCCATCATTACTGACAAACAAGTACAGGGTAATAGACCAGATATTATCTATATCAACCGGGATCGCAAGACAGCGTTCGTCACTGACATTGCCATACCGAAAACTAACAATATGACGGCAGACACAATGAGAAAGTACGAAAGAATTTGTATATGTCCCATAAAATGACGGATGAGTGGAATATAGAGAATGTGAAGAAAGTGCCTTATATTGTCTCCGCAATCGGTGTCGTACCGAATACAACGAGTAATGCACTTCGTTGTCTCAAGCTGGAAGATGATTGTCTCTGCAAGATGCAGAAAGCCGTTATCCTCGATACATATCAAATCGTCAGGAACTATTTGAATACATACAAACAAACACTACACCCTTGACCAACATACTCGTGTATGACCCGTGTATTTACTAGTCAGACAGACTGTGAACTCAAAACAAAAGTAATTATAAGAGGAAGAAGTCCATAAGTGCGAAAAAAGTTCTAGATACATTTTGTGCACTGTATTTTACATACCAAATTAAAATACGATTTCTAGTTTACCCTTAAAAAAGCGGGTAAATAAACCCCGAGAAAGAAAAATGAATAATATTGTGGAATCGTAGTGGACCTAGACTAGAAGGATGAATAGAAGTGAAATAAACTTGATTACCTGGTAAAAATTGAAGATGTCCGTTGCTCAAAAAGAGAAGACGTAAGTTCGGCAGGTTTTGGAATGCTCCAGGAGCGATCGTTTCTAAAGGATTGTTGTCAAGGTCCAAAGTAACTAACTCGCTCATCCCTTCTAAGACTCCAGAAGGTACTCCTTTGATGGAATTATGTTCTAAATCCAAACTTATCAGAGACTTACATCGACTTAAGGCTACCAAACTGGTAATGTCATTGTCGGATGCATACAAGTATTCCAATTTACATGGATCAGGTAAAAACTCCAAAGATGATATATTATTACGGCGAATGTTTAGACTCAACAGTTGAGATAATGTTTGAAGTTCATTAGAAGTGTACGCGATAACGTTGTCAGCAATATTTAAAGTCTGGATCTCTGGGTTTAACGTCGTGGCATTAGGTAGCCTCGTAATTTTGTTCTCTCTAATGTACACCAACAAATACGTCTGAAGACCATTAGGAAACGAAGTAAACTCGTTATGAGATAATTCAATTTTTGTCACATTTAAACACAATTCTTCTATATCTATTTGCGTTTTTCCGCGTCCGGAGCAATCGACTTTATCTTCCAGGCATGTACAAGAAGTCGATAATGTCGGAGTAAAAATGAGGGCGCTCAAGAGCGCGCTGAAAAACAAGTAGCTTCGCGGAGGCATCATAGACAACTAATAACGGTCTGTGAACCGCCGATCCACTCACTGGGTGGAGATAATATCACTAGGAAAGTCCGTATGATGCAAATGAAGGTCATGCGAGGTGACCTATTAAAGGTCGTTGCAAAGAGAAAATGATAAATCGTGGATTCATCTCATCTCGTTTTATATGTAGGAATGATTTATAAGAATGATAAAATTGAAAACATACATTAAATCAAATAAATTTGTAAATATTGATGTAAAATAAAGTATAAATAAAATATTACAATTTTTTATCTTATTATATAATAGACATATATATTGTGGTGTGTTCAAATCGTTTCGTAAGGTGGCATACTTTCTTATCTGTTGTTTCTGTTTTTAGTACGTGCCACCAAATGAATACAGATTACACATATTTTTTATATCTGTCCACAAACATAATTTCACGAATGATCTTGCTCAAAAATGAAATTTTAATTTTAAATACTTTTTACCAGGTAGCCCTTGGCGATACGTAAGTAGAAAATTTCTCTTAAAAAGGATATAAAAATTTTATTTTACATGTTACTGTTTAAAAAAATACAAAATATAATTTTTTTTAAAACATAAAATAGGGGAAATAGAAAATATGATCCTCTCGAAATGCGTATTAAGGCTTTGATCGTCTGATAAATTCATTTTAGTTGTTTTCATGACGTAATAAATTTAATTGAATTTATGAAGCACTATTACATTTTACCATGTCAGTTCTACAAATAAAGTAAAAAAAACAGACCATACAACAAATTTTGTAAAAAAAAAACAATCTGTAAAATTCGATTGCGTACTCTGATTTGTTTCTTTGATACCACTANCAAAGTAAAAAAACAGACCATACAACAAATTTTGTAAAAAAAAACAATCTGTAAAATTCGATTGCGTACTCTGATTTGTTTCTTTGATACCACTAAGTGAAGTGCTTATGGCCAGGAATGACATGTATGTTGGTGGAAGGACCTTTGCAGGATTATTATCGCGGTCTCGAGAATAAATTATCATGGTCATACGTAGATTTTTACTGCTTTTTTTGAAATTAAAATAATAAACTTATTCGCATCTTTAAGGACCGATTAGATCGTTTGTGAACGCAATCCAAAACGCTTCACTCACATACCCAAATCTTTGCGGAATAGATGCCACAGAGCTTCCGTGACTAGATATCACTTGCAGTGAACAGATAGCTTTGTATGAGACATGAGATATTAGTAGAACAGCTGAATGCTGAACTCTCTCCCCCACGAGCTCCCTTCCGTGTCATCTCGCGGTGAATTCTCTGAAAGGAATGTGATGGGTGTCGCGCTCAGCAAGACAAGGATTACAATGCTAACTAATTAAGGAGGTCTTCGCTGAGAGTGCAGAGAATGTACACGTTGTTAAGTTACGTGGTCTTAGTTGAAAATCTTGATATGTGAGATACTCCACATACAGTGGTGTGGTAATTTTTGCAAATGTAACTTCTAAGGAGAATGTAACGAACAAGCATGTGGTATGACGGAGCAGAATGTGACAGGAATTAAACCTCATTCCTCGAGCGCTTAGGACGCCCAGAGTAATGGAATGATGAAGTACACGTGCAAAAAGTATTTGTAACTTAAGTAAAGGACAAGTGGTTTGACATTAACAAAATCAATTTAATTGTTTTGTTTTTTACTCGGAACCCTTAACAATGGCAATAATACACTTACATTATTTCGTCGAGACTCATATCATAATAATAAATAATTTATCTTCAAAAAAGCAGTTACAAACTGCGTGTAATGACGTGGAGACCAATAAACTAATTTATTCTCCGTTAGGTAGCAAGCAAGGAATCATCCTACAAAATCTGATCACGGGCCCTAAGGGAGTGGTGCATTGAAAATTTCATCACACTCCTTAAATACAACTTTGTATTTAAAAAACAAAACAAAAATAAGAACAAACTATTATTGAACTATACATTTTTCGATAATATATTGTTTACAAATCATAACGATAAAAATAACTCTAAATTCGACATTAATTATTACAATAGACTGCTCCCCTATTCAAGAGTCACTCTGTGATGAACAAACGATAGAAAAGTCGTCGACAAAAAGAGAGTGTAGGACAGGATTCTTTACTGCGGATGTAATGCTGTTTATAGTCACACTCAGGACTGAGCCCTGAGGAACACCGTTCTCTTGAAGAAACAGATCCGAGGTGTCCAATTCTGTAGCGGAAGGAACGTTGATCCAAAAAGGACTGTAACATCAGAGGAAGATGTCTTCTAAATCCCCAGGCATAGAGTTGTTGTAAAATGCCATGACGCCAAGTAGTATCGTAAGCCTTCTAGATGTCAAAGAATATTCCGATGAGATGTTGTCTTCGGACGAAAGCATCTTTAATTGCTGATTCCAGGATAAGTAAGTTGTCCAGGGTGGAATGGAACTTCCTGAAACCACACTGAGATCGACTAAGCAAGTCATTACGTTCAAGATACCAGACGAGACGTCGGTTGATAATTCTCTCCAGAGTTTTACCAACGAAACTCGTCAAGGCGATATTTGGATAACTACTGATAGTCATTTTGTCCTTTCCTGGTTTTAGTAAAGGAATAAGCGTTGCTTCCTTCCAGGAATTAGGGAATACTCCCTTGGACCATGAAATATTAAAGATATCCAGAAGGTATTCTTTCGTTGTCTGAGCATTTCATAATGAATTGAATTAGGGCCAGGAGCAGTGTCGTGGACTGCCTCTAGAGCTGACACAAGTTCCCACATAGAAAAGAAAGAGTTGAAGGGTTCCCAGTTGGTGGAACGAAAGTCAAACTACGTGCTCTCTGTTATTTCCCTTTTTCTCGCGTAATCAGGATCGCAGTTTGCTGTAGATGTTAGGTCAACAAAGTATTCAGCCATCACTGCTGCCATTTCTCTGTTGTTGGTGAGAACCTGACCCTGATAATTGTGTCCAGATATTGGGACTCGAGAATACCTTCCAGACATATTTCGGATTGACTCCAATACTTTAGTGGACGATGTTGTTCTCTTAATGGTACTAAGACTGTCACTGGTGCGGAGCGACAAATCCAATAGATTCGTCCTCAATAGATTATACCACTGGTCGAAGACGACTGACTTTCGTTTCTCTGCTGAAAAAACACGCTGTGTTCTTTTCAGTAGGAGTCCAAGCCTTCTGGCAGAACCCCACCTCGCCCTGGGAAACAACATACTAAAATTTTTGGGTCTAATCCGTTTCTGCCATCCGTTTCTACAACAACAGACTGAGAGCAACCAATATTTCTTTGGATATCGCTCCAAAGAAATTTGGATACCTTGTTTATACGCACACCAAATGTCTTAAATCATGGTTTCAGTAAGACTCCTCCTTGGGCTTTGCACAAGACGAAGATTAATTTCGATCTTCTGCATCATGACAAGAAGAACACTCCAGCTGCGATATTGAGGGTATACTTTCACCTAATCCTTCGACAAACTCGGGTCCATGTCCCTGTGTTTACAGACGTGTTGAAGCAGGCTGATGGTGTCGGCTGCTCGGTGGTGTTTCCCCGTAAGACCTGTGACTACCATCGTGGCGACCTGTGCAGCGTTTTCACCGCTGAGTGCTACGCCATATTGAGAGCCTTGCGATCAACAAAGTACTGCCGCGGATCACATTTTATGATTTGTTCTGATTCTCTAAGTGCCCTTCAAGCAATCCAGATTATGTATCCAGCTGATAAGCTGATCCAGAATATTCAGGATGCGCTTCTCTCGCTCCAAAGTGATGGAAAGAACATAATGTTTTGCTGGATTCCCGGACACGTGAGAATCAGAGGAAATGAGGAAGTAGGTGTTTCCGCAAAGGCAACATGCCTCAAGAATCGTGTGGATTTCTTTACGATTCCAAAAATGAATCTCCTAAATTCCATCAACACAAGGATTCTGAGTGAATGGAACAATGAGTGGTTGACTGTTGAAGATAATAAGTTACGACTTATCAAATCCTCTGTTAAGTCATGGAGCAGTTCCTGTAGGTCAGCCAGGCGCGATGAGGTCTTGCTAACGCGCCTGCGCATAGGACATTGTCCTCTCACTCATCGATATATCTTACTACTTGATGATGAACCCGTTTGTGAGGAGTCTAGCTCTTCTCTGACAGTGCGTCACCTACTAACTGATTGCAGAAAATACAGGAGAATGCGGAGACAAATTGGTCTGGCTGCAAATTTACCAACAATTCTCGGAAATGAAACGGATGATGTTAATAAACTATTGAATTTTACGAGTAGATCGGGGCTCCTCCCACAAGTTCTCGGGAGGGTTTAAATTTGCATTCTTCTTTCCTTTTCCCTGTCTTCCTTCCTTTTATCGTACATTTCTGTAATTTGAAAATTAAAATTTTAATTTTTGTTCTTTTTTTCTGATTTAATGTGTTCGGGAACTGTTTCCTTTTCTTTTCCTTTCATCTTTGTATTTAGATATTTGTTGAATTCAGGAGGGTTTTTTTTAGTGGGTATGGTCGAGATATTCGGCGAGTTCCACACACGGGGAAGAGTCACTACGGCTATTCTCTATGGTGCGAAACTGCATTTTCCCTACTTGCATGGGCTCTAATGACCTTGCTGTTGACGAGTCTTAAAACCCCACAAAAAAAAAGAAAAAAAATATTCAAGAGTCTACATAGCCTGAATATCAATCCGCCTCTACCCGGAGAAAAACCTAGGTCAGGGTGGAAAGGTCTGAACTTCCACCAGACCATTTAAAAATATTTTACAACATTACAAGAATAAGACAAATTCCTCTGTGTAGTCTTAATTTTTATCTTGTGAAGAAACTCCGAATACCACTGTTACAAGTATACGAAACGGCCCAACTCTCCAAAAGTAGCCTACAGTTCAATCCACCGTCCGGGGTGGGTTTAACTGTGACGGCCGCAGCGGTCTAACTAGTCCGCGTTGTGCTTGGCTGGAAATCTTATCTAGGAATTTTTGCTGAATTTTTTGAATCCGCCTCTGCCTTAGGGCCCTTGATCGGAATTGATGGGATGGTCCCTTGCTTGCTTCCGGAGAGTAAATTAGTTTTTTTTCCCTCCACGTGGTCATACGCAGTTTGTACTGTTTTTTGACAATAAATTTATTATTATTATTATTAAATTACCGATCATCATCGACACGACGCCATGTTGTTTATAGAGTGTTATTGCTTTACGAGGTTATGTAGTTTGTTTACGTACGGCCTTCTGTATTTTGGAGGTTTTATTTTTTTTTAAAGATGGATCTGTGTTTGTGGAACATTTGCGAAGATTATGATCCTCAACTACATATGCTTTGAGAGCGCCCAGGCATTTGTGTATTCCGTGATTACAGAAACTTAATTGCAACGTTCGCGAATTTTCCGTGTGGTGAATGTGAAGATATTTCTTCCTCCATAGGAAGGTGAGAACTTCAAATCATAATTTCATATCACTGGAACGTTATTATTAAAGTATTTGTCAAAGGAATGTATTTCTTACCAATTTCTCTTGCAACAATATTTTTTAAGTTGTCAGTATTATCCACATCAGAATATTAAGTTTGTGAATGTTTGAAGTTGTTGACTATTTTAAGGGGAGGGTATGTTTATCTCAATTACGCTTTACACCTTTAAAATGTTGCAGCATGTAGTCATAAGTAATTTATATGTTTTCACTTATCATTAACAATGTTACAGGAACGATGCGGTTTCTGCGTAATAACTATTGTTAATCTGGATGTATATTAAAATTGGTAACATGATATTGTCAGTGGTGAATTTCTTTTTTGTGAATAAGTCTATCTTTTGAAGTGACATAGGAAAAAAACGAGAAATTTCTTCATTTTTGTAGGTAATTTTAATATGATGTGTATAGTAAGACCACTTTTATTTAGGTCACAAGTGTGCGCTCAACAAGAGAATACGCGTAGATGAAAAAATGTCCCAAGAGAGTGAACTTTTATGGAGATTATGGGAAAGTGCTAATTTTCCTTCAGTTATAGGTGGTACAAACGCTCTCTAATTAAAATACTATCACAAGGTATGATAAATAATGAATTCTACTACTATCGGAAGTAAAATAATGACCATTTTATTCAACTGTGAGACTTGAGCACATTATAATTAAGCTGAACACTTTCATTAATTTTCCAATGTTGATAATTTGTAATGAATCTATGTGAGTCCGTGTATTAAATTGAATAATGCCGCTTCCATCCGACAATGAATTCTTTTATGTTGAAAATTGTTTCCTCACATTACTTACACATAATTTGAAATGTTGAATAATTATGGAGACTTAATGTGGAGTATGTTTATTTAATTCATACTAGTGTAAATACACATGAGATTAGATATGATTATATTCTCTGTGATACTGAGAATTTTAAATTTGTCATAACACAAGGAAACAAAAATTTTGAAAGGACTGTTTAACATTGAAACATTTTATCAAGAGATTTAAGTAAAAATGATGTAATTAGGATATTATAATTTTTCAGGTTTTGTACTGAACATTGCAAATCCAGAAATTTGTGAAAAGGTGTTTTTTGTATTGTTGTATATGTAAATGGGAAATATAACGTGCTATTGAAGCTTATCTACATGGAGCGATAGGAGGTAGGTCATTGTTAGTAGGTGTGCCGGTTAGCTGGGTTTACCAACAACTTGACCCACGTGGAGGGGTTAGTAGAAGTGGTTAGTTATTGATACTAGGAGGAGCTGGATAGAGGAAGAAAGTTTGGCTATTCAGTAATCACAGCTATATGAACTGGGACATTAATGTGAAAAGCTACAAATTTTCTGACACCATCGGCAATCGAACCCGGGATTACGTGGTGAGAAGTGACAACACTGCCACCTGCGCCACCGCTGGGGCTAAAATATTTTGAAGTTCGTGCCTCAGCTACCTTTTAAGTTAACTCTAATGACACAGAACATAATGATCCTAATGCATTCATTGTTTTTTAACTTGGGGATTATTAACTGTCGACAACCTATGTTCCAAGGCAACTCTGATATTAGAAGTAGGGTTAATAATGAATTTTAATATCAATTTTTTGAAATGAAGTTATATAGGTTTTTTTTTGTAATTTAGTTTTGTTTATTTAATTACAAGAATTTTAAAGAATTATACGTGTTCTGCGATTCCTTCTCCCCGTACGAGAATAGGTATCAACAAATGTTATATTTGTACGAGAAATATTTTTGACCATCTAATCAGTGTTTCATGTTCTCATGATGAATATGCTAGTTACTTGTTTTATTTCTTTAGTTCAACACAATAGAATTTGATGAACATGACAATAGCCATTCAAAATTTTAAAATTGGAATGAAAGACTTCTGTTTTTCTTTTTTGCTACTTCTCTAATGACAACAGTTGAGGTTTCGAAATGAATAAATTTATGAATAGAAATTTCAAATTATCTTTTTTGTTCAAAAAGCTCAAAACATGTAGTGAATGTGAATTTCTTCTTGGGTTGTATTTATTACAGGGCACACCATCTTCTAGGTGTTGGCGAGCCCTAAAGCCCCAAAAATAAAAAAGTAATAACCACCCAAGAAGAGATTCACACTGACTTCATATTTTGGGCTTTCTGAACATTAATGATAATTTCTTGGGTGGTTCACAGACCAACTGATATGGCATACGTTTGTAAACTGATATGTAGAAATAGGAAGGAAAGAAATCTGTAGTAAGAGAAAACGAAATACAAAAATTTAAAAAAATATTTAGGATCTATAGTCTAAGAAGGCATTTATGTTTCTGGTGAGAATGTGAGTATTACGATTCTTTTTATTAAGCGCATAATTTGAGAGAGAACATCTTCCACAGGTTTGAAACCTTGCGATACTATTGTTCCAAAATAGTTGATAAGCAATTATTAATTATTATTAAAAATGTATTAGTTTATGAAAAACCTAAATGTACAATGTTAAATATAAACGGTTACAAATAGATTACTTCAGAATCATTTAGTTAAGCCTTGTTGTGAATCTAATGTTTATTTAACTAGTTTACATATGTAATGTAAAAGTGCTGTTAATGTATATTAACATGCAAACTTATGGAACAATAAAGATATCTATTTATTTATTTCGATTAAATAAATTATTTATAAATACATTACAAGTGGAAAGAATAGTGTAAATATGAAGTACACTATAAATTTAAGAATGTTGAATTCTCATATTTATAAATAGAATGCATGTTAAATTAGTAAAGCAGCATTTAATATTAAATATAACTAGTAATTGAAAATCTTGTTAGAGAAGGAAATTGTGAAGAATTTTTAAAAATCAAGAGTGGAAGTGGCAAGATAATGAAGATACTTCTTTTTATAATTTCCAAACATAATGTGTTGTATATAAAATTTCAATTACGCTGTATAAACTTAGAAGTTTATCACATATGTTGCTCTCTAATTGTATAAGTGTTTTGACAATTTGTAGCGAATGTGTCTGGTAGTTCGTAAGAAGTAAAATGTACTATTATTATTCTGGCTCTTCATCAGGATCCCATTCATTTTGGGTTCTCCCTAGTTTCTCCTGACTGTTAAGGTAAATACGCTTAAAATAATTGAAATTGTTTATCCTCATGTCTACTAATTCTTTACGTACTTGTTGTGTACATTAGATTGGGGGAGGAACAGACCTAACAGTATGGTACTTTTCCACAAAATAAGGAGTATGCAGTATCAAGAATGAGTGGAATTGGAACCAAGAGAATATCTCACACAAACTTATTCTATTAAAACAATGGGGAAACTTAACCACTGAGGAATAAAAGTTAGGTAGATTACATTCACTATGTATCAATATTTGTACGATAGTCAACTTTGGCAGGAAGAAGATGCTATGTACCATGAAAACATTTAATAATTATCAGCACGCGAAAGTAGACACACGACAGTTAATATAAGTAAAACAGAATAATTGAAATACAATTACAACTCAACCTACGTGATGTATAATAATTTAATGAGAAGCAACATATGTATTTATGGTATATGTGTACTTGTTTACTGTACGTATATATTTCTCCGAATTCTTGCTAAGAGTTTACAACCGCATTCGTCCGACCAACTTATCAAGAAAAGAATATAAATTGCTTTAAGATCGCAAGTTCAGTACTACCAACTAACTTTAGACAAGAGCTAGTCCCTTTCCCGTCCGTGTCGTTGATTCCTCGCTTGCTGCCTTGTAACAGTGTACATCGGTTAGGCTCGGAAGGTCTAACTTTCGTCCGGGCTAGCTACTCCCTCAGTTAGATGGGTTTTAACTCTACCTTGTAACAGTGGCCTTAGGGGATAAGGATTTGTATAAACAAGAAAGGTCGGTAGTTGAGAATCTGCACCACAGTTTCCAGCACCCTCAAGTTACAATGTGAGAAACAAATGTTAGTTTAGAGTCCAGAATGAGAGTGAAATAATATTATAGTTATGCCTGGTCGTTCAGGTGGTTCGACCGTCATTTTTCCATGGAAACGAAAATAAGATATCCATGATCTATGGCAGGGGGCTGTGTTTACTGTTTTCATCTACATTGAGGTTAGGATTTCATGAAAACAAAAGTCCACATAAATACCCCAACCAAGAATAAACAGTCTCCTTGACCTCGATTGTCCACCATATTTAATAGTAACGGATGGAGAGGGTACCTAGTACAAGCATTTGACCCTTTGATACAACAAAGATTATAAGGAAAAGCTAACCATTGTAATAGTTTTCCATTACATAGACTTTTTGCGTTCAGGTCAGTGAAGACTTGATTATTTTTAACGCATCCGTTTAAATACTACAGGTATCGAAGTTGTAAAACGTGTGAAATCTTACAAGACACTCATGATTGAAGCGGGAATTCAGCAAAAAATAATTATTAGCGTGATACCAGTATTCTTGGACAGGTGTGATATTAATGTGTAAGTGCTTTTCATGAGCTCCTACATATCATTAAAGCTAAAACCTTCTTGATACATTACGTTTAGGATAAGTACCCAGAAGACATATTTTAATGTAAAGCTCACCTTCAGTGATTCTATTGTGTTCCTGAAATCGCATATTTCTGAGAACGTTTCTATGAAAATAAATACTTTCTTAATTCTAGACCTTAAAATAATAAGGGTTCACCGTGCAAAAAATTAATTCCCTCCTTTTAGTCAATAATTTAATGAATAATACTTGCGATGAACAGTAGAGACAATCAAAAACATCTCGAGACAGGAGAAAAAATATCTCAACGAATACCTTTACACAAACGATAAGATCTACCCAGAAAATATATCGGGTATTTATTTATCAATATTATTATAATATTGTACACGACTTGTTTTTTATTGTTTTTATTCTTCCTGATGTAGCATGTTATGTAATTTAATTCATATCATGTTATTAATGTTTACACATTTGTAGAACTTATGTAATCTATCCATGAAAATGTATTGACATTATTGAAAAACATCTGACGAAAGTCGCAAACCTGTTGACGAAACGTTGGGAGTAAAATACAAAATACAAAAAAAGGGTGTAAAAAATTATAATTTAATAGTATAGGTAGTAGATGTCATAATAATGATAATAACTCTTCGACCCTCACGATATCCGTGAAAAGAGTTTTTCTCGGTATGAAGTTAAATTGTTGAGAGAAACTAAAAAGATTTGCATGTATTCCAAAGAGTATATTACTAGATAAGAGATGCCGTGGGCCGGGCACGCCCAACACGCAGGTTTGAATGCTTACTAAGAATTTAAAAGTTTCGCAAAAATTTGTCTTCTGCTTAGGACCATCCCACGAGTGCTTTCGTGAAAATGAAATGCCGTTTACAATTAAATTAGCTAGAAAAGCAGACTTCTTTCTATTACCTTAAGAAAAAGAAATATCTCTGGCTTAAGTGATGACTGAAAGTTATTCTCTATGGAATTTACTAAAAGAGAAATTTACACTACTCACTCAAGATTCATATTCATTTACCCGGAAATATAAACTTATGTTTAGAACTCCAAACATAACCAAAAAAATAATACTACATGGAGTTAGTTCTCTGTTGAAGTGGATACCTTCAAGTGGTCGGAAGCTTAAGTAAATTGAGGGATCGTTTCGTGTAATCATCGTGTTGAATGGTTTAGACTTGTACTTTCATGTGCTTTCTCTGTCCATCGTACAGAACTGGGCTCCTGATGAAAACGACTTCCGCTATTTACATATTCATTTCAAGTCCTAAGTATGAGCATTTACTTTACCTTTGAAATTGAGAGGACGGCATTCTATTTAATAGTAAACCAGGAAGAAATATACACGAACAGGTCAATAAACGCTTTTTAGAATTCTACTTGATAATTCAGAGTTCATTTCAGAAGCGTTTAAATCGTGAAATGCAGTAAAAATGTACCACTAAAGCTGATGTGAATGTAGATTCCCTTCCATATGTTCACAAATGCGTATAAAATTAAAATATCAATTTGCGAATTAGCTCGTGTTATACCAGTATTTCCGTTAAATTGGATAAAATTTATATCCTGTGTGGCAAATTAACATAGAAGGGAAGGACTGTAATATGATTGGAAAACAATAAATAGGAAAATTATGTCAAATTAAAATTATAGAGATAAATTATTATTCAGTTTCAAGCAACATTTGTTAATGTTTATACTATTCGGACTATTACAAGACTATTCGGAGCTATTAAATTCAAGATAAAGTTATTTCAAAACATTTTTTGTCCTTCAAAGCACTGTTCCCAAGTCGTTTGAGCTTGATGTTTCCATACCCTTGTTGTACGATAACAAGTTCTTGCGCTTCTTCATATAGTTTCCATCTAAGAAAAAAAGGGTTATTTTCAGATGTACGATGTGTTCATGCTACCTGCAGCGAATACATCGTGTAATGACTCCAAGCAATTAATCAGTGGAGCAGAGACATATTGTCATTTAATGTGTGTTTCCTTAAATTATTTAGACTCGACTCCTTCAGTAAGTCTTCCGCCAACCTTCCATTTTTTTTCATAAAAGGAAATTTTTTATTTCTTCATTTTTCATTATTTCATAAAAATATATCTGGTATACTTATTGATTATGAACAAACCAAAATGTAAAAACACAATATTTTAGAAAAGCTTTCTCTTGAAACAAAAGATTTTTATTGAGACGTCAATGTGGGACATTATATTCTTAATGAAACAGCAGATTCCACACAACACATTATGGACAAAAGACTTTGGACCACGTAGTTTCCCTTCCCGTGAATAAGTTAAAGGGCTCTGCAATGAAAGAAGTTTCGGTTTCGATTCTATTCCAACCCACACAAGTTCTGAATGACGTCCCTAAAATTTTATTCATGTCCGCATTCCTAATTTAATGTGTTA
Source organism: Laupala kohalensis (assembly GCA_002313205.1). Lineage (NCBI taxonomy): Eukaryota > Metazoa > Arthropoda > Insecta > Orthoptera > Trigonidiidae > Laupala > Laupala kohalensis. Next base: position 135,001 of record NNCF01127017.1, read on the forward strand.
TTTTTTATTAATACATTTAAATTGATTGATACGCGTTTTAAATAAATATCTAAAAACATTTATTAAAATGTAATTATTAATCCATTGCCGAATAATAATAATAATACGAATAACTACATAGATAGCTTTTCTTACCAGTGCAATATGCTGTCATTCAAGAAACAAGTATAATGGTCCGGAAGGTGTTATAGCTTATTTTCCATCAAAGCAGAGACTACTTGGCATGTATCCTTTACCCCTCCTTACCCAGCCACAGGTTGAACATTCACCAGTTTCTTAATATAATTATTATAATTATCATGTATATTAATAATAATAATGGAATAGTGAACCCTTTACGGCTTACAACCGCAGTTGTAAACTGGAATTGAGCAAGGATTATATCTAGATGTTGTATCCAAAGATTTTTTAAGAGAGTAAAGGGGGTAAATTCATGTTGAACTCTGACTCAGTAGGGTTCTAATTGACCCAAACACGAATACATAGAATAACAATAAAAGTTACACAAATGTGTGGTGCAAATCATCTTTTTCTTTTCTAATTACTCACTGTAATTAGTTTATTAATCCCAACATGGTCATAAGCAGTTTGCAATAAAGTTTATTTTATTTATTTATCTAACTAATTATATTTATTTAAAAATGGTTGTGACCAATTAGAGAGTATGTCGAATGAGTTGTTTACCTGAAATAAAGCAGGTTCAATGTCGCTGTGCAAGTACAGTGAAGTGTCTCCATAACGGGCACTCGTAGGACCTTAAAATTTGTACGCTATTATGAAGTGTCTGTTTTTGGGAACTTAAAGTCAATGTAGAATAAAAATGTCGTGTGAAAAGTGTCAGCTATTGAGAAGTGTCCGTCAAAGGAAGTTTCACCGCATTTAGCATTAACTTTAAAAACTCCGCAAACAACTATTATATATAATAAATAATCTGTTTACGTTTCTGGTGGTCAACTTCTGGATAAATCCAGAAGCCAACACACATGAGTTGGAGACACGTGACTGAACGAGTCACCTTACCTCGGCCTCCTGCCCGTTCCACGTACACGCACCTGATTACGACTGGGAATCGCTCAAGCGTGGTAGCATTTCGACGAACGCCATGGAAAGTACCGAATTCTCTCCACGCTGCGATACCTCGCAGTGGATGGGTATAATGAAGTCGTTGGTGGGACCACTGAGCAACATAAATACGGAGAGAATCGGGTTTCAAAATTAGACAATATGTCCACAGGAGAAGGAAATTTTCGGTGTGCTTCTTTGCCATTGTTCGGTATTCATTATGACCGAAGGAAGTATACTGTTAGTATATTAAAAAGGTATCGAATATTCAAGCAAATTACGAAAAAGTCGAAGAAATTTGGAATTTCAACGCGGTTTTCACAAAAAGTACGTTTAATATCAGAAAAAGTAGTATCATAATATTTTTACCATATGCAGCAACATTTAAAAAAATATATTTATCTTGTACTTATTTCTTTCAGGCATTGTTTTGGACTCGTCGTTATTCCCAAATTATCACTTAACGCTTATGATAATGTGAGGTGAATATTTTCGTTACGAACTTCCTGTGAGCTGTAGAAACTGTATTAAATGAATTGTAATATCTATGCTTATTCTACAAGCCTTAATTTAACTTTAGTCTTCAAAAACTTTGTAAGTTATAATTTCCAAACAAAGTACTAAAATTTGAAGTGGTAGGATCATTGAAAAAAAAAATTTCTTTAAATGGCAACATCTCAATTCGACAATGTAAATAGTAGGAACCGGCATGTAACATAAATAACATCAATAAACTACACACATGTCATAACAGCTGGTAGTTTAAGTATATACTTACATATTCCATTGCTCCTCAATGTCAGTTTTCCAGTTTTAGGCCGAACGCCTTCTTATCATAAGCTGTTAGTAAATAGAACAGTGTGCATCAGTAACGATCATAGACAGAAATGGAATGGTATTGCTGGGGGAAAATCCAGATATGCGTATTTCGCCAGTTTCAAAGACAAATAAAATAAAGTAATAATAATAATAAATATTCTTAATTTTTCATCATTTCTCACCATAAATTGTACTTATCCGTCCGATATATAACGTTCTTGGTTATTTATGATCATGATAAATTAAACTCAAATTCACTTTTCCGAATCTATTGTCCTCTACTACAATATACTATTATTCAATTCAACATTGACAGGAATTTATTACTTTGAACACCGAACTGGAGTATAAAAATTAAGTGATCACATTTTAGTTTTTGAAAGAATAGGCATCATTTAATATTTTCGCCACATTCCGTTCCTTCATTACACCGCATCATAATTGGATATCTATCATCAACACACTTTTAAAATAATGAACTCAAATACTTAATATGATTCACTGAATATACGTCCCTTGCATACTGGAGAACTAACCCCAATTATAAGTTATGAAATATACATTACTATAAAGCATTACTGCTGCAAGAATAAACATTACTATAAATATGGTCTCAAACAAACATTTCATACTCAATACATTCATAATTATTTATGTTTCTCTTTTTTTGTAATGAATGTTTTGGAAATCTTACCCTCTCTTACACCAAAAAATATTATTTCCCCTAAATTCGAGTCTAAATTCGCGAACTTAAACACAATAGAAATGCAAATAAACCCGAACCTATTAGAACTCATGAAAGATTGGGATTCAAATCTTCTAGACGAGCTATTCCTTGAAGTGTTATGATTATTATCTCTCCAAATACCTCCTATAAAAATTAAAAATAAATGGAAAAATCAATTTAATGCTAATATATGCTTATCTACGAAATCATTTTTTCCCTGAATTCTACGTCGATGTTGAAGAACACCGCGATGAATCTCTCAGCTATTCATGTGACCTTTGAGTTTATAACAAGTTACATTACACATCTAAATACCCTGAAAGCAAAAGTGTGAAACTGTAGGGAAGATTTATTTGTTGATATATATATATATATATATATATATATATATATATATATATATATATATCTGTGTGTGTGTGTGATATCCGCCTCCCCCAAAATAAAATCCTGGGTACGCCCCTGAATAGTACTTGTGCTATTACTCTGATTTCAACCATAAAATCAGAGCGGAAGGATGCCCACAAGAAGTCAGACATTGTAACCAAACAACGCCATTGAAACGGGACGACAAGGTGGTTAACCGCCTGCTGTTTATACTCACATGGCTATCAACAAAAGGCAAAGCGACAAAGTCGGACCGAGCCGGAAAGAGCAGGATAAACTGAGGGGTCAGACCTCTACGTCTAGGTAAAATAAATCGCAGATCGATCAATGATCCATGCTCTCTACCGCTGACTACTCATTACAATTAAAGATATGAAAGATATTTCAAAATTTAAGTGATATATAGAATTATTTATGAAATTTGCATTATGACTAAAGAAAACGAATATATATTTTATTAGGAGAAGTTTCATCAATTTCTCCATGAAAATTTCAGATACAAGGTATGTACTATACTAGTGAACGATTAACAAAAGTTCATTTATGTATTACTGGAACTAACATTCTCTGTTACTATTGTGGAAAGGCGTAGATACTGTTTCATCAATGTTGACAATAAGACGACTTACAGAAAAACAAGAGGAGAGGTCATTTCTTTTTCGCGTTGCCATGAAGAATATTTTTACCATCAAGAAAGAGCACCATTTTGCAATCTGATGTGGAGGACAACGTTTAATATTTTAACATACAATTGGAAGAGAACGAGACCTAAATTTGAACTTGTGGATCTCCAAGTAAGTGGCTTGAATATATTGAATACATAGCTCCTTGAATATACTTCTGGACTTTATTTTGAGTATACAAAGTACCATAGGAAGTGTAAACCTAGCGTCATTACCATATTATAGAATTTTAGCGTTGTAAACTAGAATATATAATTTCTTAAGTTCATTACTTATAGATTTAACTCGACTTTATGTTGACCAGAATCTGTCATTTTGAATACTTTATAAAGAATTTTAAAATGAACAAAACGATTTCTAATGGAGTATCTTTCTCAACTATGAAACGTTTTACTTAGCAGCGTTACGCTCGTAATTGAAATCTTTCTCTCGTTTTTTTGTTTGATAAAGAGTTAGCGATGATATGATGGAGACGTACAGATTGGTGGATCTGTTTCACATTAATCTTTGCTTTCTGGATCAAGAATGTGAAGGTGGTAGATGGTAACAGTAATGGAGGGGTTGAATCTCTCTCTCACAATTTAACGGAGTGGAGGATGTCAATCAATCTCTTTACGAATACAGTATACCTGAGGTATACGGTTTTAAGAAATGAGGACAAGACGTACCCGTGACTGGCCATTTTTAATAGGAACATGACATGAATGACTGGCCATTTTTAATAGGAAATGAAAACAAGTACTTATAATTTTTGTACTATTTATATTGTTACAATTTGCAACGCCGCTAAGAATGGAAGGCGACAAAAAAAATAAAGTAAAAGAAGATGAAATAAATGCAAGGAGGATAGATCAAAGTGGGGCAGAAGCGGGTGGTTGAGGAAAACACTATAATAAGAAGAAGAGGATGAAGCAGAATGAAGTGAATTTTGTAAAAGAGAAAACCACAATACATGCACCCCTGGTAAAGAAATAGTTATCGAGGTACAAATGTACTTCAAATAAATTAATTAATAAATACTTTTAAATATAATTTCACCTCTGTAACCATGATTTGAACTCAGAACTCGTGGCAAGGAGGTTCACATTCTTAATATTTCTAGCAATGTAAACAAATCATATGAGCGTATAATGGAATTGCTACCTTCATTCACTTAAATATATGACATAAATGAATGGATCTTGTCGATATGTGTCTGAAGTATAATTTGGATAGAAATATAGATTTTATTTAAGTTATAATCACAGACTGCTGTGATCATAGTGTAACGACAATGAATCCAATCTTACGACAAATAACACATGTTGACGACAAAGATATATTGAATTGAATGATAGTTTAATAGACTATCATTATGTTTCGAGAAAGAAATTTGGAAATTAATATATATATATATATAAATTCAGGAATGTTATATTTAATAATTGTTGGGTGCAGCTAGGAAATCGCATCAGAATTTACGTACTGCCTTCACTCATGGATTTCCTCATTGCCTCATTGTATTATAACGCGTCCCAATGAGGAATTTGGCGGTTGAAACAGGAAACGGAAACGAACCTTCGCGTCCAACGCACATTGTGCCAAACCTTGTCACGCTGTCCTTCCTGAGAGAAGCCGATGCGACTCGCCCACGGAAATTGACGGCAGATAGTAGAAACCGATTAGGCATAACAGAACTACAATCTTTTTCCTTTACGATGAGGGAAACCTATGACTAATTCCTTCCTTCCCAATAAATGAAATACAATATAGCTAATGATCGAAATTCACATCTTTTAAATAATTAATAAGAGCTTTAAGATGAACAAAACGATTTCTAATGGAGAATCTTTCTCAAATGTGAATAGCATTTGAGCATTACTCTTAGCAGCCATACGCTCGTAATTGAAATCTTTCTCTCGTTTTCTTGTTCGCTGACAGTTAGCGATGATATCATTTGAACTATTTCATAAACTTTTGATAGCGTTCTTATTATTTTAATGAGTAAGCAACATTAATGTATAACTACTGATAAATATTACTAATTATATATAGAATTCCTCATGGATTATCATTCTCTAAAATTTTAAACATTTCTGCAAACGATTTAGAGATGTCAATACGGACGAAGTTCAATATGTATAAATATGTTTTTATGAAGGAATATTTCATAAAGACACCCAGAAATTAGAACCAATTCATAATAAATTCTGTGTGTCTTGCCATCTGGTACAGAAGGTAGCGGTACAATCGAAAAAACTACGGAAAGAATCGCACCATAATTGTAGAAAAATCATTACTGTAATTAATTATACACTTTTTAATTTCATTTAGAAACAGTTGGTTAATCGGCTTTATCAAAAGATTTTAAAAGAATCATCTTTTATTTCATTTTGAACTAACCTATTCTTTCTTTCCTGTGTTTGAAGAACCCGCAAAAGATCAAAATATTTATAGAAATCGTTCTTCGTGATAAATACTTATTCTATTTCGTTTTATTCCTTAGAGGAGTTATATTTAACCCGGGGTATTCGTACCTCTAGGGATATGCAATGATTTCTCAATGGGCAACTTAAAATTTCGTGTAAATGGATGTTTCAGATCTGGAATTCTTTGCATTGATATCAAAAGTAATCAAAGAAACACTGAAATTGCAGAATTATCACATATGCCTTCACCAACAAAGATTCAGCCCTGAATTGTGAGTCTGGAGTGCAAAAAACAACTTCAGTCTTCTCATTAACAAGTCAGAAAAATTTTGATACAATATAATAATAATAATTCATTGATAATAATTAATAAAATGATAATAATTCATTTAAATATAATGTTGTGTCCATGTAACTATCACAGTTCTACCATGTTTAGAGAAATGCTTCTTTTATAGTAAAGATGAGAAACTTAATTAACAATAATTTTGAATAATTGAATTATTTGGGGTAGGCGGAAAGCAATGGTTGAATATCACTGCCCTATAGGTTTTTTTTGTCACTGTTCCTTGACCCTCTGTACAGTATTTTTCTAATAGAAGAGCGAACATGGAGATCCCGTGTCTCAACTGAGCTCTTTATTGTCTTCCCAGTCCGTCTTTCTTTTCTTCTTCGTTTAGCATGTGCTGAAGTCACGAACGAGTTGTACTAGGAGCAGTGGCGGATCTGGGGGGGCTAACCGGCGAGCATTTTTGTTTAAAATTTATGGTTTTACAACACAGATTTTATAAATAAGTAAATTAGTTTACTGTCCTCCGCGTGGTCATACGCAGTTTGTACTGCTTTTATGAAAATAAATTTATTTATTTAAATTTATTTTATTTTAATATTACTTTTAAATAAAATTCATCAAATAAATAATTAACAATCTGATATAACAATAACAATTATTTATTAAAGTTATTTATATGGTATTATAATTTTATTAATATGGTATTATTAATAACAATAACAAGTATAATATTAATAACACTTATATTATTAATAACAATTATAACTAATAATTCTTATTAATCTGGTGACACTTTAACAAAGAATACCACTTACAAACTTCAATTTTATCTGCTAAGAGTTCAAGTCCAATGGAGGGGGCTATAGCCCCCNAGGAACAATGCTATTTGTTCCTTACAGTTTCAGTTGAAGCGCCGTAAAAAAACTCTGTTCCCATACTTTATTAGAACTAATTGCTGAAACATTGTATATGTCATAAATGTCTGAGATGTGCTCTCTGCACAAGAGGAATTTATTATAAAAGTAAATTGATCCGAAAGAACCTCACATGCATTTAAATCAGATGAGATAAAATTCAATTATTAACTCAGAAAATATTATTGTTTGCAAAGCAGTTATTTAACTTAATCCGTTAGATCGAACCTTCAATTCGTTTGGACTTTCGGTTACAAATCAGCTTTTGTTTCTTACTAGTAAAAATAGTTGAACGGGTCGAGTTACCAGCAGTAGTGCTGGACCCGTATTCTCGTCCAACGAATGTATGAGATAAGCATTTGAAAATGTATGTGTTGATCAGGCACATGAAGTAATGGGGTGAGCCGCAATATAATATATGGTCCAAAAAGAGAGCCACAGGCATGACGTGATCTTTCGAGGGTGGGACGGATCAGAAAGGCGGAAAAACTTTACTACATTGAAGAAATTTGAACTAATGAAACGTGGCAGAAAAGATGGACTGTGTGGTAATGATGAGAAATGTATTAGTTTGTCGTGTGATGTGTTATGAAGTCACTTTAAATCGTGATTGGAAAAAAAAGAAAAGAAAAACTGCCCCCAAAACCCCGTTTGTAGTTTAAACAATTTGTTTAAAACAATATATGTATCTAATGATAGTGATTCAATAGTGTTTAATAAATATAATAATTTCAACTAATATTATACGACAAAGCAAAATTATTCTTTCTAATATTAACAAATTAAATACTGCGAAGCTTTAATTTAATGTATTAAGAAGCTTTGCTGCAATTAAAGTAAACAAGTTAATAACGTCATTCATTCATTATATTTAGCATCTAATCAATTGTAATCTTAACTGGAGATAATAATAAACTGAAAATATTTTTCCTTACTCTCATGCCACATTAGAAGCATCAAGAGTGTGCAATAATGCAATTGACACAAACTAGTTTTGTTCACTAATAAACTCTTACATTTTCATTTTGAATATTAATTGAATGTCACAGGTGTTCCAGTGAAATGATCGGTGAGATAAGAAACAATAAAAAATAAGTGATATTCTATATTTAAGAACAATATAAAGTCATATTTTCCATCTGCATGTTTACTTAATACCGAGCAAAACAACCTCATTTTTTGAAACAGATGTATATTTACTTTAGAACACAATTCATCTAAAATAAAATGGATGAGGGATTGAAAAGTTGCGTTTTATTTTATTCACAATTCAAATAAAATAAAATGCAACTTTTCAATCATTATTACACATAAATACACTTAATCATGTCTTTAATTTAATGTACACTTAATCATGTCCCAAATGAGAAACCAAAATAAAATGAAATTTATAACTTTACTTTAGTGAATTACGAAAGCATTGAAATTTTGATCTATATAAAATGTACTTCGTTCTATGTTTCTTGATCAGTTATATTCTGATGTGAGCCAATAAAAGTGTTTCACATTTTATTACTCGTAAGTAAAAGAAATCTCTCCGAAACAGCTACTCGTGCATGAAGAACGAAGTGGGCAGTTTCAGGACATTCATGATGGATTTCACCTTACACATAAATTGGGATTCTTAATTCGTCTCAGCATTAAGAACGGATACGGCAAACTGAACATGTTTTAGCTGTATTTCTTGTGGAGGAATATTGGAAGAACCTGGAAGACATGACATCATTCTATGAATCATTAGAGTGACCTATCCGTGGCAGGTAAGGAGGAAAACTTGACACATGTTTCTTACGCAGTTGTTCCAACCCGTGTACAACGTAAGAAGTATTCCAAGAATAAAAATAAATTATAAGACATCAAAATTTGTAGTTATAAATTACAATAATATCGTATTGAGTGGTAATATAATACAGTTATTCTTTTTCGTAATAACTGTTAAATACTAAAACAATATCCTGCAGGATTAAATGTGGTTTATCTCGCGCCTACAATTAAATTTTCAGCTATATATTACACGTATGTGATTCTATTTTCTGTACGCCCAAATAAAACTGAACAAGCTCATGCTTTCTCTTTCAAATATATCATCTTTTTTTAAATTCACAGATGACGAGCTCCAGAGAGAATCTTATAGCTTATTTGAGAAATATCAAGAGGATCTAACAGATCACTTTCCGAATCAACTTTTGGTCATTGCGTAGTTCTCTAAAGAGTCAAATAGTTAAATTGCATTCAGTAAGGGAGTTTGCTCAGATATTACTGATTGATCATTTTACCCTGTCGGCCAGTTTTCCGGACGTGTGTACAGTTGTCATGCTATGTTTAACTACATCGGTTACAGTTGCAACTGCAGAACGGTCATTTTCGAAACTTGAGCTTATCAAAAATTATTTGAGAAATTCCATGAATCAAGAGAGACTTCGGTTTAAGTGTTTTGTCAATCGAATATGAGGTTACAAATAATTCAAGAAGCAAATTAGATCAGATAGTAAAAACATTTGCTGAAATGAAAGTACGTCGTATGAAAATATGATTGTATCCTTAGATTTCTTTTAGAATTGCTGTATTTTTCTTAATATGACCCATGAAAAAAATTGTTAAATTAAATTACTAAAGAGTTACTTAGATATGATGTATTATATTTGTAAATTAATATATCCAAGTACTAAAACTGCGGCCACTATGGGGCCCCGGCTTGGATAGTTACGTCACTGGTGACCGTTACCGAGGCGCGTCGCGTTATTGTCACCGTGCCTGATAGCGGCTGTCAATGCCGGCGGCAACGGCACACCGCTAACCGGTCGCTCGTCCGGCTACGCGTGGGGTCGAGTGCAGCGATGTTCAACATCCCACACACACAGAGGAACTGACCATCGCTACGGATAAAATGAGTCACGTAGAAGAGCCAGACACCCACACGTATACAATTCCATCTTCCTCTTGAAAAAAAAAAGTTGAATGTCCATGGTTTGACATTAAATGCAAGAAGGTGAAGAAACCTATCTAACAAATACTATTTATGTTACTTCCCTTCTTCACCTTTAGCCATGTTCACATTTGGTTCTTTTCCCATATTCTTTGTGCATGCAACGAGGTAATACTATAGAAAGATTACATAAAACCGATTTTTTATCATATTTCTGTGAGGTCCTTTTTTTATGTCACCATGCCAATACCTACCTTATATTTAATACCTACCTTTTGTTTAATTCTTACTTCGCAGAGGTAGGTAAAATAACGAACTCAATATATCCAAATCAATGTCCTCCAATTATATCCACCCACGAACCCAATTATATGTTCACTTCCGAAACTAACGCCAGTGAAGTCATGAGAATCATCAGCTAATTAAAAAACAAATTTTAACAGGCATATATGACATACCCGAGTTTATTGTTAAATTTTCGTCCCACGCTATATTAAATCCACTCATAAATATTTTTAATAGTTCTTTATCGGAAGGGGTGTTTCCTAAAATATTTAAGAGAACTAAAGTGAAACTTTTATACAAGAAAGGAAATAAACTTAATATTGGAAATTACCGACAAATATCTCTACTATCCACTTTCTCAAAAATCCTAGAAAAATTGTTCTATAAGCGTCTTCTAGATTTTTTATCAAAAAATTACATTATCTCTGACAATCAACACGGTTTTAGAAAATTCTTTTCCACTACAAGCGCCATATTTTCCTTCTTAAACGATGTTATCACATCTCTTGTCCGAGGAGAAAATCCTCAAGGTGTTTTTCTTGACTTATCCAAAGCATTCGATGTCATCAATCACGGAATTCTCCTTTCCAAATTGCATTCTTTAGGCATTCGTGGACTTCCACATCAATGGCTAACTTCTTATTTAAAAGGTAGATATCAACAGTAAGAAATATCCTACACTAAAAATAAAATACTTGGGCGTTGTCTTTCAGAAACAAAGCCACTTACTTGCGGAGTACCCCAAGGATCAATTCTCGGCCCTATACTCTTTTTGTTGTATGTGAACGACATGTCATCATCCANCCATGATTCCATGCAAATCGTCTCATTGTAAACACTGACAAAACAGTATCTATGTCATCCACAATAGTATCACAAAATCTTTACCCCAGGTTTCTCTTTCTTTAAACGGAACACAATTAAAAACTGTTACAAATACAAAATTCTTAGGTCTCCATATTCAAGACAACCTCAAATGGAATTGTCACATTGACAATCTTAATTCCCAATTAAGCAAATTGTGTTACGCATTCCGAATCTTAGTTAACGCAGTTAGTCCACGTATTTCCCGTTGCGTATATTTTGCAAACGTTTACTCCCATTTACGTTACGGCATTACCTTCTGGGGTAATTCCGGTCAGAGTATTCAAACTTTCAGAATTCAGAAGAGGATAGTTCGGATAATTTGTAAATCTCACCCCCGAAACTCTTGTAAACCTTTATTCAAGGAATTAAATATATTAACACTTCCCTGCATTTATATTTATGAAACAGTCGTGTTTGTTAAGTCCGAATTACTGAAGTGCCACCCTTGCTTTATACGAAACAGTCTCGTTCACGAACACTATACACGCAATAGTAGTAATATTCATCGCCCTAGAGTGTCAACCACTCTTTGCCAAAAGGGACCATACCATTCGGGAATCGTTCTATATAATTCCCTGCCCAAGAATATAAAAGATATTATGAAATTGAATATCTTCAAATCCGCGGTTAAAAACTACCTCCTGCACCAGTGCTTCTACACTGTAAAAGAATTTATTGATTTTAACAAAAGTTAAATTCGTCTTGTGCTTTATCACGCCATTGCTGTAGTACTTTTTAAACAACTTATAACAATTTCAAAAACTATTTTCTTGCATGATTGTGTTGTCTTATGGCTCATATTAATTTAGTTTTATGTGTACTCAACATTGGCACGTTTGTGTACATAAATTCTGTAGCCCCATCCTGGCCCGGGTTTTTCTCCGGTTTTCCTTCGGGTAGAGGCGGATTTATCATACAGGTTCTCTAGGCTTTGTCTAGGGGCGGGTCTATTGTAACAATAAATCGTGAATTTAGTGTTATTTCAATTTTTAAGCACTATACTCAGAATAATCTATAGTTCGATAATAACTTACATGTAATTTTTTGCTTAAAATTACAAACATATTGACATTCTATTAGTATTATAACTCGCAGCTAACTTTTTATCTTATCTAGGAATTTTTGCTGAATTTTTTGAATCCGCCTCTGCCTTAGGGCCCTTGATCGGAATTTATGGGATGGTCCCTTGCTTGCTTCCGGAGAGTAAATTAGTTTTTTTTTTCCCTCCACGTGGTCATACGCAGTTTATACTGCTTTTTTGACAATAAATTTATTTATTTATTTATTTATCAAAATAATGGTACGTCATGAGGGTGAAAGGATGATAGGATGAATTAAATCACATTCAACACATAAGCGGAATTGCCTCCTTAACCTTTGCTTTAACTGCTATGTTCTTACCACTTAGCCACCAGTTTCTATATCATTGGGAAATCGATTGTTGTCAAGCTCTCGTATTACTTCTTAGCATAGGAAGCTCCGTGGCTCTCATTCTTCGTACGGTAAGCACTAAAGCTCCGTTGATCAGGTAGTTGCCTCTACTTACTGCAACGTGTGTTTCGTCGTCATGCAACTGGGTTCTTTCTGTTTTTGGTTTTGACAATCTTACTTTTCCTCCAGACACATCGAATGTATGTTAACAATAACTCTAGTTATATAAACGTAAATTCTCCATCAATTGTATGCAATTTTGCCTAACACTGACAATATTCTATTTACCATTAATCGACCTAGTAATTAATTTATTATTCACTAAACACCTCCATTAATATCATTGTGTAAGAGTTCCTAAAAAATTATTGCTGCTTCATATTTTGTATTTACTTCGTGTACATATTTTTATCGTTTTATTCTAAATCATCTTAATTTTTGTCAGTCAAGTTCTTCATCAAAGAAATGTTTCCAAGATCCTTTACAATTCTAAATATAATGAAGCAACTCCTGGATGCACCTGATTCCTCCTTTTAATTTTATAAATAGTACATTGAACTGTTTTCACTTGAGGACCACCACCTTATACTGGTAAACGAGGTCTCTGTTCCGGCCCTCGGAATCATTATAATTGGACTCGGGGTCGAATCTTTAGTTTCGCTCTCTAGGGTTTTGTTCGTGGGTGTTTGACAGAATTGTATATTTGATCATAGTATCGACTCGCATGGAAAGAGAAGAGTTGGCAAATTGTTTATATAAGAAGAATTTTTTTTACGTAGAAGTTCATTCATCTAAATATCACTCTACCTTCTCATTTAAGCAGTGTATTGATCTTCTGCCGTAACAACAAATATTACGCAAATATAGGTCCACTATAAATTAAGCCTACTGCTTTTTGTAGTTGTAAGAACCAAATTCGGTGTATAAATAATATAATTAACTTCAGGATGAATTCTTATCACAGATTGAGTACAGCCCTTTCAAAATATCAAGTTGCCTTAACTTATAGGCCTATTTAACTATATATAAGGTGATTGTAAAACAAGAAAAAAACAAAAAGAGCACACATAAAAGAACAAATTTAGTTATCATTCATAACAAAGCGCCCGTAAGGTTCGTGAGATGGAAATGTTTACATTGTACTGATGTTTTGAAGCTAAGCTATATATTGTGGACACACCTCCTTGAGTACAGCGATCATCTTCAACAAGAAAGGGTCCATAACCTTAGGTCAGGAAGGCGGATGAGAAATATGGCATCTCACCTCTCCAGTTCCGACATTCTTTCGAAAGTGCACGCCTACTTCATTAAATATATCCGAGCACCGGAACGTATCTGAGCAACTTCCATGGGACACTATAAGAAGGTTTCTGACTATTTGTGGGAGGAATCTTACATCCTTATACATTATAAAATTCTATAAAACAAATAAGATTGATTGTGATCGAACGTGATATTTTCAAACCAATGCGAAGTCCTTATTCCGTATACATTGTTTTTATTTGAATAACGAGAAAGTAGAGATCTGTAATCCTAACAACGTGTCCACTCCACCGCTCCAAAATTCACGCCGAACGCGCACGAACATGCGGTATGGACGGCAAAGAGAGCAAAAACGCGTACAACAATAATTGTTTCTTCCTGAGGATTTTTTTAAATTTGGTTTTCTTTACGTCAATTTGGTGGCCGCCTTACCTACAACTACTAGTGATACTCTTCCCGTACATCAAACCGATGGTATGACAGTACCAGTCGTTCCACAAATCCTTAACGCCAGTGAATCGCATAGTATGATGTATTTTTCGCCCATGCCTCTCTGAAGTTAACTAAGAGTGAACCGCACAACAATGACAGAGGAGCGGTCGGGCATTCACTGAAGGAGGCCACCTGAGGCGACCCAGACAGCTCGTGTTTTTAGTGCGTGCAGGTGAGGTGAAGGGTCGTAAGTATGAAGAACTATGAAAGAAGGTTACGTTCCCGACCTCCACTCGCTGGATCGTGCTATTCAGTTCAAGTCGTACGGCTTTTGTAGCCTGAGCATCAAAGCTTTGGAATTAATTGAATGTGGTCAGAGATGGAAACGCGTTTTGTTTGCAAAATGAAAGAAGTTTTAAGAAAAAATAGGATAAGAAAGATAAGTTTTATGGTTGATTAAAGATATTAATTAGCTGTTTAACTGATTTTGAAGACAATGTCGAAAATGTTCATTCAGATGAAATTCCTATAGAAAGTGAAATAACACCATACTATTGACAAAATTAGTGTATTCGGCGACCTATTTAGACTCAAAATATCATTTCGTCGTGATTTTTCATTCAAATTGTGTGACTGTTCCCCATGATGCTATCTTTCTAGCATAGATGATAAAATACTGTTAAGTAGATTATAAACCATAATACTTTCCTTGGGAAGTTTCCTTATTTCTGCAGGTGAGACGGTTCAATTAACCAGTCTACTCGTTACGTACTCAATAAGTAAACAATCATCTACAAATCAACTTTTCTTTGACAAACATAATCTCGAAAATCTTTTTCGAATAATGTATTAAACAATGTTTCTTACTGAAAAAATTAATGTCAGCAGTCCTCTACCTCTTTAAACATGAACGAATTATTATATTATTATTATTACTAATACTACTACTACTACTACTACTACTACTGCTGCTGCTTGGGCCTTATGGCTCTCGAACATCTTGGCCTTACTCTGTACAGACTGAGAGACAGCATGAAAATTCATATATGATCTGTCACATGACACAACTTATTTTGAATGGAACTGATTATTACTAATGAAGAATGTTTAAGTACAGATTTGTTTTTAATGCTAAGCCATTATTACAAATATTATTATATTACTATTACATTATTATATAACTATTATTATTATTATTATTATTATTTTGTAGTTGATATTATTG
>NNCF01127017.1:151150-287781 GCA_002313205.1 Laupala kohalensis
ATATATATATATATATATATATATATATATATATATATATATATATATATATATATATATATATATATAAAATTAACATTACCTAAAACAACTTTGTTGGACAACTAATTTTTTTTACCATTTAAATTTTAATTATGGATCCTTTACTTTTTATTTATTCAAGGTGAATAGTCATCATTTTATGAATAACTTCCATCCTTTGAAGAATGAGTCGTTCATTTAATAACCGAAGCAGTAATATTTCATGGATGAGTATCAACAGTGTCAGTGTCACGTCTGAAGAGCAATGATAACAGGACTTCTTCGAATCCCCGTGGAGATGCTGTTGGAGACCGTACATTCTTCGGAAGAGATGCACGCGGAGGTGGGTGTCTCTCTCGAGTCGAGCTAACGGTGTAGGCGGACGACCGGAGAAGCGTGTAGCGGGTCTCACAGCTCATCCTCTGCAGCTGGCGCGCAAGCCGACTTAAGTAATCATACGTCTCGTATTCGAGGCCCTTTTCCACATTCCTTACTCCTTTTTTTAAGAATGTATTACACCACACAAAATATTCCTTTTTAATGCAATTGATTTATTGTTGGAGAATAACAGTTACGACAATCGTATTTCCGGATTAAATCAACAGAAATATATGTAATAACAAACCAATCTCAGATATCTTACAATATTAACGTATTAGGTTCAAAAGAAACAGTTCTCACAGCAAGGATTTTAATAGATTAATGTCTCTCTAGGATAATGAATAGAGGTGTCTCATAAAAATTTTCGTTATTATTAATCTTGAATTATGAGTTATTTTAGTACGAAGGATTAATGAGCAATAATTTCGGAATAATTTTATGAGATGATAATAGTATGTATTTGTGAAATAATTTTCCTTTGTATTGTACTAAATATAAATTTCTTGTTATTCTGCAGGTATTATAATTTGTACCTATCTATTTTTATTCTTATTTTAGTGGGGTACAACTTGATCGGAACTTAGTGCAACTTGATTGGAATAGATGGAATGGTCCGTAACTTGCTTCCGGAGAGTAGATTAATTTACAATTCATTGTATAAAACTGATGAAGCTTTTTCACTGACGTCAACATTATCACATTACAAAAAAAAACTCTCAATAAATTTGTAAAGAATACGATTTTTCTTTGTTTTAAGAAAAAATAATTTTTCAAACTCTAAACATTCTTCAAAGTTTTAGATGTTAAGTACGAGAAAATTCATTTTGCCAATCATCAGATTCAACTTCATCATATATTCTATCAAGTCCGGAACTCACAGATTCCACTTCAATCTCCCAAACCGAGACTGCCATTCAAGGAAACTCATACCGCAACAGTTACAATTTTTATTTATACATACACCACGCCCACAAAAAAGTAGTTCACTCAGAAATCTACGCATTCCTAATGCTCTTCCCTCATTAATTGAAATAATCCTCTCCATCGTTTTATAATTTCGTACGTGGTAGTGATGAAGCAGAACTTAGCGACTTTTTAAATATTTTAATCAATGTGTATAAACCATTTCTTCTTTTATTCTAATCCATACTAACATACTCGTACAATGCGTTACGCAGAAGTGTATCTGTCTGTTTCCTATGTGATCCCGACTAAACCACTGAACCGATCGTGATGAAATTTGGCAAGGAGATGTATGCCCAGGATGAACATAAGCTAACTTTTATTTTAAAAATATGCGATAAAGATATAAATTGTTTTGACGAAAAATGTCGATAAAATCGGGAAAAAGAGAGAGGTGTTTTCTTACGCTGCCTAAACTGTTAGAGATAGAAGACAACTATGCATGGCAATATTGTTTGCTTCAAAGAGTTATACAAAAAAGTCCGCGACAGCATGTATCTATCTAAAAAAATTAACATACATTATCGATAAAACGGTATTAAAAATGAAGTTAAAAATACTTCAATTTAAGAGAGTAAGGAGGAAATTTAAGAAGGAAAAAATCAATAATCATTAAATTTTAATAAATTTTGTTGTTGTGTGCATCTAACAAAGTTTAGAATTTTAGATAGTTTAGAATTTGTACGAATGTCAATGAAATGGTACAGCCGCGTCATACCTCGGAAGCGAAGTTTCGACCGACGCGGTTTCCGCTAGATAGTATGCTGCATAAAATCAAGTTTTGTATTAAATATGTATTACTATGAATTTGAAAAATGCAGTACGTGTTTTTAAAAACCAGCAAGTAAAAGTATTTTGAGTTTACAATATAGATAGATTTGATTTTTTCCTGAGTAAAAGAAGTTTAGTCTAAATAAAATCAAGGCCAACGCCGGCTAGCAGTTCAATATCAACTAGCTCAACATAATTTTCAAAGTATAGGAATTACGTACATTACATACAAGATCTAATAAATAACCATTTTACTTGTCATCAAGACAGAATATTTGTTTAAAGTATTGGACGTGGAGTCAACCCATGGGTCCTCAATTATTAATAATGTAAATTATTAAAAATGATGTAAAAAAAATAGAAATAGTCAAATAATTTATATGTTTGACAACATGGGAAATAATATATTTGAATACAATGAAATTTGAGGTCATACGAGTATCACAATGAGACTAATGTGAATACTTTTAAATACAAGAATGAACAAGATCTAATATTTTAACGCATTTTATATTTAAATATCTGAATATACATCGCATTTGTAGAAAGTTTTCATTTTACCAATTTTTATAAGGGTATATACTTGTACTCTACTTTTCTTCAAGATTTTAAATCAATAAAAGATCAACCAAATAAATAGCATGAAAATTAATTTTGTGATACACAGAAACCCTCTTCAAAAGACGAAGTGTGAGATCGTCTATTATGAAAAGAGCAAGTCATAAAAAATGTATGATTGTTGTTTATCTCTGTTGTTGTATACTTACTTAATATTGGTGTAGGTAAATAAATACATGTACTATTTCGAGTTTTGTGATGATAAAACCAACAAATGATAGGGGTTCTGGATCTTTATATCTCAGATGGAATTCCGGGTACTCCTGTTGCTATAAAAATAAAGAGCAATTTCCACCAACGGATATAAGAGACGGTATCTAATAGCTCTAAACTCTTATCATGTACCTTTATCATTCTCATGATTTGGTATTTATGAAATTGTTTGTTTGATATCATTTTAATATGAATGGGTTTACTATAAACACAATTTTCAATAAAAAATATCATTCAAAAGTAAAACGAAGCAAGAACGTTTTCAAATATTCAATGCAGTATTTATTTATGATATAACGTATGTTGGGGGAGAATGCGTGTTCAACAGACAATTTTCCCCCCTACGCGTTTTCTTCTAGGGTTCCATAAAACATGACGATACGAAGGAGAGAATCACCGGACGGACGATTAAAGCGAAGATCAACTGAGAGACGCCTCCAGAGACGATACGTGAGCGCACATCATGGATAGTTCTTCAATATCGTATACACACAGACATAAAAATTGATGATTTGCATTTCAGAACTGTTTTAGGAGGGATCAAGATGTGATCGAATGACTCAGTTACTTCAAATTAGCAGTCAGTTACTTCAAATTATTGTAGATATTTAATTGATTTGTAGTAAAAATATCTTGTACAGCATATTGATGAACCACTTGTTAGTTATTTAAATATGATATAGTATTAAGTTACATATAATATTTTGGCTATCACACTTCGATTATGCGTCGACTATTGTTCATGTGTATTTTCGTGATCGACAGTGGAGAACTACTACTAAGGCTTTATGGTCATCATATGTCACTGAGGACATACTTTCATTTTATTTTAACGCTTTTTTCATCTCGGTTTATTGTCAATTGTGTTCGTATATGTGTGCAAAGTTACATGTTCTGCCGCTTAGCCGTTCTTAGTTTCCGTCCCTAGCCACGAGGAGGCGGGCGGATGTATACTAACTTCCTCATTCCATTTCAGTCCTCAGCGAGAGCCACATCAAACATTGTCAAGATTTTTGTAAGTCCTCACAGAGGACAATTTAATACCTTTTGTTCGCTCGAAAATGTCTCTTCAGTATATTCTGTCTCATAAATGCCCTTGCGTTTGTCTTCTATAATCATCATCATGACATCAAGACTGAGGTGATCTTTACCTACGCAAATATCATCCTCATTCTCAATATGGTCCTCATCAGTTAGCGATCTATTCGACGTCAAGAGGTAATAAGAGCGCTCCTCCGCGTAGAAGGGGCACGTGATCCATTGTTTCTGGTGTCATGAAGTCACGCTTGGACATAGGTGCGTAAGTCAACTCGCAATCATATCGTTTTCCATTGTGCGGATCGTACCCAGTAATAGTTTGCACCATATGCGTCGACTAGTACCAATATTTCGGTCACACTTTATAGATAATATATTCTACTATCAGCGATTGGACTTCGTTGTCACGGCAGTAGAACATCGTCCGTGACTCATCCTGACTCAGAATCACTACCTCTTTAATTATTTCTCCATAGTTTTGGCTCCAAATAAGAAACTGAAGCGATTCATCTTCGAAATAGAAGAGCGCTTGAACAAAAAATCTGTTTTTCATTCTTTACTTCAAAAACAAAAGGTTTAATAAAAAGTAAACAAATGACATGATTAGATCGCGTGACTCGGTTAATGCAAGTTATAGTGTTTACGCGCAAAAACTTACGAGTTGAGTTGTGTTCACGCATGTATCCAATTTTTTTTAAGTAAGTGGAGGGTATGAATAAGTATACGGATCGATTAAATAAGCAAAAGATAATTTNAATAAGTATACGGATCGATTAAATAAGCAAAAGATAATTTGCAATTAATGAACAATAAATGAACAAGCTTAATGAATGGAAGCATGAATGTGAAACGGTCTTGACTGGTTTCATGAAAAGAGTGAATCCTCTAGAGATTCTCATGATTCTCAGTCTACATGCGCGCTTGAACCTGAAATGTAATAATAGTGACTTAGCAGCAGAAGGTCTAAGGTTTGACATTGAGTTAAACAAGCGACATAACACCACAGAATGGAAAAAATTATCTTGCACTGTGAGAGGTCAAGAGATTTATTGAAATTTGCAGACCTCATTTTGTGAATCTTCTTTGGGACACATTAAATATTTTACTGGAATAAATTTACGAAAATTATTCACTAAAAGGGAGCTATTTTTTTCTCTTTTACATAGTTCAAAAATTTTAACATTGTGTTTTTAATACAGCACTCTTTGAAGATCTAGAATGCAAAGCGCCCCATATCCATTTCAGAAGTTTTCCGGAAGATAAAACGTTTAAACATTGCATAGGAAAAAGAAACTTGAAATATTTCTTTTCGCGTGAACAGGTAATTTATGTGTATTACATACGGCATTTCGAACAAAAAACAGCGTCAGCGCACGACAACTACCCTAAAATAAATTGTTGTAAATTTAAAAAAAGTGTCCCAATGGACATAAGTTTAGCAATCTAGTTCAACTATAAATTAGTTCAGACAATTTTATTAACGAACTCTTAAAAATGTAAGGAGTTTCTAATCTTTAATATCATAAGGGAATTATTTTTCCTAAGGGAATTATTAAAAACTCCAAAGAAAGTTAAAGCAAATACATTTAATCGAGAAAACTGGCACGAATCAAAGTGTTTATATAACTTGATTGTAACAAGTGTTATTGGTGTTTCCTATTCTTCCCTGTGTATGTGTAAAGTAGATGTATGCGTCATCAGATGACAAAGCGATTGTCATCTGCGAGCAGCTTTCCCATGCTACGCGTCCTTCTTGTTCGCTACGTCACTCGTAGAATTGTAATCTTTCACAGTGGCTGTGATTGCCGTGAGTTAAATAAAAATTTTCGCAAGACGTATTAAAATCTTACTGGAAAAAAATAACACCTTCATTTATTAATGTAATGTAAACTTGTAACTAATGTAAACTTGTAACTATAATGTAACTAAGTATTTTAATGTAAACTTGTAACTATAATGAAAAAATTCAAGACCATTCGTGAAAATTTAAATAAGAAATTCCTAAAGTTTCGAGAAATACTTGTAATTTGGTATTCTGGTAGTGCAAAAAATTTACTGGTAGTAAATTAAAGTTCAAGGATATTAATATGTATAATCCTCAACAGAATATCACGATAATTTTTGGCTTTGCCAAGATAATCTAGGACAATCACACTATTCCGTGATCCATTAATAATAAAACAATAGTAAATGCTGAATTTGACGAGAGAATTTGTTGTTGTGATGCGGTCGTTGCAATTTAGTGTCAATTTAAATTTCCCATTTACATTCAAAACCAATCTTAAATTTGTACTGAGCTTATGAGAAACCTTTCAATTGTGTTGTTGAAAAAAAGTATCACGAGCAATATTGTTTCAACGAAATTACTAAAAGTTTTGTACTTTTATTATTTCATCTAAGAATAGTATTTACACTTTTTTGACTTCTCCAAAATATCTTAAAAATATTAATAAAAAGTTATATGCGCTGTGTGCTTATTAACTTAATTGTAATACCAAGTATTATGATATGCACTTAATTTTAATACCAAGTATGTTACAATTTATAGATTACTAGCCGACCCTGCCCAGCTTGTCACGAGAGACTTTGTTGTTGTGATGCGGTCGTTGTAATTTAGTGTCAATTTAAATTTCCCATTTACATTCAAAACCAATCTTAAATATTTCGTGATATTTAGTAAAAATACGGGGGGAAAAGCAGTTCACTCTACTTCATCACTCTAAATTCGGAATTTCAAAAAATTATTTCCTATGAAATTCTTTCAGTATATATGACCCTTGTTAACGAACAGGATTCCAGTATTTTCTGAAATGCGCAGTTCTCTTGTTCTTTAACAAGGGTAAATTCCGAGCTATTCTTATAAATATTTTCCGGGTCAGTTTTGCNTCTTGTTCTTTAACAAGGGTAAATTCCGAGCTATTCTTATAAATATTTTCCGGGTCAGTTTTGCTTTGCTATCTCTGCATGAAATCTTCCTATCATACAGGAAACGAACTATCAGCGATCCCAGAAGGTAAATTGCTTCAACATATTGACACATTTTTTATGAATTACGAATAACTGCACAATTTTATTTTACACGAGTTTCATAATACTATCAAGAGAAATAAATGTGAAAAAATCGGAAAGAACAGTAAGAGAAAAGTATTTTTAGAGTAATAATAAACTTTACTATGTTTGCTGTTACATATCAAATTGAAGAGAAAGTTGTTTCTGTAATTGTTGATAATAATTTGCGCCTTCTCTGAAATTAAGTTCTAGTCTATATTTTTTTATGTTTATTGCCCCTGTTTGTAATTTAATAAACTTTAAAATCTTACAATTAGAATTCATAGTGCAAATAATCTTATTAAAATGTCGAAAACCCTGTTTTGATAATGGAGAAGTATTGATACAGTTATCAGTCAAAGAAGTAAAAGCTGTTGTTGCCATTTCATACCTGATAGTACGACGGTAAATGTATAATAGAACAACGACTTTTACCTCGTTAATTTCCTTTTTACAACACAAACGATTATTTTATCTTCTGTCAATTATGCGACAATTGCTCACTTGGGTTCAATTTGTTTTTTCTAATAAACATTCAGTTCCTTCTTGTCGCTTCTTTCTAAGAAAACTAATCATTATTGTTCTATTGAATGGAATTACAGGCATTCGCTAGGAAGGGAAATTTCTATAAATTGATTCATTACTTGTGCCATTCAAGGTAACTGAATAACCTGCACGTGCAGATTGCTAATTCCAACAAACCCCATCCAGATCGTTCTTCTTAACTCCCTACGATAACCAAAATATTGACATTCAAAATATTGAATTACAGACTATGTGGTTTGGTGGTGTTTACCTGCTAAACCCGGTATTTCCTCAAAATAATTCCAGGAATACGAGGGAGTAATGTTCCACGTATTTACACATAAACAAATTAACTCACACGGGTCGGTAAATACGCCACCGACTCTCTTACTGCAGAGTGGGTAATATCTGAGGCATGTAAATGGAAAAGTTCAGTGCCAAAAAAAGGAGAAAAAAAACGTGAATTTGTTGTTCGAAGCAACATCAATGCTGTGGTAATAAGTATAAATACCTTCTGTTTCTAGTTTAATTGCAATGATGCTCAAACGATAGCGTTAGCGTATGAATCATCGCGAGGCTTACATATATTAAACGCAATAACAGTCGGGGAAACCGATATTACATTATTTTATTGCCATTTTTCGTAGTTTGTCGTAGCCCCAGTGAAAATGATGACAATGAGACATCGCACGTACACTCTTTTGGGTTCTATCCGTGGTAGTTTGAGAGTGTTTTTGGAAATAACATCTAGTACTACGAACGTTCTCCGTATTTTAATTATTTGGCACAACGGTTTCAACAGATCACCTTGAATATGGATAAAATGTCATTTTACTAAATAAAATCAAAATAAGTTGCAACATCAAATACGTAATCCATGACGATTTTTTCATAATCAATTAAGGCGTTTAATCCATTTGATATCTCATCTCAAAACTTCTTGGCACTTAGAACGTTATCAATTTACATGCATCCATAAACAAAAAACTTACACACATTGCAAAATCAATTGCAGGAGAATCGTAAATATCCATGCATAGTTAATTATGGTATTATCCGGTGGTTTCCAAACGTTTTTAGACCTGCGACTTCGATGATTTGCAGATGAGTTACGGTGGTGCCCTATAAACTATTTCATATAAACTATTCATTAAGTTGTACAGCAACATTTTAATTATATTACTAACAATATTACAGTTCACAAAATGTACGCTGTTCACTTAACGAGAAGTCGGTGTCACTGTGGATGAAATATAAAAATGTTTTTTATTTTTGTTATTTATTATGGTCAGTAATGTATTCAATATTCTGGGTAAATAATGATATACTGGGGAAAAATAAACATCAAATCGTTTTAAATGTAAACATGGTATTAAGGGGGGAGGTCACAATATAAAGTTTCTACAACTACAATGACATGTCTAAACTGTCATTCGTTCCGCATTTTACATTAGGAGAGAATTCGTTGTATCCAATTAACCCTGAGACAACGGGGTAATTGTAAAACGCGGGGTAATTGTAAACAGACGAATTAATATGGGAAACAACATATGTGGAGTCTTCGTTACTAGACATTTATGAAGTGGGAGACTTCAGTTATATTAGTGTACATTAATTATTTTAACTCGTTAGCGTGCTTAAATTAGTATATTTTGTAAGGAATTAAGACATTGAAATTAAGGAGTGAAAGAGGAACATTCAAAAAGTGTTTACAATTACTCTGCCTTTATATTGTAATATAAAGAAATATTGTTTTTGTCCTTTACTTGAATGGAGACTTTCGAGTATAAGACGTTTATATTGTAGAAGAGACAAATTTCATAGGCATATTAGTGTCAATAAAAACACTTATTTTAACATACAAAAATTGATGAGGGGATGGGCTCCCCGAACTTCTTTTCCCTGGCTCCGTTTCTGACTTCTGATGACATTTCCCAAAATGATGTCTTTTTCTGACCTAATTTGCCTTAGCATCGTGCCCCGGTCAATATTTCGCGGTGACCCTGGTCTCCGCTGCGAACACTTTGGAAACTATTGGTATCCGAATGAGGAACCTATTTCTAAAAGTAAAGTCAAAGTTCTAAGGCGCAAGAACTGAACTCAACCTCTACTTGTTTAGTGGAAATTGTATTGTCAAATATTGTGAATGAGTAATAATATGTTCTCACGCTAATTGCGTACAATTAACTAACGGTAAATTAACAAGTACTTAAAGTACTTTTATTTTTTGAACTGAGCCCTGTAGTGACTATGTAAACGGACAAGGTAGTCATGATACGAAAAACTAAATAGAAACGAAAAAAAGAAACAACCACTTATTTCATCAAGCATCTACTTCGGGGGCTGAGATCCCCGAACTCCCTCGTTCCGGTTTTGTACCTGCTTTCAGACGACATTTACTCTAATAATACATTTCTGTTTCAAAAGTCTTTCCCCTACGACATTTAACTTAATTTTTCATTTTCACCAATTGATTTGCCCCATATTTTAAAGATTGCATATATATTCTATTTGATAAAAAATAAATTTTATTTATTTTCTCAACTTGTCTCTAGCCCATACATACCTATACCAAGTCTCTCCGACGGCAAAATAAAACAAATAGCATACTTCCTGCTTTGGTTACGGAAAAAATGAAGGCAGGTAAACTCTACGCACTGTCCTCTACCGCTTATATCATTGTAAACATTTCATATAGTTCCCCTCTAAAGTCATCCTCAGTTACTTCATGCCACAGTAACGTGAATTGAAAAATCGTATTGGAATTACTAATTGCAAAGTTTGAGATAACCCGTCCTGAAATGCTTGAAATGACGACAAAACACTCACGACACTCATTGGTCCTCTAGATATACGAAACAGTTCCGCTAAAATATCTTGGGGAGAAAATCGGTATCTGTATATAATTATATAAGGTTCGTAGTTGTAAATAATCCTCATCTTACAGAATAATATTATTTTCTAATTTTTTAACATTCTTATTAAAATTTTCATATCCTTTAACTTTTGTAATTTTTTATACGAATATCAATTTATTAATATTTAGTAAAATAAATTATTGAAGTAATTATTACTCAGTTCATCTGTAGTTAGAAACTCATTATGATCCATCTTGTTACGTTTTCCATAGTCTCGCATGTTTAAACCCTCCCCACATTCTCCAAAGATAGTTGAGATCATTCTGCTTTATACGCATAGGGTAAATACTCCTCTTCCAAGGAAAACAAGTCCTAAGAAACTTCCATGAACATCATAACGTAACATACAGCAGTATTTTCCAAGTGATTCACATCAAGCTTCGGTAAAAGTTAGTTCATTGTGTAAGTGATTTATGTCCAAGTATACTTCTTGGATTAATGTATTTCTTACATTTGAATTGGTTTACCAGATTCCTAGAAATCTCCAACTTGGAATTGTCTACATGTTAGGCAGTATTCTTAGAAACCTCTAACTTTAAATATTCCATATTTTAGGTAGCGCGCGGCAAAGATCTGAAGTGATGTTTTTCCAGCTTTACTCACATGTGGCTTGATAATACTTGTGGAGTTCAAATCATACTGAAATTTGATAGAGTATATTCCCAGTTCCCTTGCATAAAAAGAAAGAAAAAAATATGTTTACCTTAACTTACGTGAAAAATTCGACGTGGAAAATGCGATTAGGACGATACTTAGCATGTCGGGGTGATTTGTTTCGTTACTTCACAGGTTTTAACTGCGTTGTTCCATAACGAAATTCCCTTCAAAATAAATAAGTAGAAATCAGAAATAAGACAAGTTTTATTCTGATTAAATGTGAGCGAAAAATAAATGCTCGTAGACAGAAAAACATAACATACAACGTGGAAAAATATTTTGGTGCCAACAACGGCAGGGCACGTCAAATCGTCTGCAATTCCTGAAAATACAATGTTTTTGCAGTAACCTGCAGCACTCACGAATTTGAGTTGTAGAAAATCTTCAAGTTTCACTTCACAAAGTTCAATCACTTCAGTAGCGGCACTTAGTCTTTTGCCTGTTCTGAGCTCGGGTAGCGAGGGAATTCGTCTCGGTTATCCGTGAGCCGGTCGCAGAAGAGCGCTTGATGCAGAGGTCTTCTCCGTAGGAGCTCTTTTGTCAGAATGAATTCTAGCTGCGATCAACAAAATAATTTCATCTTGGTAACCTTCTGATTCGTCGAGAGAATCCTTTGTCGCTGTTCTGGAACCTTCCTAACAGCGTTCTTATTTCTTGTCAATTAGTGTTGCGTTGACATTCTAGTAAACTCCTAACAAACATCATTTCTAGTCTAGTAACGCGTACATATCTGTCATTCTTTGGGGTACATAAACGTTCGTTTGTCTTGCGTTCGATATCTTTGAACACAGAATGTCTTCCGTAAGATCACATGTAATATTTACGCAAGTGAGTAATAACATGCATGGAGTGATAATATGTAACATTAGGTGCGAGTGATAATATATAGCATATCATATTACTGCTACACATCCATACCTATATCAATATCTATTTTTCAGTATTTCAAAATATTTATTAATCAAACGCTTTGTATCAATGAGTCGAATCTGAAATGATAGAAGAAAATAGAAAAATAGTGAAGATGAGTAACAATGTATCGTGGGGCAAATGTCCATATATGATTTTTACGTCATTTAATAGAGTCTGAAAAAACTAGCCATTCGCAATTATATCCTAATGCAGAAGCTGAAAGCTTTCAACAATAAATTAATAAACTCATAAACTCTGAGTATATTACACTTCAAAAGTAAGAGCGTGTGCCGAGACACTTTTAAAATTAATATTTATATAGATCAAAATAGACTTTTCTAATATATATTTTTCTGGCTCATATGAAGAGGCCGTCAGTATGTGATATTTCAGTCTACCGCGATTACATGATAACACTGTATCATGAATATCATATAACATCACTACAAATTCACAACTTCCATGCGGATCACAACCCGCATTAAGATTTATCGACAAGGCTGCACATCGCAATTGCATCTCCCATGTTTATAAGTTTCACGAAGAAAACGGACCATACCAAAACTTTGGACTTCCTCTGAAAACATTACGATACTTTGGTTCGTATATCGACAAAGAACGAAAATACATCAAATACTGTCGGACTATTACTGCAAACTCATAATTTAAAGGAATCTTCGTCAGTAGATGAATAATATATCACTAATATATGGTAACTGCTAACACAATGTTTCTCAGTTGTATTCTAAAGGCGGGTTTAGACATCGCGCACCTGACTTTCACACCACTAGTGAACCCCCCAGGGGACTTACATCTAGTAATTACGTATTTGGCAAACACGGGGTCCCGAGCTGAGTCTGGCATTACTTCCACCTACTTGTTGCAAGCTCCTTCCTCTCTCTTTCCTGACCTTCCGTGGTCACCTCTTGTTCTTTTCGATCCCGACGCTATTAGGGCTAGGGTATCTTTCATTTTCCTCATTTTTGTAATGTCTTGATATATGTTTTGAGGAATGTTTTGACATATTGTAATTCAGGAGGGTTTTAGTGGGTATGGTTGAGTCATTCGGCGAGTCCCATACGCGGGGAGAGTCATGTTGACTCTCCTTAGTGCGTAACTGCATTTTCCCTACCTGAACAGAATTTTAGGACTCTAATGACCCCGATGTCGACGAGCCGTAAAGCCCCACAAAAAAAACCATTAGTGAAACTCACCATTAACCAAACCGTTTACACGACGTGCATCTACGCGCAACGAAGGGCGAGCCACGACGCCAGTAACACGTGAGAGATTCGCTCTAAAACTCGTAGAAAAGCGGACGAATACAGACTACCTCTCGACTCGCTGCGGGTTGCCATTCGCGCCAACTATGCCATTCGTTCAGCCGACAATCAATTTTTAGTAAAACACTGCACATGTAAGAATTGGATATTTAGAGTTGAAAACTCATAATAATAATAATAATAATAATAATAATAATTTTTATATTTTTTACGTGCTTATATGAATTTTCTCCATTAATATCCGTGAATATGTTGATTTATGCTAGTCATTTGTTTACATAGATTATACATTTCTTATTATAGATTTTTCATACATAAAAAATATATATGGCACATCGGTATATTCCAATATCATTGAAATTAAATATTGCATAATTAAATATGAAATATTGATTACTAAAAATTGATTGTCGGCTGAACGAAACAAGATATTGAGATGATTTTTAGCCCACCAAAAAGCTTATAAAATTCTCTAAATTTTATATGTCGCAATTTTTCACGACTGATCAAACCATATAAAACGATCACTTTTTTCTGAAATAATGGTCCGTTTTCAGTTTTTATTTTTATTTTACGGTGATTTTAACTGCCGTGGTAGCTTTGAAAAAATCTGAAAAAATCTGAAAATAATTTCTATGTTGTTTACAAATATCGTTTGTTTCTTAAAGTTGAGACACAGTTTGGTTTTCTGCAAAAAATATTCTTTATTAAAAGCATGTCAAAGAAACATCATTTTAGAGATTGTGTCTCAGTTTGGCGAATTGGCGACCCAAAAACCAAGCCAAACACTTTTTTACACATAGAGTACAGCCATTACATTGGTTTAGTCGTCACCCATATGTGCTGCCACACCTACCTTATCCTGCTACCCCCTTTTTAATTATTACCTCACTCATAACTATCATATATAACTAGGCATTATAATTTTACTTATAAAATGATCGTTCCATTCACGTTATATACGTTGCGTTTTTATTACACATTCAGAACATTATATTATTTTGCATTACATTTTGGCAGCATGTGCGCCAAATTCCACGCTTCCGGCATCTGAATAATAAACTCAAAACAGTAAGAGAAAAGGGTCAAATTTTCTCTCTCCATTTATATATCATAACTTAACTGTCCATTAACGTTCTTCAGCTTCCAGCGCTTTTTTAAGCAGGGTTATGCACTTTTTGTTCTCATTATTCTGAGGCCATCTCCGGCACTGAGAAGTTACCTAACGTGCAAAATTCTCCACCGAGGAAAAACCTGCCACGTAAGGCATAGTAATCATGTTGTTTCGCGCGTGGTTCTTAATCAAGACTAGATGGACGTACTTTGCTTCAAGGTAGTCGCAATCGCGATGCTTGCTTTCAGCGTGACCATCAAGGGCACGAGAACGGAGACCATGTCCAAGCGGACCGACCTGGTACAACCACGCACGATTTTCTGAGGAAGTATTTATATTTAATATAGTTGTAGTAGCATGGAATGTTGAATTTATATAGGATTCACAAATGTTATATGGGTGAATTTACAAGTAAGGAATCTCTGTTAAAAGAGAGGTATTTGAAACAAGAGTAATTTTTCAGGTATTAAAAAAAGTGTAACTGAATTATTTAAATTCTTAAGAAATTTTGTTATCTTTTGTTACCTACCACTCATTGAAAATATATACCTTTTAGTTCCTCATTGAAGAGAAGTGAAACCAATATTACACAATTCATCCTTTTCATATCAGAATCAGGAAGTGAGGAGGATATTTTTACAAGAAAATAAGTATTGTTGAACAGGATAATTGGTTACTTCCGACATTATCCAAGTACTACAATTGAATAGGGGAAAACATTCTTTTCAAAGTGGAAAGACTTTGTAAAAACATTTTAACAAATTTTAAAGAGAGTCAAATAATATTAGCTCCAGTGGGACAACTAGTGGGTTGCCGGGTAGTCAATTCCTACCACAGACAAGTGCGCACCCCAAAATTTTGGGAAAAGAACAAACCAATGGTCAACATGTAACGTCAGGGGAAATGGTTTGGTGACCTAGAGTAGACAGAACAGTGGTAAAGAAATCCTGCAAAATAGACAGCGAATAACTTTATTCAGATTCAGCCTTGGTTAAAAAACAGTCTCGACATATGTTCTGTAGCAGCTGAGTGAAATGTCGTTAGATTTGACAGTTGAATCATACTTCCAATCACCTCAGTCTATTGCGAGAGAACATTTTCATGCCTGTGGAAGACTCAGCAGCAGAATGGTGCAAGAAGGGTTCTCAAATACTTCTGGTTTATATGGAAAACGAAAATGTGAAAGAACACATTACTTTGGAAAATTGTTGTGGAGTATGAAGTGATTTTCATTATCAATTTAAAATGCTTCACACAATTGTTAGATTTTTTAACTTTATCAGATCGTTAGAGATTTACGCAAATCCTACACTATGGGACTTCCACACATAGATATCTAGAAATTTAGACAAAAATATTCCTATATATATTTATACAAAAATATTCCTATATAGAAATATGTACAGTTGTTTTGTCTCAATGTTAGTAAGACTTTAGCTCCATCGGTCGCAAGGTCTTCAAGATTTCTTTCTCAACGATTCCCGAAGTACAGCTAGATGGTTTTCTCAATCGTAATTTAAAAATTCCCACTTTTGTTGATCCGCAATGAAATAACACTAAGTGAAACTTAACTTGTGAGAATCATTAGTTTGGTCGTTGAAGCTTCGTTGCATGTAATGATTTTGTGAAACAAGGACGTTCCAAAGAGTGCACACTGTGGAATCTTGGCCTCGGAGAATTGGGAGGATATTGTTGAGACTTCTAGAACACATCTGCACCATTACCAAGACTCTTTAGTGATACTTCAAAATTTTCTTTTTGGTATGAGGCGGAGTGTATCATGTCCAATTAATGCATTTACTTCAATAATACCCGCCGCCATATGTCTTTTAGATAACTTTTCAAAATTTTAGTTTACTGTTACACTTTTTAACGTTTTTCTGATAATGGAAAGTTGGCAGCATATTGATTGATATACGATGAATAAATTGAAAATATCGTGGTTTAGTATCACTAATCTTTATTAATATTTTAACTGTGTAATTTTGGTGACTTAAGTGTATGCTTCCTGCACAGTCCAGGAAAATCGCCTGAAGATGCTGAATGCGTCAGCGAAAAAACTTTAACTTTAATTAATATCAATAAAGATTGGTGATACTATACCACGATATTTTCAATTTGTTTTTCTAATAGTTACAC
This sequence comes from Laupala kohalensis, assembly GCA_002313205.1. Taxonomy (NCBI): domain Eukaryota; kingdom Metazoa; phylum Arthropoda; class Insecta; order Orthoptera; family Trigonidiidae; genus Laupala; species Laupala kohalensis. The sequence continues at coordinate 167,752 of NNCF01127017.1, forward strand.
TTTCCTACTTAATTATACTTTTCAAAGTTACAACAATACACTAATCAATCATTTTTTGACGAGAACCAATATGCCTTTATCGTGTTATAAGTTGAATGAATTCGAATGTAATGATTTGAAATTCGGAAGCACCGAATCCATACATATTCGGATCTAAAACTAAACAATTCTGAGTGTAATAAAACGACCCGTTATTTCCGTACCTATTTCGCCCATTATTTCTTGTGTATGAGTAAAGTTTATGCTCAGTGCTTGAGCGTAAACGTGCCATTTGTCGTGTTTCTAATGTTATTTTTGTAGTTGTCACTTACAGATTGAATATATCACTCGATTAAATAATTATAAAGACTGGCTTTCATCCATACCCGGCAAAAGTCCCGAAAATCTTGACATTAATTTCTGCCCTTTTTTGTGGCAAAACGGGTATATTATGAAATGACTCTATAGAAAAGAATTCCATAAAAATCCATGATATATTTTTCCTATAAACTTGTTTTTCGCCAAATTTCTTCGGACAGGAAGTGTTCCATACAGATTAAACTAATTATGTGTATAATTAAGAGTATTATTATAATACACTAATGATTGTTTACTTCTTTGTTAATGTTGTTAAGAAGTATAATTGGATAATTGAGTGACACACACTCCACATTTTTATAATTACTAAAATATAACAGTTTTCTTAAAAATAGCAAAAATATTTTTCCTCTATTCAAAAATTTCTTTTGTCAGTATTAACAATATTCACTAATAGACACAAATGATATCCAGTATCATTAACACATACAATATCTAACAGAATGCAATCAGCCTTGAAAAGAATATTATTTCAGGACGACGTAATTCTGATATAAAATATGGAAATAAAAGTATTGATATTACCAGATTTAATGCAATAAAAATATGAATGACTCTCCTTTCACTTTTTAATCGATGAACCCCCGAGTGATTTTGTTCCATAAACTATATATACCTATGGTCATTCTATCTATCTACGATCATTATACTTTTAAAACTTCCATTTCATTCATAATTTTTATAAATTAGTAACTCCTTAATCTTCAACCATCATTACGCCATTTAAAAAAATGTTCTCCATGGATAGTAAATAAATTGTTTTGCTTCAAATAAATCAATTAATTTTGTAGGTACAATGAATTATCGTCAGTGGAAATATTATAAATATATAACCAAATATCACAACAGAAATCAACCTAGTCTCAGAGCAATGAATGCATTTTTTAGTTCCCGTAAATAGCATTCTTAGGGCAGGAATTCTGTTTCAATTGGTGAATACGTAGATTGTATGACCCATTTATAAATGAAAACATTTAATAAAATGGTATAGAATGGAAGTCGTTTGTGTTTTCTTAAGTGTATTAGAATTTCGATGTACTGACCCTCGTATGCATAGTATTTATTGTTATGTAGGGTATACATCAAAAAGATCATTTCCGACGGTACTTTTATTTCTCTGGTTGAAAAAACTCTTGCGTAAATTATTTTCTGCCTAACCATGAGCTCTTAACTCTTCCATCTGAGGACGTAGGATCGTGATCAATTAGGAACAATATAAGATGTATCAATACAGAAGTAGACGTAAAAAACTATATTGCTAAATAAGTTATTAATTTAACTATTTGTTCGCTTCTTGATATACTTAAACTTTTATACGTCGTATTTTGTCGATGAAGCTGTCTCTAATCAGACAGATTTACTCAATTGCCCGTTGACACGCTTGGCCGCATTCCGCATTTTCTAAGTATCTTAACTGACAGTGGAATGAGTTCCTCTTCATAATTCATGTAACTACGTGTAAATATCAGAGAAAACGAGTCTTTAAACGAAATTTTTATTCTAGGAATAGGCATAACTCTCGCGTAGGTTATATAATGCATTAATGTGTTTATTACATTAAGATACATCAAAGTCTAATACGTTTCTTTAACGTCTAATTCGTCTAATCTATCACACGTTTCTATAACATATCAATATGTTTCTATAGACATATTTAACGAAACTACAATAAACACATAATAGTCAAATAAGCAGTTGCAAACTTCTTATGACCACATGAAGGGTAATAAACTAACTCTCCAGAAACAAGCAAGGGACCATCCTATCAATTCCGATCAAGGGCTCGAGGGCAGGGGTTAATTTAATATTTATAAAAGAAATTATTTAATAAATACGAACTGTTATACATTTATTATTCCAAAATGAATCGTGGATATTATGTGTAGTAAAAATTCCAAAATAATAATAACAAAAGTATGAAATGACATTCCCGCCACTAACCGGAGAAAAACCCGGACCTCAATGGGGCTATAGAGATAATGTTAAACCGTGCAAAGGTGGTGTACAATTAAAAATAAACGATTATAAATAAAAGGATCAAAAACATCAATGCATAAACGTAAAAATATAAATGCATAATCTATTAATGGCTAAGAACATTTATGAAAATAATTAATGACCTTGTATTATAAAATAGAAATAATATAAAATGTCAGATTTCCAAAAATCTTTCATGTAATCCACACAAAATATAGAATTTGAATATCATACTAAAGTTTACTAACATACAGGTACGCAACATACAGGACTATTTCATATTTTTATCTCGTCCCCCATCAAGAGACAACAGCTATGAGACTTATCATAAACTCTCAAGTTTGATCTTAATATAAACTTTCAATTATTGACAAGACATCAAAATATATATGGGTCAAATATAAGGCTCCACACTTACTGAATTTGAACTACAAATTAATTATGTTATGTTGAATGAAAATGGGAGACAGGATCGAGATTCGAACACGGAACATTGAGCTTAACGCGCTCATGCGCTTACCAACTGCACCATCCCGTACACCTCCCGGGCCCGTCTTCCATTAACATTCAACATAACATAAGTAATCTGTTACCAGGCGGTGAGGTTCACCGCAATTTAAGAGATTTCTTGAGCTACAAAGAAACTTCTAAGCACTGATTTAATATTCTTTTCCCAAATACTGTTCCCTCAAAGGTCCTGATTGGTGAATTGCAAACGTATAATAAAAGTTTAAATTTCTTGTCACTACACAGTACGTTTTTTATATGAAGCAAATATTTTAAGAAGAACCATTAAAACAAATTGGACGTAGTCTCAAATGGCTGGAATAATAAGCCTTGAGATTTTCCGTAAAATGAGCATATCAGTTTGTCCCAATAACAAAACCAATAGAAAAATAAATTTAAAAATTCCGTTTTGGTCTCTTGACGCTTAATGTAAATTCATTAGTGACAGTCCTCAGGTAATTATAGTAAAATATATATTTATTTTAAAATGTCCCGGCAACATTTTTTTCCACCACTTGCGAGTTTAAAACATGTCATTCAAAAAAATGTTGCGTTTTAATGTAGGTTACGAAAAAAATTCATAATTATTCAAAAACTGGAAAATTGTTTATTATTTCTATAGACACCTCGTTTCAGATTTGGCTTTTAAAACCCAAATTCTTCTATTAGTGAGCTCTCGTCTCGTATAAGTTGTCTTTCACAACGGAATCCAGAGATTGTCGTATACATTTGAAAAATATGTGTATTGTTAACATAATGCAGTATTTTTTCAACAATTTTTTATCAATGAAGTTTTTTTATTTATATGATTCAAGACGAAGCAAAAATTATTCACATTAATTATTTTTTGTTTTCTTCTTACACAAACGAGTTATAATTGTATTTTTTATATTCTAAAACGGATTTTCATGGATATTGCTCTGTAATAGATGAATTATAAATGAGCGAGACGCACATTTTAAATACATCGTCCATTTTTATATTCAATGCATGTAACCATTTCCTCATTGATACTTTCACCAGAATAATATGAAACATGAATATGTCTTCGAAATAGGCACAACCAAGTAATATTTTCTCATATTTTTCTTTCCTACCTTATCTCATATTTCCCTATTTATTTCATAGATATATGATGAACCACTTAACAGGAAGGAGTTGACATTTAACCCAAATGACGCGTATGGTATAGTATAATCAGTATACCACATGACAAAGGAAATCCTTGTTGGATAAACAACGTAAATTGTAAACATACTGACGACAAAAAAAATAGAATACCTGTAATTCTTACTTTCTTCTTTGCCGCGAACACAGCTGTGAAACTTGTAATTCTCTTAAAATATTTACTTTCCTACAGATGAAAATTTGATGAAATATCGTAATTTCGTAAAACCTTTCTCTAATAATAAAGTGCACTAAATTCATTTTCCTAATTATTCAAAACATTGTTAACTGTTTTTATTTTCATCTAAATGATCCAGTATGGTTAATTTATAGCTAGTACATTTCTAACACTTCCCACTCAGCATTTAAAATTATGGCCGTGGTAAAATATACAAGTGAGCAATTTCCTTACATCTCGTTACTTAGAGAATTTGTCGTTATTTTATATTTTAATTTATTTACAAATATTAGTTGAATATACATCACTCAGCTATACCAATCTATCTGAAGTTGGATGGTTACACATTCACAATAAAATACTACAACAGCCATTGAAACATAAGACAAACAAGTATCAATGGGGAAGCTGAATTAAATCTCAGAGTGATCTATTAAATATAAATGAAGAGGGGTAACGGTTGCGTATTCTGGTAGTAGGGGAACCTACTTTGCCGATGTGGAAGTGGGCAGCGCCAGGGATTTTTGGAAGAGAAAAAAGAAATCATGTGATATTGCGTGAATGCAGTCGTGAATGAGAGGAATCTTCAAATCTTTATGAAGAGAGGAATTTCGGATAAACCAGGGTGCTTTGGTGGCTAAAAGGGGTATTTTGTTTTAAAAAATCTGAATTTTGCGTATGTGTGGGAGCAGCGTTGTACCATACGTGGCAAGCTTATAGTAATAGGGGTCGGAGAATAGTTTTGAAGAGGAGGAGTGAAGATTCGCTGCTTGTGGAGGAGCAGCGGTTTAAGTTGTTAATGGACGGACCGGATTTGAATAAAACTGTGTCGTCGGCGAATAAAGCAATATAATTGTGGTAATGAAATAGCAGGTCTGCAGTGAAAATATTAAAAAGTGTTGGCGATACGGGTGAACCTTGTGGGACCCATGGGTACGGATTTGAATAAAATTCAATAACTTTAACCCTAAACGTTTTATCTGATAGGAAAGTTTTAATGATGTTGATTAGGTAAGTAGGTGTTCCCAGTTGTCGAAGTTTGTAGATAAGACCTAAATGCCAGACACGGTCGAAGGCTTGAGTTACATCTAGAAATACTACTAGTGTATGATGTCCTTTTTGAAAGGATGGGAGAATGTGTTCGGTTAGTCTAAGTAGTTGGTGCGGGGGGGCATGTTTAGCTACGAAATCGAATTGGTAAGGCGGAATTATTTTTGATTTACTTATAAAAGGTTTTATATGTTTAAGAATGAGTTCGAGAATTTGACGTTGTCTTCCATCACGAAGTATTTCAATGACACCCCTGGCTCAGTGTCACGAAAACAAGGACGTTTGATTCATTTACGAATAGAGTGAGATTTTGGCTGTTACTATATACTAAGAATAGGGGAAACCAGGTTAATAACATTTAACACCAGGTTAATAATCCATTTGGGCGTGTACGACGTCCCAGTGGACACTGTCAAATGCATCTTTAAAATCAATAAACATCAATAGTTTATATTTTGCAGTCGAAGTTGTAATCATATTCTTAAGGGAACAAAAAGCATCATCCGTACCCAGACCCTTAGTGAACTCGAACTGTCGATTGTGTAATTGCCCACCCATTTCACTCCTTATGGTATTTAACATATACTTGTCCAATAAGTTCCCCAACATTGGCAATAGGGTTATCAGCCGATAAGATTGAGCCTGGTGTACATCCCTGTTCCCTGGTTTTAGGAATATTCGCAAGACTCCCAATTTCTATTGCGGAAAATAACTCGATGTTAAATATCAGTTATTTCAGACGAATAACGGGTCCAGAGATGCTTTATCATATCACCCATTATATTGTCGAACCTAGGACTTCTCCCAGGTTTAATCTCATCCACCATTTGGTTAACCACCGCTTCAGTGAGTACAGATTCACTCTGCTCCGTCACACAGTCAGTCACATTTACTGGCACATTCCCCACCTGCGTGCATCCTTATATATCTTTCAGTAACGCCTCGCCTGTGTCTAACCAATCCGTCGTGTAATGTTCATCCTGTCGTATAGTCATCCATACTGTCTTCGTTTGCAGCTTTCCCCACCCCATTATATAGAGTAGGCCCCAAACTGATTTCTTTAAATTAGATTCCAAGTACTTTTACCAGAATTCTCTTTTGGTACAACGGATATTACGACGATATGTTCGTAATGCATTAACGTATTCTTCCCGTGCCAGAGCCTTCACACACGGAGGTCTCTTCTGGTATCGTCGGCGCATCCTCCCCACGTTACGTTTTATCTTGGTTAACTCCTGGCTCCACAATGGTCTCCCTTTGTGCTTTCCATTGCTCGATGGTCTACAATATGGACTTATGCAGTTGATTATATCCTCTTGTATACTTCTCACTCGCGCATCTATATTCGTCGATCTTATTTTCCCATCATAGTGGTCCATGTGCCTGTTATCCCTTCCCAGTTTGTCCCATGCAACTCGTTTATAGTTCCTTGTTGTTTTGCCAGTCTGTTTGTCGTCAATTGATTCTATTACAAATTCTATTGTTTTGTGGTCACTCAGTATTGTGTTGGTAACCGTCCACTCTGTTGCCGTTGTCTGCCGTGTCCTGTTCTCCATAGTTAAATCTATTACGGATTGACCATCTTCCGATTCAAAGGTACAAAGGCCATATATATTTACCAATGTTAAATCGTTTAAGAGAATATACAATTTTGGAAACATTGAAGGTCATTGTTATTTATAAATTCTAGGCATATTCTCTTAATACCCCATTTTTTTTCGCAGTCTCTAATTACCCAAAGAAAACTGAAATGTATCAAATTGCTAGTAACTATTTGTTGAAATAAACTTGACGTTAACAAGTACACGTTTTTGAGAAGCTACTGTGAAGTATAATTTCTCACTTGCTGAAACTTTTTGTAAACGGCGATTTGTCCTCATGATTGTTATCTTATTTCCATTGATTTTCCTGGTGTCTACATCATACGAAGTGCTTCTTTTCGAGCTTTTCGGGGCTCTATATTATACACTTGTGACTTCTAGTATACAAACAAACATCGTAGCTTAAATAATTTATTTAACTCTCTTTCTCCGACTACATTGTCAAACACCGGCTCTTAAACATTATTTCTTATCCTACTACAATTACATTTTTTTACATTTTCTTATAGATTTGAACTTGGTAAAAACGAACAACATACCAAAAAATTTCCATTACATCAATTTTTTTTGGTACACTCAAGTTTTTTAATTTAGCGAATAATTCCCAAATAACTTAAAATTTAGTATTATTTTTTATTTAAACAATGGTCTTGGAACTAAGACTTCATGGCGTCAAAAATAAGATTGAGCATGTTTCCACATGTTATCTGGGGAACTAGGAAAAAATTATAACATCCTGCTGTTGGATTAGATCATGTTTTAAAAAACTAACAAGTTCAGTATCTCGCTGGCCATCTAGTGCCACACTCAGCTTATATCCAGCATTCGAGCGTTACTCTACTTGTGTTTTTATTTCTGGAATATGGCTCACAGAGGTAGAGTAATTTCTTCGGACAGCTTCTTTTATGTTTGTGGTGAATACAAAGTGAAAAGTCAACAAAGAAACATAAGTGAGTTTGTGGAGAAAGTTTATTTTGAGTATTTCAATTTGAAACTTGTTGATCAATTCAAAGCATGTGCTCCACATACGGTGTGCAGAAGATGCAAGGAGGACCTTCGTTTGTTGTTTAAGGGTAAGAAAAACTCATTTCGTTTTGGCAATCCTATGATACAGTTTGAACAGAAAAATCACACTAGCAACTGATACTTCTATTCGGTGGATGTGAAAGGATTTAATACAAAAAATACACAAAATATATTATCCTCACCTTGACTTAGCTATTTGTCCAGTGTCCCATGACTCTGAAATACCAGTTCCACTGTCACCTAATTTAGATGACATCCAGAGTGAGCCAGAGGGCTCAGACACATTAGCTTCCCATGAATCTAGCTCAGATTTTTCTGTTGACGAGGGACCTCAACTTTTTCCTCAGAGTGAGCTCAACGACCTAGTAAGAGACTTAGGTCATCAAAAGATACAGCCGAATTGCTAGGATCGAGGCTAAAATACAAAAACCTGCTATCATGTAGGACCTCATTTTCGTGATACAGACGTCGAAAAAGAATTTACTCAGTTTTTCTCCAAAGAGTGAAATCTGGTTTATTGTAATGATATTCACGAGCGCATAAAGTGTTTGAAATGGAATATGATTCATCATATGCGCATATTCATTGATTCTTCGAAAACTAGCCTAAAACCAGTCTTGCTGCATAATGGAAATGTATTTGCATCTCATCCTGTGGAACACTGCATTCATATGGGAGAAAACCAAATATCAAGAGCATCAATGGATGGTTTGTTGAGGTTTTAAAATACTAACCTTGTTGTTGGGTCAGCAGGGAGGTTATACAAAATAGACTTGTTTTTGTCAGACAGCTGCACTGGACAAAAACTGACTGGCCACTACAAGACAATTTTATTGCCACCTCTTCATATTAAATTGTGGCGTATAAAGTAGTCTGTCAAATCACTGCCAACAGATGGGGATTGTTTCAGATATGTGTTCCAAGTTCCCGAAACTGTCTGAAGCCAAGTTACAAGAGGAAGTTTTCACTGACCCCGACATACGAAAACTATTATTTGATCCCTTCCTTTTGGAAACAATGGGAATAAAGGAAAAAGAAGCGTGGGACTGTTTCAAGAATGTAGTGCACAATTTTTGGGGAATACTAAGAACCCTGAGTACAAAACCATTGTACAACGAATGCTGGCAGCGTATGAAGCTCAAGGATGCAATGTGAGCCAACAAGTTCATTTCTTACACTCTTATATTGACTATTTTCCTGAAAACTTGGGAACCTACAGTGAAGAACGGGGTGAAAGTTTTCACCAGGATGTCCGTGATATCAAGAGACGTTACCAAGGACGATGGAATGTCATTATTTTAGCTGACTATTGTTGGATGCTCAATCGAGAAACTAGAGATGGAAACCGGAAACGTGTTCGGAGAAGCATCAAAGAGAAGAAAAAGTTTCACTAGAAAAAAGAGTAGACTTAAAAATTGTGTATAAATATCAGAAACAATTTTTTGATTAATTGTAAGAAAATATAATATGTTTAGTGAATTGTAATAAATAAGTGTTATCATCAAAAAATTGTTTCTATTTTTCAAAAAAATAAATAAATATACGTGATGGGATATTATGGAAGTCGTTTTAGAATCTGTGACCTTTAAAGCATATAACTCAGCAAAATATCCCATGCAGTGGGAATTTCTTTCTTCAGACCTGTGTTATTTGCACTAATAACTTAGTGATATATTATTCTTTTAACATATAAAACGACGTTTTGATCTCTTTACATCGTTTTTATTTGTGTTAGTGATCCAAGAAATTAATTTCATGCATGTTTGTGATCCAAGTGAAGAGAAAGAGGAAGGTTGCTTCAGCATGAAGGTTATGTACGGAAGAATGGACGGTTGTAGTGGGTAAATTTTCTATATGTATAAACCCTGAAGTTGAAATATTTTCCGAAATGTTCGTAAATACATAAATCTTTTGAATATCTGACCTTTCCCCAACATATGATATTTAATTAATGTAATTGAAATTAAGGATATTTCTTCATCTACGAATATGGTAATGAAAAAAGCACCTCAAGTGATTCACGTAAGAAGAGAATATACTGGATTGCTTTCCCAACCCAATAACGCTCCCGAAAATATTTCTATCGAAATGTATCGATCTATTGTTTTACAAGAATTAGCGGACAAGCAGACTCGAAAACAGAAATTTCTATCTCGCCAAAAGTTTATTGATGTTCACTTGTTGAACAAATGGTAAATTAACTATGTTTTATCTACATGAAGTACTTTCACTGCAAATTTCAAAGAAATTAAATTCAAGTCCAACTAATTATTAGGCGCACCCAATCCCCGTTCGCTAAGTACCTTATTCTGTGGTTTAAGGTTCCTTGAGCGATCCAGCGACTGCTTTTGAATGTCCTGAGTTTCTTTTCAAATGAAAGAATAATCTGTTTATGAACTCGTCTGATAAAAGTTAGACGTTTTGGAATTGCAAGAGCTCATGTATGGGAAAAGTGTCTGAAGGAACGGTTTTCAAATAAACTCCGGTATCATTTCTAAAGGAATCGATATAGAAATCTATCACCCGTGACAAATTAAAAATAGAAAAAACGTACGAAAATGCAATAAAGAAATACAATAAAGAATATAATTCCGGATAATAAAGAAAATAATTCAACGAAAACAGTCGTAAAAATACTCACGTTAAACTAAAGACCATTCTTTAAATTAATTCGATTTAAACGCTATAATTATTTATTGTTATTAATATACCATTATTCATTAATTTCTATCATTATGACTTTTTATGTAAACAGAATAGATAAGATTATTTTAAATTTCATTAACGTGATTGACTAGAGTCTGGCATGCTCATACCTCCTTATGTTATTTGAACAAGCAGTATGAGAACGAGCAACAAAAGAGCACGCATATCCCGGTGAAAGAAAAAAATAGTTCATTCGAAGTGAAAAAAAATTTTCCCCTCTTCGAATGCATATTTTTTTAAATTATCTTTAATTAAGCATACTTCTTATATTATTAATTAATCAAATTACAGACATATGCTCCATAGATTTGATGAATTTTTTGAAGATCATACACTATCTCCATGCATCCATTATAAGAATTCACCAAGAAAATCTCCAGGTTGAATTTCTTTAATGCAATACAACCCATTTTGTAACGCTGATATACAACAAACAGTTACGGTGAAATCTATGTATTATCCTTTTGAGCTACACCCTTAAAAATTGTAGATAATTCATGCCACAGAAACATTATCACGTAAAATATTAATGTTCTATAATATATTATACACTACTTAAGAAATAGTGTGGAAGGGAAAGTCTAAAATTGTGTTATAAAGCACAGAAAATAATTTTCACAGACGAGGAACAGAAAAGTCGTGAATAAATTATATGTCAACGACACGTAGTATGTCAAAATAAAGTTGAAGGTATGTATAGAAAGATTATGATACACTGTACGGGACGGGAGAATTTGCAAACCAGTTTTATTGACTTAAAATGAGTAGAAATTGGTCTAGTAGTTCTTAGACGAAGTAATTGTTCATCTCTATTAACGAAAATATTTTTCCAAACTACTGCCTTCAATAATCGGCAATGAACTGAATTCTGAGCTGTCATTTCGACCAGTCTTCATAAATTGAGGACGTTCACCTCCTTTATTTCTCTCCTCTTGACCTGGTCTTCACTATCAGTTCATCACCCTTAGTCATCTTCTGGAACCAGTTTTACTGTCGTGAGAAATCTACACCCACTGGCATACTAATACACAGTGAGACGGTACGACAAAATAGTCATAACCCACAGGAAATTTAAATTTTGTGATGAGATCCCTTTGATGACTTTCCACTCCAATTATTTTTACAGCAAATATGTGAATTTTTATTCAAGTAATTAAAGTGATTTGTATTCTTCGTAATACGTACATACCAACATTAGAAACATTCTCAATCCAATTTAAGTGTGACTACCACAACATTCTGAATCAACGATATCATTGTTCAACAGATATCTCGACTTCACATCGGGACTTATAACTCAATTCACATACAAAAACTTGCAACAATCCTTGTTAGGAAATAACTTTTCATTTCAGTTGCAGTTAACGCGATGGCTTGCCTAACGAATATTATCAATGATGGATTAATGCATCGAACCACAATTATTGCCAGTTTGTTCCTCAAGTTTTATTACATCTTTCATTGACATTACATCTTTCATTACTATTGAATCAAAATAGTGCTTTACCATGAACATGTAAGAGCACTTCCGATCACATATCACAGCCCTCAAATTTGGTAATTAAAAATATAAAGGTAATGTAATGCAAAACATATCGTATCAAATAAAAAACAGAGAAATAGTAAAATGAGACAAGATCACTTATTATTTTTTGAAGAGAATACTGGTGAGCATCTATAATGCTCATTAGAAACTAAAGATCTTTTATGATAATTTATACAGTGCAAATAAAATTATGTTTTGAATAATATTGTATTATCTTTTTAAAAATTATTACTTGAATTGTAAAGATATTTATATTGGTACGTTTTAATGAAAACGAACTGGAGCAAACAAAAATGTTCATTCAAGAGATCATGGTTCATTATGTAAGTTTTCGTATTATGTTGATGCTTAGTTCTTTAGAAGTTCATACATTTGAGAGTTTAAGTCACGATTTTGTTACAAAGGATCCGTAGACGAAGTAAATAGGACTGATGTTACAAAGTTAGGGCAGGCAAAGTGGAAGCTTCCTTGATCTACAGAGCAGTATACACGATTTGGAATAACCTACTGTTTGCAAAAATTAAAGGAACACAATGTAGTGATTAAAATATAACGATGTTTCTTACAGACGTATCTTACATGAACTTATGTCACCAGTAATGACAAATAATAAAAATCCACATGGAGTATTTTTATGAATGCAAGCATGCTCTCTAATTTTCTACCTCGATGATTTCAGTCACATTATCTATTTTAATTTCTTCTCCTTTTCCTATAGCGGAAAGGTTCTTAACGCCGATAAAAGGAGTTCCATTGTATATACATAGTTCCTAAACTAATTGTTACTGCTTCTTCCACTTACGTGTATTATCAGGAAATTATTGTAACTTGCAATGCCTGTCGAAGGGTCAGTTCAGTAATTTATTTTTTTCTGAATTGTTCCTTTAAGACGGAATTTAGTAAAATAGATTTTCACATGTCTCCTATACGAACCTGAAAAACTTTGCGCCCAAATAACTCAATTGCGTGTACGAGACATGTGAAAATATATTACCAAGAAAGGCAATATTTTTATTCGTTGAGTTCTTCGCTACTTTCTTCATAGTACAGGATGTTTTGATGTACCCATAAATCTTCATTATATTGCATGATTGCGCAGCATCCGATGTCTGAAGCGTTTTTACGAGAGTATTCAGTTCCTTAGAATAAATGCATTCATAAGACCTAATGGGTAAATAAGAAATGAACGGACTTATATCTTCCCATCCTTTATACGCTAAAAATAAACATGTTGACATTGTAGTTTTTCCACGTTTACGTCATGTAACTAGGTAATTTTACCTCTTTAAGAATATAAATTGTACTACAAGGTCCGTCGTCTTATTATCTTTAATATGTAGAAAACTGCGATGCTCATTAAGAGTTAAATGAAGAAAGGGTATACTACTTACTGGACTCACTAGTGTAACGAAAACAGAAGCGACTAATTTAACGGATCAGTAATTCAAGGAAATATACTTCATAAGACTAAACAGCCCCCCGTCTATGCAATGGCCTGCTGAGCTCTGGCCCCAGAACACTTCTTATGAGCTTATGACATATTTCCCGATAATTTAATGTATTGTTTATGCTATTAAAATGATGAAAGAGAATAATAAATTTTTTGATTTTAAACTGTTAAAAATACACCTCTTTTAACTATTCGTTTTTTTGAAAACAGCACATTTTTAGTTTAACTATCTAAACACTTATTAAACAATATGAATACTAAATGTGACAATGTGACTTGACATACGCGCATTAAATCGTGTGCATAAAGTATTATCGGCATAATCCGGACAATGTTCAAAAACCTCGTCGAACTAAGAGAAAAGGGTATTTTATAACAAAGAAAAAAAAACATACACATGTCTAAAGCATACATTTCATTTTCTATTTTTCTGTGCAACCTTTTGCATAATATATTCTCGCTTGAGAAGACAAGTGGAAGGAATTATATAACGACTGCTTCTTCATCATTCAACCATTGGCGTGCTTCTACGTATGCTTAGGTGTATTGTCATTTATTTTAACACATTTTAATTTCACACGGACGATTTGCAATACATGTACCCTACTTCCGAAAGTTGTTTTGAAAATTTGAATTGGCCTATGTCTCTAGCAAGAATGCATGATCAATAATATTGCGAAATAATTCGAAATACATTTCATAATAACTTCTTCAACGGCACATATCATTCACCCAAAATTTTATGTATTATTGATTACCATTTCGCGCTTTCAAAAACCGAATTTTTTTAGTTTTTTTCTCAATTACATATGGTCTCGACTCCATTATGACTCGTTTTCAAGGCATTTAATGTTTATAAAAAAAATTCTCATCAAAGTATAATCGCTGTTCTGTTAATTCTTATTACGAAGCAAAGAATTAAACAAATTTAGTTTTGTTTTTTTTTAATTTGACTCTCTAAAAGTTGTTAAACATGTGATGCAAAAACTATGTGATTTGGAGTACTAACATTTTCGATAGTCTCAAACTTTCAATAAACAAGACTACATTCAATATAGTCATTACAAAACATATTTGTCACAACATTCACTCTTTTTATGTTATCTAATGATATGTGCTTTTTTTTATTTTTCAGTAATGTCACTATTTAAATCGCGTAAAATGTTATTCGGTTCAGAGGCGCCAAACATTGCAAAGAAGGTTCACTACATTCGAAAATTCTATTTTACTCTCAATATTAACCAATGAGTTTTATTTATCTAGGAGTTTACATTCCATCATTCCCATTTTCATCACAATAAATGCTGTCTTTCCTGTAATATTAGTAGCAGATTTCCATACAATTTCCTCAAACTTTTATGTTCATTTTCCCATTAATCAGCAAGTTTTGAAAAATTCTACGTAACAAAGTGTAGGTAATTAAATAATTCGATTTAGTTTAAAATATTTTGTTTTCTATAACTTAGAATATACATTTACAATATCGAGTTGATAACGTGAATGTAATAAAGAAATATTACTCTTAATGCGCTTTTCTCCACGAAAGTGAAAGATCTTACCACTTTGGGCGTTGAGACGCAACTTCATGATATCTCAAGATTACGATCAAACCGAGAGCCTTTCTCTGAAATGAAAATAAATTGGGTTATCCACTGGATGGTCAGATACTCGATGGTTGGTGCTCGTACCTCCGAGAAAGTAAGGAAAGCTTCATTCACTGTTTATCGTTTTCTTATAAATAAATAAAATTTTTCTATTTAACTCTTACCTTATAATACTATTTTCAATAATATGTTTCAATAATATGTACTTTCAAAGGGTTCTAATGACATTGACGAGCCCTAAAGCACCAAGAAAAAAAATGTTTCTTTCACTTATTTAAAGATGTATCATGTATAAATAGATTAAAGCACAACGAAGAGCTACAGATTATTAAAACAAAAAATTAGTTAAGATGTGGTGACAAAGTTATTAATTTATAAATTTAAACAGCGGATAGGATAAAAATGAATCAAAACAATTGTAATAACTTTGATTCCTCAATCAGCAGAGTTCATTACAAAAAATTGAAGAAATTGAAGATATGGGCAGAACAACTCTTCTGGTTCTGTTAACTCATTAAACGTTTGCAAACAGTAGCCAGAAAACGAATTCGCCTCATTTCCACAGACCGTGTCAAGCGACACGGATTGCTGGTCCAAACGAGATTCCATTTCCGGCAACCTCGCTCAGTTTCTCCAGTAAGGGCAACACTGCTAACACACCGCATCCAAGCAAGCGTGGGTGGGTGTCCCAAAGGTGGCTACGGACAAGGGAAGGACACACCATGAGTCTGCCGTTTACCTGCCACTGAAGAAAGGCACAGTGGAGTTATGGTTTGAGATGAAGAGGGGTGTAGGGGGACGAACGCGGTGGCAGACTCACGCCCCGTGAAGGCGGTGCGGCGCGGTGGCGACGTCCACATGCAACGAACGCTACACTGCAGACAGCCCCGTTGGCACACACTGAGCGGGGCGGAGCTGCTGAAGAGAACACGTGAGTGAGATTGGGTCTCGAGTGGTGGTGTTACGATGACAGAAGTCGCGGATGAATTGGTGGAATTGAAGAAGAAGCGGCCGGGAGAAGAGGGGGAGAAGTGGAGTACTGGGTAAGTGAACATTTTAATAGAGAACAGGAATATGTTTCGCAGGCTTTGGATATCATTACTCTAGAGAATGGAATCGCTATCAAATTCATATCTTAAAAGATATTTCTCGGTCACCAATATATATTATGGAATAGTGCTTTTTACGTCCATCATTATTTGACTATCAAGTTACGAAATTGTACGACTTGAAAGACAAATAATTGTATTTCACTACGACGTATCAGGCAGGTTATTATACAGCGAAACGTACCGTTCATAATTATCATTTTTTATATATTTATTGCACTGCATTAGGAAAAATATTCCGGTGGAAGCCTGAAATCATGTAAGTATTTACACTAAAAATGCAAAATACAATGTAGAAACAAAATAAAAACCTAGATAATTACAAATCATAAACAATTTTAAAATACAATGATCTTGAAGAACGAGTATAGTGTGGGTCCGAATATTATTAATTTGCTGTTTTGTTCTGAACAATCCTCTAAGAAATATCTGTATTTCTTACTGAGTAAAAATATTTTAATATTATATAACATTTTATAATATTAAAATAAATTAAATGTATTTCTCTACTAATAAACGAACATGTCTTGCGCAATCGATTCCTTTAAAGTCTGAAAATTGTTTTGAGATATAATTAGCCGGTCCAAATGATGCAAAGTCCTAGCATTATGCAATAGGTTTTTTTTTCTATACAGAAGCCTCTATTGTTGAGATAATTAGTCACGGTTTTTTGTTCGGAGAGAAATACCAGTGTAACAACGTGTAAATTTTTTCACGATGTAAATAATTATGATTACAATTTTCGGAAGAAATAATTTGCTAATTAGGCTGGAGATATGCGTCAGTGTCGTTGGGTATATGTTTCTGGTGTTAGTGTTTAGGAAAATGGTTGATAAAATACGAAAGATTTCATCCATTACACTTCACATATCATCAATTTTAGTAATACTCTAGTGAAGAATATTTCATGACACACATCACCCAGTGTACACATATCATAAATATATAATTAACCTCCTAATTATTATTTAACTTTAAATTATGAATGTTAATTAATGAATTCCATACTTAATAATCTTGTAGTTTTTATTTCTTGAGTAACGTAACATTTTAATTGATAAATATCTAACCTACGATAATAATGAGGTAAATGGATTATTGTATTAACAAATGCATCCTGCCGGATAATATTTTTAATCATAAAAAATAAAATTGATTATCATAAAAAATACTTCAATTCCACGTGATACAAACTCCACAAAATATGTGATGGGTATTAGAAGCACTGGTTTATAAATTAATTACATAGATGTAAAACATTTTCTCACGAAAATAGTTATGTATCACGACTTAGACATACATTTCAGGACGACAGTTTGCGTGAGGTCTGAAAAAAATAGTCCCGTCGTCTGACGTCAGTCACTTTTAAAGATTCTCGTAGCTCAGGCTCTTATCCTGCATATATTCTGTACGACAAGATTATAACGGATTGGGACAGAAAAAAGGTTTTATACTATCTACATTTCTAGGTGAAAATATGTCAAAAATTTGTTTAAAAATGGATTTATGTTTGAAATAGACGTATATCGAGCCGACTAAAAACTATCTTTACTTCTGGAACACCACTTCGGTCTTTTAAACAGTCTTTCCGGTCTTTCTGAAAAACTTGTCTCGTGTTTGTACAAAACAAAATTTTGTGTGATTCTCAATTATGTTATTCTCTCAAAATCAAGATCACTTAAAACTAAATTTATTTTAATTTTAAAATACGTAAATAACTGAAAAATAATTGAATAATATTTTCATTTGAGAGAAATATAGTTCAGGACTTATAATTATATAATGTTATAAATATTGGGCAACTTAGAGGTATCATTTTGTAAATTATTGTATATTTGGTACTTTTAAATATTTATGAGATGCTATTTTTTTACTAAATATTTATGAGATGCAATTTATNAGTATTTTCGATACAACGTACTTTGGTATTTTCCCAATCAAATTCATAACCATTTTCTAAACGATGGTGTGAAACAAAAGAAAGATTATTGTTATAAATATTGGCTTATATTCTTTAATTCTTGTTTTAAGTAACCTTTTTGTTTGCCCAATATAATTATATTTACAGTCTTTACATTTAATCTGTTGAACAACATTTTTGAAATCAAATAACTCCATCCTATCCTTACCTTTACACACCACTTGAGTATTGTTACGGGTCTTAAAAACATGAATATTAAAATTACAGAACATTTTACTCATAAGGACAGCCAAATATAATAATGATAAGGAAATATAACAATGCTTTTGGAATCAAAATCTGAATTTGAATTATTAGTAGGGATGTAGTGTTTTAATTTGTAATTAAACTAATGTATTCAACGCTGGATATGTTTCTGAATAAAATTTAAGGGATAAGAATTGGCTACTAACATGTTAGTCACAATATTCAAATTATTTTGTTGATATCTTTTATCTGAAAGAAGGATGGTCTTGTCAACCAACTTACTAACAATAGCTCACTTTTGTGTTAGTGAGTGGTTAGAATAGAAATTCAAGACTAGCTAATTCTTATCCCTTCGATTTACTTGATTTCAAAAATGTTGTTTACCAGATTAAATGTAAAGACTGTAAATGTAATTATATTGGACAAACAAAAAGGTTACTTAAAACAAGAGTTAAAGAACATAAGCAAATATTTATAACAATAATCTTTGTTGTTTCACATCATCGTTTAGAAAATGGGCATGAATTTGATTGGAAATATACCAAAATACTTTGTATTAAAAATAATTTCACGTTTGTAAATTATATTTGGTACTTTTTATAAATTGCATCTCATAAATATTTAGTAAAAAAATAGCATCTCATAAATATTTAAAAGTACCAAATATACAATAATTTACAAAATGATACCTATAAGATGTCCAATATTTATAATATTATATTTTGAACATGTTTTATTTATAATTGATTGTTTTTGTGGTTTTATGTTCTGTGACTCCCAATAAGTTGTTTACTCGTGGAATACCCCCTCCCGCCTCCATAACTCCTGGAATATCCGTTGGAGTTTTTACCGTTGATCCATTTCAGTTTCACTTGAGCTTTCACTCGTAAATGTATTTCGCTTTGATATGGTGCCAATGGGTACCGAAACATCGTGAGTTTAAAAAAAATTAAAAGTATTGTATTGTTCTTGTTTTTTTACTTAGTGATGTTTTGCGACTGAATTCTAAAAAATAAATTATTGTCTGCTAAAAATTTCGTTAATTATTTACTTATATTCGTTCGATATTTTTATGTGAATAATTAGCCCACTTGATGGCATTGAATTCATTCTCCAGCATTTTGTATATGTTTCTAATAATTCATGTAATAAAAACAAACAAAAAACGACGCCTTGGAATATTCACGGAGAATTGTTACGGTTTGAAACAACATTTTTTATTCTCGAGGAAAAGTTGAGCTATTTTAGGGAAATTTTGTATTGAAATTTTTATTGTATAGTAAATAAATTTTTTACATTAAAATTTATCCTCGCAACAACACTATAAACGGGATTAAAATCTAAGTGAGATCACTATCCTTATGATAAAAAAATATTGATACTTAGAAAAATACATCATTGTCAACGCAATCGTTATAGACAAAAGTAAAGAATTTGAACTAATTCGTTGCTTTGACAAAACAAAAATTTAATATTGCGGAAAGATATCGTGGATGCTATGTCAATTTTGTTATTATTTCTCAGTCACGATGTCCCTGTGATAATTGTTACCAGTGTTTACCGTACATCAGATTTGGATGAAGAATGTTTTATATGAATGAAGATATCGAAGGTATCAACTGTTCCCTACCCCCACCCCCCGAAAAATAAAGCCATATGTTTGGTAGAAAATAAGTATTTGCTGTAGTTCCAATAAAAATAATACATAAGAGGCTATACCATCTAACCAATTTCTGTTAATAAAGTCAACCATTAACTAAAAATTGTAGCTAATTTTAACTTGTTTCTTCCCGGAATAAACGTAAATCGAGCGAAATCATTTTATGTTCAAGTTATCGTAAATTATGGAAAGTATAATGATACCTGGATGTTAGGATACAATATTTTAAGCTTAAAATATGAAGGAAATCGTACTACAATGCCGTACTAACTCACGTACAGAGCACGTACACTAGATAATACGAACGAAACTATAATTCTCAATAAAACAAAACACGAAAATACTAGATAAAATTATAATACTCGTTAAAACAAACTAAATATGTTCTCTAATGAAGTTTGTAAAAATTATGTGTACACGTTTTCTCGTCCGGTTACCTCGAGAGACGCGGAAGTTTACAAAATATGATCCCAACTGATATTTCCCGATTGTGATACTTCAAAAGTAAAAGGAATAAAATTCATTTTATACTCCACAGAAAGAAAACTGCCTTGTCGAAAAATGTCGAGGTATATACAATACGGCACTGTTGATAGCAAAAACAATTGAACAACGACCAAAATCTCATTCGGGTTTATTTTGAGTATAGGGTCAATCCACATCAAGTGATACAGTGGTATCTCGAAAGAAACTACGTAAGTCATGAGGCTTAATTTTCCTCAAAAAATTATCCATGTGTATCTATTTGTGGAAAAAAATCGTTAGTTACTCGCCTTCCTGTTTAAAATTTTCCGAAAACAGGCTTTTGTAACTTGGGATTCCAATCTTCATAAATACCTTCCCATGGACATCTAAAATCACTGAAAATATCCGATGACACTAAACTGACCACCATTGACAAGAAAAAATTGTCAAAAATAAAATAAGTGAGTTCTGTGTCAAGAATAAAATAAGTGAATAGATTGTAGTATATGTAGTAAAGCTATAAAAAAGCAATCAATTCAATTGTACCACTTGACATAGATTTGACCCGAGGTCAAATGAAGTCCTAAATATATTGTAAAAACTCTAGGTCATTTCGTGGAAAACTTCCTAGAAATTAACTCACGGACGGCAACACTACGAAATTAATTCTATTAATTTACCTGCATGGGTTCTAATGACCTTGCTGATGACGAGCCCTTAAAGCCCCACAAAACAAATTCTATTACATTGAAGTCAAAGAATAATCAACGCAACGAAAGCAGTTGTCTACAAGATATAACAATAGTGTAGCCTACACCACTAGAATTTCCGAGCTAAAAAGATAAAAATTTCCACTTAAACACGAGTTAAAAAACGAAAATATACATATTTACTTCACTTGCTCACCACCCACTTTCATAGCGTGAAAGTTTTGCTTTTACAGTACCATTCTTTCTAAATCATAACTCATGTAAGTAAGAATAAATCGAAACTCGCTGAGCGCATCACAAAACCATGAGAATTGTCTATCCAGAACTCGGTGTTACGATGACTTTTATTTGGGATCATATTACATTTTGTGTTACTATAACATGAATACATTTGGATATAAATAGTACTATAAGGAAGAAGTTATTTCAATGAAACAATGGCTAAAATATATTTGATTTTTATAGCGAAATCTTGGAGTGGTTACTGAGAAAAGGAATCTGGTACCTTTTTCAATAGAGGATATTGAAGACATTAGAGATATAAGAGTGACATAAGAGAAAGCTCATAAGCTCCAAACTTCTATGGTATCCCCAAACACGACGAGAGAATGTAAAGACAATTTAAAATATTTTCTTCACTCTCTTTGTCTTCCGGATATCATTCCTGGATGAAAATGTGTGGTTGTTTAGGCATGAGAACGGATTGTGTAACTCTTTGATCATTTTTTCTCCCTTTGTTAATCCGCCACTGTTCTAAGGTTTCTCGTATGGATCCTATTCTTGTAATATCAAACGAGCAATGATCGTTTATAAAAGTTTCTTTTTCTTAACTAGTTTTCTACAGATTGTTGTTGACATCGAAGGATGTTTCAGCCCAAGGAATACTGACCCATCTTGGCAAAATATTGCCTGAAACGCGAAAATAAGTCGAAGTTTGAATGTAACTATAATGGGTAAATTTAACTGTATCTTCGCATTCATTTTGTGCTTTATTATATATTGTTTGCTTAAATATAGCAGTTTTAAAACATTAAATGCTATATTTAACATTTTCTAGAGTGAAAAAAAGCGCATTAATATTCTATTACCACCAGAAAATCCACGTCATGCTATGTCAACATAAAGCCGAACAATAAAACAACACTACGCAGCTATGCTGAGCCCCATTGTTTTGTAAAGTAAACCAGTGTAATCACCAGTATATATTGACTATAATATACATTTCCATTAAAATAAATTAAAAATATAACTAAAAATTCCGTATTTGAAAAAAAATGGAGTCCAATGCGTCAAGTCCTTAGAATAACTACGGTCATATCCAAGCAAATATGCAATAAATGGCTCTACTCAAAAGTTTATCTTTTTCGCAGTATCCCCTTCAAGTTGTCACGAAACTATGTACTTGACTATCTCAAAAACCTTACGTCTCTCATAAATAAATAATTTATTGATAAAAACAAATTAAAAATTGCTCTTACCACACTGTGGACAATAAAATAATGTTTCGATGACATATCATTGAAACATTGAAAATAGAGTTCTCTAAACCAAATGCGCTAACAATGTATGTACAGTAGTGTCTCTTTATAACGATTATTCCTGTAACGATGAAATGAACGAGGTTTGGTTTGCCATAACAGTAATGTACTTACTCCATCTCTATATTGATATTACTTTTGCTTTATAACGATACAAGACGTTTAACTTCAAACTTGAGCCGCTTCAGTTCTTTGCGGCTTCAGAGCAAAGTCAGGTCTGTGCTGTGGGAGAAAAAAAAGGAAAGTAGGAAGATGGACTTCTTCCATTAATGTAAATAGAGGTTAAAAAAATAGTCGAGTGTAATAGGGAAAACCTGTAGAGCACAAAAAAAACTTTTTTTTCAAATTTAATATAAGTAAATAATTGAAATATTTTATGTAATAAATATTTGTTGTACGAGTTTATGGTATTACTCTATGTTTAAACTCGTGGCTTCAAATTTTGGTTTCTTTCTATATAACGATCTCTCTCTACAACAAGGAAAATACCCATTCCCTTGATATCGTTATAGAGAGTGTATCTCAAGTATTTTCAGGGAGACCCCAGTTATACATTTCCACAATTAGCCGGTAAAAACTAAAATATAACAAATATAATGCAACAACTATACTGATATGAGAATCTGTATTTGTAAAAACCCTTCTGAAGTCACAGGTAAAACAAATACGGCTACAAACAAATCGGCCTTCCCTTTCCGGTAAGATCCGAAGCCCTTAGAATCTTCCCTAAGAATCGGCTGTTATCTACTACTATCGTTAGCAAATAATTTGTTCAGTAGTTTTATTTGATTCACCTTTTATATTTCACACCTTATGAAAAATACGATATTGAAAAAAGAATTAATATATAATTTATAAATCAGGGCAATATTTGGACGAAATGAATTTTAACTAATACCAAACCAAATGGACAAAAATGTCTTGAACCGTTCTACACTCAACAGAAAATGTAAATATTGACGACTTCGCTAATAGAGAATTGAACATACAAATGTACAAATACAGAGTATCTAGTTAAATCAACATCATTCTGACACGATTTAGGTATGGATAACCCATTTTCATTTTCATTTTTCTTCATTTCACAAGAAAATTGAGTAAAGCATTGTCAACAGTGGCGGATCTAGTCTGTAATCAAGGGAGGGAGCTAACCGGGGAGCATTTTTGTTTAAAAATTTTGGTTCTACAACACAAATTTTATTAATATTACCTTTAAATAAAATGCAGTAATAATTAATTAACAATTTTGTATTATTAATAACAATGATTTAAGTTATTAATACGGTATTATTAATTTTATTAACACCTTGACGTTGACGAGCCCTAAAACCCCACAAAAAACTTGTTGTATTAATCTGGTATTAGTAATAATTATATTATTAATAACAATTATAACTAATAACAAATATTAATCTGGCAATACTTTTACAAAGTATGACATTTATCAACTTCAATTATTCAACTTAAGAGTTCAGGTCCAAGAGCTATAGCCCTCTTAGTCCCCCCCCCCCATAATAATAATAAATTAATAATAAATAATAAATTTATTGTCGAAAAACAGTACAGACTGCGTATATCCACCACTGGTCATAAATATTGTGGACCTGGGAAAATGCGAGCAAGAACTTCCGCTGATCTAAAACTTAAACCAATACACCACTATACCACACAGTGAGGGAAAATGTCTCGATATCCACAAGAGAAAGCGCACCAAATGAAGTCGTCAAAAGAAGTATAAATCTCCATGTTTAAAGCAACCTAATCTCAAAAAATATATTTTTTATAAAATATAT
Organism: Laupala kohalensis; assembly: GCA_002313205.1. Lineage (NCBI taxonomy): Eukaryota > Metazoa > Arthropoda > Insecta > Orthoptera > Trigonidiidae > Laupala > Laupala kohalensis. The sequence goes on from NNCF01127017.1 coordinate 192,363, forward strand.
CAAGATTACACACGACCTTTTCACGGAATATTTGAAAGAAAAACTCTTCGTTTTGTAAGAATTTATTCACGGGTACTAGCGTCCAGTATATCTTGAACAATGCTTTCGTAGCACATGTCACCCACATTTATTCAGAATTTTTTATATACGTCTGGTAAAAATTTAGTACTGAATAAAAATATTTTTGAGAAAGGTTAAATGTGTAATTTGACCTATCATAGCTTCCACTCTGGTTTATATTAACAGATTTATGTCTCTTGCAGAAGATGAAGTGTCAATGATTAATACTAGCAGTTCAGATAACTAATTTTAACTGAAAATTACGAGTTTCACAGAAGTGCTCTGCCTTCCATTCGATGCAGTGGTGAGTTCGAACAGAAATAGTAACGAAATTACAGCAGTCCAGGTGAATTTTATAGCTGCTGTTTCCGGCAGCCCTTTTCCGAGCACCGACTCCGATAAATATAACCGGCTTCCCTTCAGGCTCGCCGACCGTGAGGGTCATTATACGTCACGGCTACGCTGCGTCGAAAATTCATAGGAAATGGATCGCATTTCCTTTATCTATCGGTTTCGGTGGTGCATATAGTTCATACTTTCTAGAAATAGTGATGGTGTAGTTGGTAAAAAAAAAAAGGATGGCATGAAAGCTTTGTATCGGTTTTTTCAGAAGCTCATATTACAATTCCTGTGGACGTGTGACAATATAAATTAACGGAGGACTGAACTGAATACAAAATATTTCTGGATGAGCTCTAAATATATTCGCTTGCTATTAACCACAGCGTTTGTAAAAACATTGCTAAATGAGGTAAAACGGGACACGAAAGAGTGCATAAAAATGAAAAAATAATAATATAATTATCAAAAACGCAGTAACAAACCGCGTATTACCACGTGGAGGACAATGAACAAATTCGTTTTGTATCATAGTAGTCTATTTCAGTAATAACTCTATAACTTTTCATTTTAAAAAATATTAGAAAATTGCAATTGAGATATCACAATAATAATAGTAGGAGTTCATTTAATAAAGTTCTTTATTAAATTGCCAACGTTTCGAGATTTTTGTTGATCTCATCCTCAGGGCAGGCCAAAAAATACAAATTGACAATATACAGAAATATCATTTACAATTTACATCTTATTTATTACATTTAAATAAAGATAAAAATATTAGATTTTTAAATTTTGTAACATACCTGTAATGTGGTACACCAAATCTCTTTTTATACACATTAATTAATTACAGAAAATTGCATTTTTTTACATTTAAAATGTAAACTTCTGGTCAAGTTTTATGAAAGATTCAGTAAATGTTCCCTTCTCCGTCATTGTAGTTTAAACGGTGAGATATTTACAGTGTGTGTAACGAACATTTATTGCATATCTATTACCAACGAGCCATTCACAAGCGTAAAGTAGGACCTTCTTTATTCCTTGAGCATGTATAGCACACTATCATAGTCTTTGGTAAAGATGTTATTTTCAATCTGAGTATTCATGTTTTTATTTGTTTTGATGCAACAAGTTTCTAGCACTAGACGTTTAAAGTAATTTTGTTCCATTTTTTAAATTTTCGTGTTTCTAAAGTCATGCATGTTATGTTTACAATGTTTTACAATTCCATTCCTGTCATCATTATAAATTTTGCGCTTCCTCTCATGTTCATTCAACATTGTAAAGTACATATGACAGACTTAAGAGGAAATTAAGTACATCACAGTCCTTACATGGTATGGCATATACTATATTTTATGGTTATTCTGATTAATTTTGTCTTTTTGACTCTTTACATATTCCACCTTATTAACTATCCTATACATGCTAGTAATGTTATGGTCATTTAACACCTTACTCACTTCTTTACTAATATAATTTACGTAAGGTATTACAATCTTATCTTTATTTCTTACTAATTCATTACCTTTATCTTTATTTGATCCATTACTCAAAATGTCTTTATTTACATCCTTTCTGTTATCATTATTACTTTTCCATTTAAATTTCTTTATTTGTTGATTAATCACATTTAACTGGTAATCATTCATTATTAAGATATTCTTCACTTTCTGAAGGTTTGTTTTCAAAAACTTCTCATGTGAAAGACAATCAACTCTCTTTAATAATCCATTTACTATATTCATTTTCAAGAAGTAGGGATGTTTAGGTCTAAAGTTAAGCATTCTACCTGACGCTGAAGGTTTCTTGTAGCTGTTAGTAATCAGTTCACCTTCAATATCTAGGAAATTTAATGTATTTCCTTTCTCAACATCCATCGTAAATGTTATGTTATTGTTAAATGAGTTAAACGTATCATGTACAAAAATCACTTCTGTTTCTTTTATAGTCAAGAATGTATCATATACATATCTTGAATAGGTACATCTTACGTGAATTATATTAGTAAAGAAGTGAGTAACGTGTTAAATGACTACATATACATTACTAGCATGTATATTATTGTGATATTTCAATTTCAATTTTCTAATATTTTTAAAATAAAAAATGAAAGTGAATAAATGTAAAATATGAAGTTGGAAGGTTACTTATTGCCTCTAAAAGTGACACATTTTTTAGAGTTATTATAGTGAAGGTGAAATAAACTAAACATTCAAACTATTTCAGTAATAACTTTAATAAATTAATAATAACTTCAACAAAGTTTGTCCCATTTAGTTTAGTTACAGTCGGTAATAAGAGCACTTGAGCCAAAGCGTTTTACCGTTTCAAGGAAGTACATGTACATAATATACAAACCAAAAACAATTTATTAATTTATATATAAATAATCCTTCTTTAGCTATAGACGTATATTATTATTATCAGTATTATTTTTGTTTTTAAATATAAAACAAATTTAATGTAAGAAATTTTCATTTAGTTTGAACAATTTGTCGTTCCCATAGCAAAATTATGCGAAAAACTCACGATTTTATTCATATGAAATATTCATTATTACACAAAAATTTTAGACCCACAATCCTTAACCTTCCCAATGAACCGAAATATATGAACTTCTTGGTGGGACTATATTTCAGCTAATCTAATATCCCCTCCACCGCTTGAAGAAACCGAAACCCCTCAAAAGTGTACTCATAAATGTTAACCGTAGAGTGGTGCACCATAAGAGAAAACAACGCTACCTCCTAACAGGAAGTCATGCCCTACATGGGATGCATGTGGCGATACAACGTGAGGCTGCCACCGGAGCGGCCAAGAATAATCCGCTTTGTTACGAAGTCTGCTCCCAACCTACCTTCCCCTTCCTACCCACCCAAGAGCAAAAACAGCCCTTGAACGAGACGGAACTTCGCTTGGTGCAGAGAGTTCTTAGAAACACGACATGTAGACAAACTTCAAATGTATTGGTTTGTGAATTAAAGGGTTGTAATTAAAGTTATAAGTAGATTACATTAAAACTAGAGAGTAATGAAAGAAACTAAAATATAAAATTAATTGGTCCACGATAAATAAATAATTAAAGTAGTTAATAAAATCAAAGGTTTATAAATTAATCTGGCAAAAAACTACCCCAAAAAAGGTACAGTAAATACGTCTATTATGTATAAATATATTCTCAAAGATACATCGACCATTTACAGACATCCGTATAAATAAAATTATTGCACTACGCTACGACTGCGTTTTGATTCATATTCAGGTGTCTCACAATTAACAACATATCATACATATAAAAATATACATGTTAAAAGTGTTTGTATTTTATATGATCAATAAAACGACAAGAAAGAATAAACATCATCACAAAATGCAGTCGTATACACTTAATAATAATGTATTGTAAGACAATTAAATATGAATAATTAGTCGACTTATAATTCAGAATATCCCCAAAATGGTTGTAACCCTCAAAAGTATGCTAAGTGGCCAATTTCGTAAGTAAAGTATGATGTATTTATTTTAAAAGTATTATTGTGAAAATTATACAAACTAATCGCGGACGGAGATAAAGGTATCCATTTTTCCAAAAGTGTTTGTGTTTCCAAATCGTATTTGAAAAAGAAAACAAAACATGAACTAGAACTCTTTTCGGCTCTAAAAAATTAAAAATCCAAAATTGAAGTTCTTTACATCAACTTCACAAAAAATGAGATGTGTAAAAATAATAAAGCTGGGAGCACAATGATTCCTAGACACGATATTAGAAGTCAATTATATTTAGAATAATAAAACGTACACTGCCTCAGGTGAAAGTTAGTCGGCGTCCCAGGACTCAGCATTTTCATCTTGATTTTCAGTGAAGATAATTTAAAGCTATACTTAATACATTTCTTTTCTCTGCTTTTATCTGTTTCATATTCCTTAATAATATTCTTAAGTCTAATAAACATTACCTCAAAAGGGAAAAATATGATCTTCCAATTCTGAAGTCAATTAAAAGCTATAATTGAAGAGGAAATATTGTACATGTAATTTTTCTTAAAAAAACTAATACGTCAAATACGTGTCACTGGTGCATGATGAATTTCCAAGATAAGGAATTAAGATCATAATCATGATAATAAGTCCAAAGTCTGTAGGAAACAATATTGGCAACACTTGGAAATGGAGAACTTTACGTTAAGGATGCCAAAGTAAATCTAAATCGGTTATCTTTTAAATACAATGCGTCAAAAACTCCATCTCACTTTTAAACTGCGGGAATACCATTAGGTGGAGAACTAAAGGTAAATGGAATGAAATAATCAGTAACATAAGGCAGTTTTCGACTATCACAGTATTATTAAGGGTAGAAGTTAAGAAAGAAAACAGAAAAAAAATGTTCGCCAGAAATGAAGATTTAAGGTTGGTTTTCATCATTACTATACTCACCAGTTTACATAGAGATGAGCATAAAATGAATGTGCTTGATTAGATACTATTCAAAGTAGTTTCCATTTGACAAGAACAACATAAATTTAATAACAATCACTATCACAAAAATGAGAGCTGCATCCGTTCTTCTATGAACTTTTCTCTTGACATTTAGAGAATTAAATTCACCGGAAAAAAAGTACATGATATTAGTTTGTTTGTTTTTAAATAACCTTCCCAACCAGAAGAAAGACCATAAGGATCTTTACGAAATATAAATGGTAAATTAACCCAGAAAGTAATAGTAACCAATTCTTCCGCAAATCTGAGAAAGAATTTGACAACTAAGCGGGTGTTTGTCCCACACCCTAAACTTTCGGAGTATACCACGATTATCCTAGCATCTGAATGAGGTTCCAATAAACAACATTGCTGTAGAGATTTTTCATTTGAACTCAAAGTGGACGACATATCGAAAATTTTAAGAACATATCGGTTGTTTTGCAGATACTTGAAAATTAAAATGTTCAGATTGTGTTCCAAATTCATTTAGATCTTCTAAATATGACGTATCACGAATAACTATTAGCATCATGAGCCACCAAGAAAGAGGCGTTCCGAACCACAATTGCTGACTTTCAAGGCAAATTCATCAACACCTTTTCCATGTTTGTTTCGTAGAAAACAATACATTATTTCAGAGATACAGACGACATGCGTACGATACCTGTAAAGTTCCCATCTTTGGATAAAAGAGGTTTTTTAAACTTTGTTTAAAACTAGAAGAAGAATCGAACAAAATGTTTTTATTCTTTCAACATCCCAAGTATCGCATACACTACAACAAAAGCCATAAACTATTTTATTTACAACGTCGCGATCAATTTGTGCTCGCATTCTTAGGGAGAAATCGTGAATAAAACTGCAAAAAAAGTTAGTTTTCTTCTCTCCGAGTTATTGAGTGAACTTCGTAGAGTTTTTCGGACCGTATCTGAGCGAGGACAACCCTGGGAGGTTTTGTTATTCTATTTCTGTAGTATAAGAACACTACTAAAACCTCATCTTCATACAAAACTCTTTATCTACAATAGGTATCTCCTTCTTCACCATGTCAAATTATAATGGTCAAATAATGGGAGTCGCAATTTTATGTTCAAGTTAGAAGTTAAGATTTAATATGCGAGAATTCTCATAAATAGTTAATCTCATTTCCACACTTGGTAACTATAGTAAGGTCAGAGAAACCTTAAACGTACTCCAGAAATGCCTAGTTTTATGTCAAGATCTCGCGGTTTGCACAAGCGAGACGAAGAAATATATTTTATCGCTACAAAACATCTATGGATATATTTTACTCTTTTTTGATTAATTATATTGTAGTTAAAGTTCATTCTGTTGTTATGGTTGACAAAACTTCACATAAAAACTTAATTAGATAGAAAGGGATATTGTTCACTGTTTCACATGTGAAACATAACTGTAATATATATATTTTGCATATTTTCGTAAGAATGTAACAAAATATACAACACTTTGGTTTAAATAAAATAAAAATTATAAATTATTACTGGAAAGTATTTTTGAAGTCTTGATAAATTGATATTTAGAAGTAAATACACCAAGAAATTACAATATAAAATTGTATCTTTGTTTAAAGCAAAGTTAAGACCTTGTGGATAAAGGTTAACAGCATATCAATACGAATACATATCTACACATCTGAAAACTGTGAGTGACTACATAAGGGAATTAATCTCTGTATACATATTTGTTTACCTTGTCCGTCGAAAGCTTCTTTACGGAAGGTAATTTCCATGGCGATGAAAACAGCGAAATGGCAATGTTCCGGTGACTGAGTGTATCGGGGGGTGGGAGGGGGACACGACCCCTTTCTCCACCACCGCTCGCTCGGCGTCTGCGCCCTCGACGGCGGGGTCCCCGCGCAGCGGCGCCAGTGACCGGCTCCGTCATGTGGAGGGGCGCAGCGGTCGCGGCGGCGGTGGCGGGCGTCGAGCACGTATAGCGACTGCGACGCCGACACTGGGACTAGTGCCACGCCGGCTCCCGACCGCAGCGGAGCGACGCTACATTCCGTCTCCAGCGCCGCCGCCGCCAACGATACCTTCTCAAGTCCAGTCTCCTGCATCGCACCGTAGACGCCCTCGCTTCATCTTTTCATCGCAGCCCCCGTCGCTTCTCCTCTGGGGACAATGAAGCAACCGGTGATAAAGTGAGTGCTGTCCAGCGGCCCTCGAGTCGTACTCTTCTTCCCTTTTGGAACTCACTCTGCGCGTGACTTGTTTCTCCGTTCCCGTTGTCCTTTGCTCGACTCTTTGCGACTTTGCGTGTCCTCGTTCGGGAAACGAACCGGCGGCCGGTGGGACTGCGCACGTGTCCTCGGAGGCGGCATGACCACAGGCATGGATCATACAGTCATCAAGTGAGTGGCAGCGCGCGCTGAGTTTGTTTCCTTCGTTTTGTTTTTGTTCCTTCTCTGTAGTGTTGTGGTCTTGTCTTTGCACGCGCACGTCTACTTTTATAATGATCCGTTGATTGTGTTTATATTTTAGAAAGATCGATTGTCACAAGATTTGCCCAATGCTTGTTGGATGTTGAGTGCATGTGTAGTTAGTTAACGAAATTATCAGTTGCTGTACTGTATTTCATTCAACACATACAGTTACTTATTAGTATTCGAGATAATGTTTTATAGTGAACAGCGATAATGTTTTTGTAGTTTCCTCATCTGTCTAATGGTCGAAGCCTGTGAAATTTATTTGTGAATCTACACCTCTCCATTACAGATTCTTATACGTACGCCTGTTAATCGCTATTTTGTCTGTCTAATAAAGAACATGAATATAATATTTTTTTATTTTTAAATATTTCTTCTTATTTCAATTCATTAAGAACCATTATCATTAAAACACAGCCTCTGATATCTGTAATGTTTTGCGCCCACTTTATTTCTTAAGTGTCACCAATTGCAAGTACTTAGTGCATTATTATTATATTAATTTATATTTAATAATACATATATATATATATATATATATATATATNTATATATATATATATATATATATATATATATATATATATATATATATATATATATAATATACAAAATTTAATGTTTTATTTAAATGTGTTGTTTATAAAAATTCGATAAGCAAATTAGTGAGTAGAATAACGTACTCTACATCTGTGACATCATTGCCTCGAAGTTGACATGTCCCGAATAAATATCGCGTAATGCACAGCACTCAATTCTAACATGACTAATGAATACTCAGCTCATTTCTAATTGCTGTATTGTAAGTCCATACTTGTATCAGCAACTCTCACTCTTTTACGAGTCGTTTCATTAACTGACAATATTCTCAATGACGGAAAGTCACGATGTTTAAGTAATATGACTCCTCGGTTAACTATTCAATTCACGGACATCTACCATTTCATTCCCAACAAACTTCTACTACAAGAACGTTTACTTTGAGAAATACTGATAATTCGGGTAGCGTACAAGTTTACCGTTTTCACAAAACTGAAGACCGTATAGGAGTTAAATTAGAAACAACATTCCAGTCAGTAATAAACCTGCCAGAATGGAACGTTAGTTTCGGGTTTGTTACGCTAGTCGACCCTTATGGCTGCAAGTCGAGACTCTTCAATCAAGCGCGTAAAGCTTACACAATATTATTTCCTTCTCCTTCTCTCTCTCTCTCTCTCTCTCTCTTTAGCGCGAATTCCATTAAAAAGTTCTGCGATATTCTCACATATTACACGATATGGTCGGCGGCGCATTGCGCAAGCAAGGCACGTATGCGGCTGTAAAACGCACGTCAACATGCTCGGACACCGTCCGCAGCCAGACAATGAAACCGCGCGAACGCGCAATCAATTGGCCGCATGATAAGATGCGAAGCGACCTTCTCGTTAGTATACGATTCTGACCCCAGAGCGAATGTGAGGAGTGCATTGTTGCGCTACATGTTGCTTACGAAGCTGCTGAGATGGAACAATTGCGAGAGAGAATAATGGGCATACGTTGAGTGGATTTATGAGAGTTGCCACGCGCACTGCTTAATTGACAAAACCACAAATTGCGTGGACTCGGGACAATGATGTTGTTCGCGATATTTGATATATTGTCGGAACAAATTAAGCGTGTTTTATATAAGATTAGGAGACGTGATAGGTGGAAGAAAATATATTTAGCGATAGATTGGCGTGTTGAGCTATCTTATCTCCGGGTGCTTCAGACACTCTAGTCATGTCAACAGTTGCAGATCCAGGATTTTATTTTGGGATGGACTTAGATCTGAGAGGGATGTGGAAGAACGAAAATTTGGAAAATTTGATATATTTGGTGCAATTGAGAAGATATGTACGGTTTGGTAAGAATATATTTGTACGTACCAAATCAAATAATGTATCTAAGTACCAAAACTAATTTTTTTTTAGAAATCCAAGAAAAATGTATTTCTTTTTTCTGCGGGGACTTTATCCCGGAAACCCCTCCCCCTAAATCAGCTAATCAATTCAGGTAAGTTGTAAAAGAAATACAATTTTAGTCACAATAATGTTTTGACGTTTTTCTTCCCCCCAAAAGTCTGAGAATTGAAAGAGCTTTGTTATCCAGGCCAACTTGAGCTAAAAATTCTAATCCACCTATAAGATGAATCGCATTAGACCCAATTCAAATAAAGGATATCAAGGAAGAGATTCACTTTAGTTTTAAAATTTATCTTATTCATTACACAACATATACTTATTGGTTTAATGAACACTATGAAACTATTCAAGGAGATACTAATATGTTGTTGTTAATGTATCTAATTACCAGTAGCAAATACTTATTAATTATTAAAAAACGAAAATTATTCGAATCGTGTTTGATTTTTTTTGTTGTTTTTTTGTAATAAACATGGCATTAAGTAATAATGTTCTTTATAAAGCATCGACAGTACTGTTCTTTTCAGACTTCGTAATGACGTGAAAAGTATACAATGCAAGGGGGGAAAATGAAAGGAAAGAAAGAGGAACATGATCATGAAATTTTTCCGTTGCAATATTGCAATGAAATAGGCTTTGTCTATTTCTCAAAAGATGAATGTTTGAATCAAATGTAGATCCAACCATTAACTTTACATCATAATTTCCTGTATTGGTTTTTAGAGTAGCTTATTACACCATACTCAAACTCATATTCCTTAGCTTCTTAGCTTCCGTAAAACTCCAGAGTACTCGTTAATGATCAAGCATGAGACATAGCCAGAAGGCGAATAGAGCGATGTGGTAGTGAAAGACGCCGGAAGAAAGTGTAGCTCAAATTCTCTTCGAAATAACAGTTCAAGTTCTACTGAACACACTGGCTGGTTCCAGTGGTGCAAGGCGCTCTCTTCAGGCAGCATGAGGTCCGTCGAGGCGAAATATCGGTAATTCCAGTGCTCGAAACTGCTTTCTAATCACCTGTAACTCTGCACAGAGTTATCTGAATTTTTCTAAAGAAGGGCATCTGGGGTTTGAACAAAATATTCTCTTACAAAGGACTGTTTCTTTTTGTAGGTAATTTGACTAATTGTTTCTGTGTCAATGCATTAAAAATTTTGACATTTCATGAAAATACTTGAAGAAATATTCGTTACTTGACTTTCCACATACCTCTTTATACAAGAATAAGACGAAAATTTTGCAATCAAACGAACCATCTTTTCCTCAGAAATTTCCGCACTGATTCAGCAATTGCACATCCAATTGCTTTCGCCATAGAAGAAACAATGTAACCGCGTAGCAAATGACTATTTCTCGGCAGAATATTTATTCTCCCGGGAATAGTCTTTTCCATTGTTTTAAGGGTGAAATTGAATATAAATATGAATACTCATTTAAATATATAGTTTGATGGACCCGTCAAATCTCCGAATTCATCGTAATGAACCTTTTCGATAACGCAAAACAATATCGACTTTGCCATTATGGATTAGCGGGATATTTAACCGTAATCTATATTTGTCGGAACGTTCCCAAATAATTGTCGTAAAAGTCACCCTTAAACCTAAATAAAAGTCACCTCGTCAACTTATTTTTTCGAAATGATGTAGGAATCTATTAAAGACACAGTACTCCTGCACGCGAGTAATGTAGACGATACAGCAAGTCGTGTGACAAATCAAATGTGGAGAGGTCACCCCGGGTTTGTATAACACCGCAGTGCTGGACTCTGACAAAGAATTCGTTACGAAGAAGTATGCAAATATCAAACTATGGAATTGAATGTTATAAACGAACACTAGTAAAACCCAGATAAATCTACCGACAAGCACAAGTATGATGGAGACGCGCATTAAGAATTCTTAAATTTTATGTTCGAGCTAGACAAAACGGCTAAAGACCCTATTATGAACCAGTAATTATTTTTTAATGATCATCCGAAATAACTAGCAGTTGGTTTCCCGCGGATGAATTTAATTTAATGACTGGGGACACCCGGGTACAATTTGATAGCACGCGGAGAGAGACCATCAAGCAGCGAACGCCCGGGGCGGTTTCTCCTTTTCCCTCGAAGGCATTTGCACTCGCGTTAGTCAGTTATCTCAGATGCGAGGTTGCTGCTATTTCTGTAAAGTATATTACCATTAACGGCGAAAGGGAAATTTCTTGGAGACTTTTTTGTGGCTTCTGTGCTAAGACGGCAAAGAAATTTACCAGAGACTTGGCGTTCCCTGTGCGGGGAATGCAACGTTTTGGTTCTTGAACGTGATTCAATCTTAAGTTATCTCCTTCTTACAGCCAATTGAAGGGATAATGAAAATTTTTTTTAGTTAACTGGAGGGTAGTTTTATTGGAATTAATGGTAATTCAATTTCTGCGAAATATCATTGAGATTCATAAATCGTTATAACGCGAATTCAAGTTCCAGACTTCCACATCCAATAGAAAACAACACGAATCTATTCCGAGAGACACATACTTGAGTTAAGTTTCTTACTGCTTACCATGTTATACCGAGATATGATTACAAAGTCTTCGAACTTAATTGTGGCTGAATTGACGACTTCAGTCAATTAGTACGCTTCGGATACAACATATAAAATTTAGATATGGATGCAGAAATTAGAAACTCGAAATTCTGAATTACATTGGAAGATGACAAGAGTACTAAAATGTCAGAAGTTCGTAAAGTAAAATCCTATTTTTTCATAAATAAAAAATTTCTGAAGGGAAATTTGGATGTTACTCAACGTAACGGTTTCCATTAAAAATGTACAGGAAAACTGGAGATCTTCGCGTCTAGTATTTCACTTGAACCCGCTCATAAAAGCTCCTGTTTCACTTCCCAGTTGATTTTTATCTCCTTTTTCCTTGCACTCTAAGTCACTCCTCAGTCATTTTCCGTAATTACGTCTCACATTTTCCAATACTTTTGAAATATTTCACATCTTTTCCCCTTTAACGCCGAGAGTAAATATACTGCTAAAAATTGTTTCCAAATCATTTTGTATGTTTATTTATTCATTTTGTGATTATTTCATGACGCCTTTATTAAGGCTCCAACAAAATTAAAAATCTGGATTTATAAAAAAATAATAATTTTACGATCAAAAAGCAGTTACAAATTGCGTAAACAATGTAAAGGGCTTAAGTGGTCATCAAGTTTTCTTCGTTGTATCTAACTGGATATAAGATGGCGATGTATTAAATATTTGCTTTATAACCACCACTCTTTAAGACTCTCATCTAACGAAGTTACCATTGTTTCTAAGGATATCCGATGTTACCTGGACACAAAAAAATTCTTACATGATGCATTTAAGTCGTGGCGTTAAAATTTCTCACCAGATATCACCAGAGATCGTCAAGAGTTGCGTAACAGTGTTTCAATGTAACACTACCTTAAGATCCCTTCTAAGACTTCAAAACTAAAATTTTGCATTGCAGACAAAATCGTTATTTAGATATCACATATTTCACTCATTTTATGTCCTATCAAATATAACGATTCTTAGAGAGTAACACCAGAATAAGTGAGAATGAAAGTTTCAGTCAAACCTCTGAAGATGCAACATCTTAATGTTAGTGAAACTCCTCCTGACATTTCCAAAGTAATGGCACAGTGTACACCGAAAAAGAAATTGTCACTCTTTCCGTTTACGCCTATTCGACAGGAAGGTACATAAGAAATTTGTACACAAAATAAAAACGAGATCAAAATAAAAAATAATTACAACATACCACCTCTTTATGGACGATTACGATATATTTTGTTTGTTTTAAATACAAAACGTTTCACAATACTTGTACCGGTATTAAATTATTGTTGACACTTGCTACCAAGATATACACGGTGTTATTGTGTACATATAACGTATACTACACGTGTACACACACACACACACCTGTTAGTTTTACATACACACGGTGTTACCACATCGATGTACAGGTGGCTGAGTCATATGACTGTAATTCGGTATATTCAATTATTTGTGTTATAATCCGAGAACCTTCTTGGTAATCTGAATAAACCATATTTTGGGACAGATATCTCTCAGAGCACAACTCTTGCTTTATTTCTGAACAACTATAACAAATAATCTAATAATATAATAACTGGCGTTTGGATTTTTAGCAAATAAGATATTAATAGCAATAGAAATCTAATGATTGTCACTTAATATACAGTACTTTATAAAATTGTCTAGAAAAAATCATTATATTCAGGGAGGTATTTAATTGACCTATTATAACAGGTTTAATTGACCTATCTCGTATAACAGGTTTTAATTTATTTTTCTTATAATAAAGATTTATAGAGTACCTTATTATAATGATAATAATTCTTTCCATTCAATGAATTGATTCAATATGGTTAATTCTAACATTGCATCCGGAATTAATCCGAACAGCCACGAGAGATGGAATTATTTTTCCCTTGTTAAGAATAAACATAATTCCCTAGCTCCCACGCCCCTCTGTTAACGTGTTCCCACTACAGTGTAACTTTAGTTCTGCCATCATTCAAAACATATCCTTCAAGCAAAATAGTCTCTTATCAGCATCCCGCTGCCCCGATTACGGAAGACTTTTCGCTTGAACGGTTTCCGCGGCGGCGGTTTAGAAAGCGGTAAAGGCGCCGGCGAAATCAGCACCGACTACTCAATCACGCGAACGGCTGCACCGGCCGCCGTTCTCGACGACAAGTTATTTCCGTTTCGTTCTTCAAGCAGGTTCTTTGAACCGCGCATAATTGTCACTTATGGAGCAAAGGGTTCATTCACTTCTGAGGAGGCACGTGGAATAATGAGTCGTTCAAAGTTTCGTTTCAGTCTGTAAGGTGAATCCAGACATCTAAACAAGTGGACTGGCTTTTCTTTCATTTCACTTCAGACTTGGGTGTAGAAAGTTGTTCTGGAATATTTTGAAAAGCCAAGGGTTTATTTACGTCTGTAAAAGGACTACGAATGGTTATAGAGTAGGTAGAGCGTCTAGCTAATTTAAATTAATCGCATGGAAAGAATTGATAAACATTTCAGTGAGGATAATTTTGTTTGCGACGGACGTTTAGTCCGTTTAGTACAGAAAGACTAAAATCGTGATGATTCCATGTTTAATGTTGTTAGACAGTTAATTTCGTATCACTCTTAATCATCAATATAAAATTCGAATTCGAAGAATTTTTAGAGCTATTTTTATGTATCGAAAATTTCTGCGATCCTTCATAGTATCTTCCCTTGTTGAATTTGTTTCGTAATGATTGCAAAAACCAATTGTTTTACTCAAATTTATTTTCTCCCTGCAAAGTTCACAATTATCTCAAGTGTTGTGTTTCTCCATGTAAATTTAAAATTGTGAAATTATTCTTGGAAAATATTCGTACTCATGTAAGATGAAAATAAATTGCAATTTAGGAACCTAAAATAACGTACCAGTATTAATCATATAAAAAGTCCAGAGTACAATTTTTGCTCTCAATAATACCATCAAGGGAATTGCGCGTTAGTAAACAAATCCCGGTTCAAATTATCGAGATAAAAAATCGATCTCATACATTCGAACGAATTCAGAACTACCAATATTGAAATTTTGTTTCCGAATGAAGATATTATTCCGTAAGTACAATACCAGAAATTAGTTCCTAATTTACTAACGAGCATCGCCCAAACTAATTAGAGGTTGCACATTTAGAGAGTAAAATACTTATAAAAAACTAGAAATTAATCTATTATTATAACTGGATTTATCAAGTATTATGAATGCAATAGGAGTATGAAGTATAATAGTACGTCTCAGTTGTCTTTTACATATGTCTGAATGAACAGTTTATTTTACTAACTTTCTCTAACACGAGACATGAAAAGTTTGCAGATAAAAGTCTTGTTCCGCTGTCAACAAAATATTATTTGACTTTCTTTTCACAGAACTTCGCCGTTTTGTTTTGACTATCTACTCAGCAGGTGTGAACGGCTTGAAAGTTATTTACTCCCTAACATCAGATCTACCATATTTACGAAAAGTAAAGATGTAATTCAACAACTAACCGAGAATAAGGATTTAGAGAATCAGTTTCAACATTTAGTGTCCTCAACATGCGAAAGTCAAATTTCAAAAGTCTATAAGAAATAAATATTCCATTTCGACCTCCGCCATTATTGAGGAGAGGAATGAAGAGCAATTCTGAACAGTACATAATTTTTTGATAAGCTCCGATAAATTCCTGTCGAAATTTTATACGCGAATATTTAATTCTTCCCATAAATTGTTTCTTAGGATTGCATTTCGTCGCGCCACAAACAAAATTTGTTATAGTGTACTTTGACGCCCCTTAAATTTTGTCTTATGAATGCTATATCCACCAGTATAATGAAACATTAAATCGCAAATTTGTGTCTTGCTTTGAAAACTCCGAGACACAGTCGCCTAAAAGGAGCGGAGGGAGGCAGAGAACGATAGATGCATGTATTGTACTTTTTTACAAAATCAATAAAAATTGAAAAGTTGTTACTGGAATATATACCTAAGTTTTTATGGTGGTAGGTGGTTGCGAGTAATGGACCACCAAAAATTATTTTTGATAGCTGTCAATAAATCTATGTTTATCGATGTAAATATTTGGCAGTAATTACAGTACTGGAGAAAAAGTAGATGTGTTTGTAATATAAAAAACGTATGTTATTTAAATATTGTGTTTTTCATACAGTTTTGTAGCGTGTTTAAAAGTTATTTACGAGTTACGAGTTAGTAAGACAGGCCAACTAGATGTACATATTTTGTTAACCTTAAATACTTTGATAAGCATATTTACTATTTAGACCTGATTGAGGACAGGGGTGGAAGAGCTGGAAGAAGCGAACGGGATTAGAGAACCCCAAAGTCAAAATCTGTCCAAGGTCTCCTAAATCATCTCGACGATCCCTGATCATGGACACAACTCACAAGAAAACAAATCACTTTTCACGAGAGCATGAGCACTTGACCAACATGTTTACTTGAGTTCTCCGTTCCGTTATTGAAGAAATTTAGTGAAAGCTTCAGTGACCGTCGTAGTTTGCGGAAAAGTGATCACTCAACTAGTTCAGGCTTTTCACACACGTAAACATCTTTCGGAATGAGTGTTTGCCCAGAAAGACACGTGCCAGGTCTCAAGTGGATGAAGGCATCCTAAAACACATTTCAAATAACCTACTTACAATGCCTCTGGTTTATTTGCTGTACTCAATATTATTGCAGTTCGAAATTCTGAAATCACGTAAGCGCTCGTAAACACTAAATTTTATGGAAGAAAAAGTCAAGTAAATTCCCGTTTATCTTTTTGAATGCAGTAAAAGTCCAATTATCGGGGCTCCAATCATCTGGATAGCCATTTATCAGGGCTGATGTGTGAAAAAATTTATTGTATTTTTGTTACTGTCCTGGGCTACCTGTACCCACTATACATCCATTATTTCATTAAATTGTTTTTTACTGTATATTGAGTTAATTTGTGTTTCTCATCGTATTAGCCACGATAGTCATTCTCTGTCATTATGACTTAAAAATAACATTTTAAGGAACTAATCCAAATAGGTGGATATTTAATTATCCAGATCAGGTTCGATCACAATTGATCCTGATTATTTGCATTTTACTGTAACCAAAGTAAAAATAAGACACTCTACCTCGAACACTTGACACTCGAACTGAAAATTAAGATTATTCTTCCCAAAACTTTTAACAATAGAAATGATATTTTTGGTCTCGGAGGTTAACAACATAACTGTGTTTGAATGTACAATGCACAGAATACCATCGCCAAAGGATTCATTGGAGTATCGTATCGAAGATGAAACTTTTTTTTCGCTGCTTGCTAAATATTGGTTTGAACAGGGACTTGTCAACGATGGTGTAAGTAAAACATACTTTCTTTCTTCACAATTTTTATGCATGTTCGTTGAGTTCAACAGTCAATTGGTCCCACTCATATCTAGAAAAAAACTATTTTTTTTGTAGCGGACCTGATCAGTCGTCAGTTTTTTTAATATTGAATCCATTTACAAACTGTGTATTTTGTTACTGATGATCAACATTGGCAGTAATATTTTATGTTTTATTTTAATAACCCAAACGTACATATTTGTCATTGCATAAAATATGAACTTCCAATTTATGTCGGCCTTTTTAATGTGTATATCAACGGAGTTAGCCTAGACTCATGAGGAACTATCATGTAGTATTTCAGTGTTAGATATTTATGTTTTTAGATACTGTAACCTGTATGTTTCATATTAAAAACTGATAATAAATGAAAAATTTTTATTCATTATTACATAAATTTAAATTCATGTGTGTGGATTTTGTGATTGAAAATCGTGTGTTCTCGTTTTTCGTGCGGTTCCGATCACCGCTGGCACACATAGTTTATCATTTACATGCATTATTCACAGGTTGTGATTTGTAGATACTACTGTCCAAGCGATTGTATTTAATGAAAATGGTTTTATCGCGAGTGACCACCTGTTCTCAATTTCCACGAATCATTATTCTGGATTAGAGTCAGCATTGTTGATGTAACTCCAACGAATGTTTTTTTTTTCTCGTTATCATTACTTTGTGGATAGCTCTATTGGCAAGTAAAGAAATTAAAAAAAATATTGGGTCCATTTCAGAATGAATGGGAGGTACCATGCTATTTATTTCCTTTTTCGTTTGGGTGTATGCTGCTGCTTCAACACTGAAATTGTTTTTCGAGCTCCTGCTTAATATTACAGTCTTCCTTCAATCCCAACACCCTATTTTTCTATTTTACATATAAAAAGATCTAACCGAAGGAGGCTTTTAAGGGGGGAACCCCTCCCGAAAAATTTTTAATGTATATTAGCAGTCACTGGGTAAACCACTACATTTTCCAAAAACTTGCCAATAACGGTAGATTCGAATATACGCAGTTCTAATTTTATTATTACATTATTTTAGTATAATAATTATATTAGTGCAATATTAAATACAGTTTTACATGTTTCAGTTTTTCCTGAACAGTTAGACCATATCTCCGGTACAACAATTTGCACGCCTAGCCGCCAGACAGTGCCGCTGCCGCAACGGTTTGTCTCTAGTCAAATTATAATTAGCAAGAACTATAATGTAATATGAAATCTGCTGATGAATATGATTGTACGTAATAAAAGAATGTAGACTCCACAAAAAGATTATAGATTAAAATTAATCCCTGGCTCGTATGCCTTTTTTAATATACTTGTTATACATTAAATTAAAAATTATTACTAGGACAATTAATCTGTGATCTTAGTAATTTCAGGTACGGATGTTTTTGTTTAGGTTAAGGGAGCTCATTATTATGATTTACAAAATTCATGAAGTATAAATTAATCGATTCACTTGATTGCATTCAGCATGTGGCTAAATTAATGTTATATAGCTATTACATGTACAAAAAGAAGATATTTTTAATACTTTCACATCCGATTTCTGTAATCCTTGAGAAATTCCATATCTCGCTTTTCTTTTGATCTTGTTTTATGTTCATCTTTGGCCTTAGAATCTTTTTCTTGGATTCAAAATTTCAAAAAATTTCCGAATCCCCGGGAATGTTTGGGGGTATTCTCAAAAAACTCTAGTTTGACCACCCTCCTTGAAAATTTACTCCAGCTCTGCTTCGGTTTTAATATAAGCTTGCAACCTCCGTTTTTAAATCACAATATCTGCTCGAGCTGCGCCCGTGTAAGCAGTCGAAGTAGCGGCGTACAAATAGCGGCAAATTGTCGCGTAAAGTTGTGACACTGCATGAGATTGGGCGTTCAGCTTCCGTTACTCTCGACTACCTCCGTTACTATCACAGTAATAGATTTTTCAAAAAATGTTTATGCCTCACAGAATGTCAAAGTATTAGATCTGATCTTTCCATTACTGAAACAAACAAAACATGTATTAAATTACACAAATTAGGTCTTTCTTTGGTTTTCCCTCAGCGTTTCAACATGTTTAGGAGTTTGGCAGAAATTTATTTTTTCCGCTATTTCCTATCCAATGCGCTAAGAGTTGATGAACCCCAACAAAAAATTATATCTCCATTCATAATAATTCGTCACAATTTAAGTTTTGGTTAATTTGTTTTTTTTAATAAAATTTAAAACAAAATTTAAAAATAAACTTCTTTTTAAAAATGAATTCTGACAGATTTTAATTCTCAAGCATTCAATTGGATTCGTTCCATTAATTCTTTTATTATTACCAGCGAATCGGTAGGAACATGAAACTCCTATGCCTTTTATATTTTGTTCAACTTCTACATCGATAAGGCATATTTTTTCAACTTCTCAATGCCAGAAACCAAACGTGACGCATTTCAAATTCAAGAGATTAAAGAATTTCAGGATTCTCCCTATAGCTTTACAATGTGACATTACAGACCCGCAAGGACCCGTTCTATTGCTAGCAGAGAACAACGACCTGAACGACCAAAAGTGACGAGTTCAGTGTTAGGAGTGGGGTAACATGAGGGGGAAGGTCGCACTACCTTTAGCAAGGAAGGTAGGTCAAGGTCTCTCAGAAACTGCGACTCTGTCTTTACAAAACATGGAAGCTTGCAAATTATACCCTGTTTCTCTTTCATCTACTAGGAGCTTCTGACAAAAAAATATGGTCACTTCTAAATTATTCTTGATTAAATAAAAAATGTAGTAAAAATAATAAGCTCTAACAAATAATTTCTTTACTTTTGCTGAATTCCATCGTACCATGTATTTCATATTAATTATTCAATGTATTATACCAATTAAACATAAAAGTAGACTTTAAAATGTTTCCTTTCCTTTAGTGTGATTATACACAAAAAATGATATTCATATTTAGTACAGAATATTTACCTTTTCTATAAAAAAATAATGAATTTATTTGTTGGACTCTGATTATTTTAGATCATTTGTTGATTTGAAAATGATTTGGAGAAAACATCTGAGAATGAAGTAGGTTTAATTGTTGGGTCAACCGCAATCGTGAACACTATGAATCATTATTAGAAGGTCAAATGGGACGCTCACCTGATTAAGCAGCCTTTAAATCAGGTCTCAGATCAAAGGTTGAGCCCACGGAGCGTACCTGCGCTCAGGGAGAGATAATTCTACGAAGTGAAACGAAGGACTTGAGCATTGGGGCCTACGAACTCATTAGCAACCATGTTGCAACAATTACGGACGCAATGAAAATAACCATAGGATTGGCGACATAAGTTTGCCTCAAGGCACTGGTTTGCTAAATCTTTTTGTTACCTGTGCCAGAATCTTACATGTGGCAAATGCTCCTAAAGTTATAATGTGTTACATGAACTGATTGTTAATTTAAGGGTTTGGATAATGTTAAGTAAAGGACGCTGAAAATATCAGAAGGATTGTTTTTTTATGTAAACGTATGGTTTTAAATGAACAAAAGAATCTTAAACAGTCACATATGTTCACAAATTTGAAAACAATTTATTTTAATAACAGAGTTATGATGTTGGATAATGAGACTAATCCTGAATTTCACCCTTCCTAGTAGATTTCAAAAGTGTTAAGATTCAAAGATTAACATCATTTATGTTTGATGTAGAAAGTTTGTGCGTATACAAGAATTTATATTGTTTAAGTTCATTAGGAGATTAACAAAAAATTAATGATCTCCATTTCCTCACATGGTTCTCACCGGGGTTATTAATGAAAAACTAACAAACTTCCCAACTTTTGTTTATTTCAATTTTTTCAGGTGTTATTTATGAAATGACCCACTTATTTCATTCGCAAAAATCTTTCCGATTTCACACCTAATTCTCGAGTAAAAATTCGTCCCTGCACATTATGTTATGGCCACGAATTCCTGAAAGTATTTAAATCTGGTCTGCTAGAGGAAAATTTGAAACTCAAGGAAGATCGTCTACATAGTAAAACTCACTTTTCCTCGTTGACACAATTGAAACGTAGCTTGCGGAACGATGTGGGATAGAGTGGGGCAAAGATCGGCACCCCAGTTTTTAAAACATATGCCTAAAAATAAAGGGAGAGCTCAGTTGAGCCTAATTAGATAGAGTATTATATCCCTTCACCTTGCATATAAAAAAGAAAAAAAATGCCTCTCACATTTATTCCTCCACATCTTTTATTTTTTCCAGACCCTTTGCCCCAATAGGGAAAAAAGATATTTTCGAAACTTTAATTTGAAAATTGTTAATTTCATCCACAACAGAACAAACGATGTGTCCTTACCAACATGACTTTTTTTTCAAACTCAAGTAAATTATTAACTAAATATACGCTGTAACACGAAATTGAGCAGGTGAGAGAAAATACAGAGTTGCAATTTTGAATGGTTGCCGTTCTGAGTGACCCTACAACCAATAGCGTATTTAGGGAATACGACATGTTGCCAAATAGTGCGTGTATGTGAGCAAGTGTGGAACCTCCCTTGTTCTACCGGTTCCATTGAACAAAGCTTTAATATCTCAATTCCGCTCACGTTTGTCATTCAAGAAAAGTTTGTGTTTCATTAACAGAAGGGAAATGCAAGAGTTTTCAAGATTCTTTCCATGTACGCAGTGTGCGGAGACGAGACTCGCGCGATGACTGCTTGTCTCTGTGTTGCAAGGTACTGGACATCGATACACGTGCTAAGGAGAAGCAGCCGTGGACGCGGACAACGCTGTGCTTCTTCATGTGTGAGTGCGCCTTGCACCAATTCGAACAGCCGTCACACGGCCCAATGTCCGCTTCCTGCCATCCCAAGTCTCCCACGCTTCCCCCACGTCATTCCCACAATTGTTCCTCAAGTGCTGTCATCTACCATTTACGGAATGTCTTCCAGATGAGTACTTTATCTGTATACGAGTTCACTTTACGCATACAATCAGTTTTAAAAATTCAATGTAATTAGCAGGAGATCTAAAGGAGATGAAGCCCGTCCCCATCAAATCTCAAATTTAAGTATTATTCAGAAAGACTAAAATTTAGAAGTGAAATAAGTAATCGTACGTTTTCTTAGTGTACATAGTTGTGAAATGCAACATTTGTACAACCACGTTGCTATTATTCCATGAATACTGACTGTCCCGCGTGAAAAAAAAATAATGAAACGTTAATTTCATGCTATTATTAAAAAAGGGGACAATATAAATGGACCGTTTTCTTCTTTTTCTCCTCAAGTGTTGATTGTAAAATGCTTTTAATGGTCAAATTGAAGAATAGTTCTTATGGTCTTCGCCAAATGCTTTATTCTTATTATTATTCCGAATAAGTTTTTAATCAATTTCATATCATTAGTTGAAATATATAAGTATAATCGTAACTTCCCACCCGTCGCGTCGTGTCCCATTAGACTCCGAAGTAATTGCGTCACGGCGAAACATGAGACTGTCTCTATAACTCGTGAGTGAAATGGTTTTTAATTTAATTTCTATGACTAATTTTATTATGTTTCCTTAAAAACAAAGTAACTGAGAGCCGTAAACGCCTTGCATTCATGATAAGATTTTGAAATAAAATATTGAAATCTTCTGTCTTAAAGTGGTATAATTTAATTGAAGTATGAACATCGTATAATTAGTTAGCGGATACGACATTTTATGTATTCGTGTAGCACCGTTGAGTATTAGCTTCTTTGAAGCTGCAGAGGTGCTCCAAAAACAGATGTAGGCTACGAAAGCTTTCTGAATAAAATTTAGGCAGAACGAAAAAATAAGCTCTTGTCCGATTTTTTTAATTTCAAAATATTTTCGAAGATCCAAGATACAATTTCACGCAAAACAAATTAACTTCCTCTCTTTTTTAAAGTATGGAATCGAATCAACGTTGGATACAATGGAAACAAATTACAATCTGCAAAAGTGACGGGGGTAATACGCATATTTCCGCGCACGTGTACGCCACTTGTAAGTTGGCGAAACTGTCGAAATGTCCTTCACGTGTGCAAGAAGGGAACGGCGTGCGCAGAATGTGTTGGGCAGTAATGGAAATCTTGTACAGTCGATTAGCAACGGCTGCAGACACAGATTGGCTCACACATGCGAACTTACTCAGCAGTTGGCCTTTCTTCGCGTGATCCGCCACCACACGGATTCTCCCGACCAACGGAAACGCTTAAAAATATCCATTGTCACGTCTATTCAAAATTTCAGATAGGAATTTATCTGTTTACATGATTTGTCAAATAATATTCATAAAATGAAAATTAACTCAACTTATCAATTACACTCATCAAAAATTACTAGCAATGCGGATAAAATGTCAAGTATAAGATGTATAACATAAAAAAGACACATCGCTAATATGTATTAAAATTTTTGTATGAGAGTTACTTCTGTTAACGCTAAAATTAAGTTCTCGCTATTTACAGTAAAATTTTAATACAAATGTCTAAATATATACAGAAATAAAAAACTAAAGTTAAATATATTTATTTTAAATTTTAAGTAAATTAAGTATAGCTTGCCGAATGTTTTTGCGCACAATTATGGAAATTGTATGCTTTGATTTATCATTCACGAAGAAGAAAAAACATGTTGGTAAATTTAAGTTTTACTTCTTGGTTTTCAATATCCTCGAGCAGTTTTAATTAGGGTCACACTTCGAGAATGATATATCGTATTAAATCAGAAAAGTCTCATCAAATTACGAATTTATTTATTTAACTGTTTTCCAAAAATTTTAGGAATTTTATTTCCTGTGAGGAATATAATTTTCGTCAACAATTACGGATACAAAATTTTGCAAAAGAGATTTTTGTGTCTGTATATTCAATATTTCTACAACTTTTTTTTTCAATTTCATTAACTTCTATCACTTCCTGTTACGAATTTAATAATTAAAATGCTTGGAATATTCTCACCGCTTCAAATCAATTGATGAAAGAAATTAATAAACTTTGTTGATTTAACCATTTACATGAATTACTAATTTTACATTTATATATATGAATTTATTTAAGACTAAATGTAATTTGAGATTCTTCAATCCGAACTTGATCTCAAAGTTTCGTGCTCGAAGCATAGCGATCGCAACGCACGTGTTCCTCGCTTCATCTTTCTTCCAGAATGATTCTTGACCACATACTCGTATAAAAGGAGGAGAGTTCTTACTCATTGGGTGGGAAAAAACATGATTCCTCATAAAACTGAAATTTGTTGACATTTCATTTGGTTCATATCTTGAATGCAATCCATTCAGAAACAAAGAAATTTAAATTACATTATTATATCTTGTATATTTACTCCTTATCTACGTAATTGCAGAATGCTCCTTACTTGCGGCGACTATCGATTCGGTGGTTGTCGATAATTGGCAAAACGCATTCCACGTCATAATCCCTCCATCAATTAAAGAAAAAGTAAATTTTACTAAACATGCATACAATATTTTTTCGTACAGGATGATGAATTTACATGGAAAAAATAAGGTAGACTATTCTGCTGATATCCTTGAAAACGCACATAAACATTATTTGTGTACCGTAATTCTGTTCTTTTATTAGACCAACAAGGTTATAATTTGTTTCATAATTCAGTTTTAGTAAAAGTAAAGGATCTCACATGGATTTTTTGTATGTATCCATCAAAAACTATCGCCGATAATCGAGTAGCAAAAAATCGAGAGTCTAGTGTAATAGAAACAATTTAGAAGTACTCAAATGAAAAAGTCAGGAAACAATATTCGAAAAACTTGAAAATAGTATTAATAAATTGTTTGTTCAGCGATAATTTTTCCTTGACTGTAATAAAAATGAGTTTAATTACCCTTTATACGCCTTTATACGCATTACAAAATTATTACGTTACATGCAATTTTGAAATATCAAAGGTTCAAAAGTTAAAAAATCGTTAATGTATTCTTTTTTTCAATAATTTAATATCACTAAGTTTGCACTTAAAGTAAAACCATCTACTATAAAACCTAACATCACAGTGTGACGTAAAACATCCAAAAGTCTGAAAAGCAGAGTTTTAGTTGTCAAAATTTTCATGAATCCCCTCTCTATCATGCTAAGCTCTCTCGCTCCGTCAACTCATGTAGCTCTTCGCCGATTGGCCGCGGGGTTAACTCAAGTGATGCACGTTCAGAAATGCAGACACAACTGTGCGTCCTACGAAAGAGAGTATTGTTCCTCCGCTTTCGCGAGGTGACGTCCTTCACAACGTCGAGACTCGACGCCCGAGGAAGGAAAACATCTTTCTCGGAAAGAACACCTCGCACACCACACCTTCTCATCGAATTTCGAAGGAAAATGCTAATTGGCAAGCAAAACTTTTCCTCGTCAAGACCTTTTCGACACTTCAATTTTTTTTAAAGAGACTGATTGCAATTTAGATATTTTCCCTACCACATTTTGAATAAAACAGGACCTTGAGCTACTGATAATTTAATGTATTCCTACAAAAGGCATGAACAGAATAAATAAAAACAATTTTTTTTGTTGGGGCTTTAGGGCTCGTCAACATCGAAGTCATTAGAGCCCATTAAATAGAAACAAAACAGAACAATTCACGCAAGTGCATTCGATACAAGGAATACTGGAATATTTGAATTTAGTATGAACTTTTGAAATAATTTTGCAACTGTGCAATTATGTTAAATGTACGGAAGAAATATACAAAATGTACTTGCAATGAACATGAATCAGATTCCATAGTTATTAGGTAAATAGAACAATGGGAATATTAACAGATAAAAGGGTACACTACAATGTGTAAGGAAGACATGCACTGTATAAGTATTCTAATTCGTAAATTTTAAACTAAATGAACAGTCGTATTCTCAGGAACGTATGTAAACTCAACCAAAATTAATTGTTTAAGAAGTCACTAATTTTTAAAGTGTTTATGAGAACTGCATTTGCAAATATTTTTAAATGGTTATGGATATAAAAGAGGTCCTATTCGAAACACAAAATGTAGGCCTGAAAACGATACTAACTAAACAAAACAAAATGTACCAAATCGTAAACACATACAAACGAACTTATTTCTCCGAACGCAATTTGTAAATTTACTTGTATACGAGTTCCGTATAAAGAATTATAAAATATTTTATTAAATCCAAATAACTCTACAAGATATTGAGTAAGAAAGTGAAACTATATTTCATTTGATTCATGAAGAATATATGTAAATTGTAATGTACATTTGCCTATCATGAATGCAAATATTTAGATACGGTAAAAACGAATCAAATAGAGTAATATAATGGACGTACGGAACTTCTGGAATCTTACTTTTGATACCATGGTTTAAAATGTCTGTTGAGATAAGAGAGCTCTTAATTCGAAATCGGAACCGAAACGTTCTTGGACCGTTACAGAAGTTGGGACCGCTTCAGGTCAAGATGGGAAAGACATTGTACATTCCTCGAGAAGAGGACATAAAGTGAATCTGGTCCTACCTAGAACGAACGAATCGTAAATCCACCCAGCCTTCCCCGCCCTCTCCCCTGCCACCAGACCCCTACGACACTATTCCCAAGACAAATAACAAACACGATTTCTTACTCGTCCAAGCATATCGACAGCAGGGAACCTCGCCCTGTTGAGGCGTTGTCTATACGACCGCCGACCACGTCCCGGAAGTCCGCTCCTTACTACTCCCCCTTCCCCTACCGCACCTAATTTGACTGCCTTCCCTACACGTTTTAATTCCCCACTCCAGGCGACCTTTCGTCGCTTAGGAATGCGTGGCACGCACATCCAGCGGGTCTTCGAACGCAGAGAGCGTGAGGTACTTGACTCGTGACGTGCGTCGTTTAAGTGCGTGAGGCGATAGGATGAACGTGGTCGTCGTTGTTAACGGGTCGCTCCTTCACTAGGGTCACCGTCAAATTTCAAATTACTCAGGAGGAGGAGGAGGAGGAAGAAGGGCTCCAAACCTTTAGCGTGTCCCTCAAATCCATTCCTAACAAGAGTTTGAAGAAATATTTTTCGATTCTGTATATCGCATACTCATTTTAATGTCGAGTATCATTGTAAATAGTTCACCTCATGGCCATTAACTATGTTCAACAAATCTAGATTTAAAAATAGACGTAAGAGGTTCTTGAGATATGTTTAATATTTCTCTTTTCCCAAAAAATTATTAAAGGAAACAGAGAAAAAAATATATTTTAGTTTCGGCAATAATACTAATTATGTATTTATGTAACTTAAAATGTATTAATTAATTTCAAACATAAAAAAATAAACAAGAATTTCTGGAAGTATTCAATTTTACAATCCTTAGTCAACTCTATTATCGAGATGAGGAAAGATTGTGACGAGAATTTGGAGAAGGCAGGAGACAAGTGGATAATCTTAGAATTGGGTTAAATGTAGTGTTGCATTGAGAGATGTTTTTTGAATAAATATTCATAAAAACGGAATCTTGAATTCAGTCTCCACAGTCATCAGTCGTACATCATCAAATATGTAACCAACCACAACTTACCATTGAACTACTTTTATTTGAAGAACGAAGCAGATTTTCTTAAGACTGTTCAGTATCATTGCATATTTTCTTCAATATTTTTCTCAAAAATTGTGGAAATAAAGGTTCTGTAAATTTAATGATATTTATATAACAATTTGTAATGTGAAAGTTCCCTTTGTAAGAGGTTCAACCGCTCTAAAATGGTTGCGACACGGAATTCACTTAATGAAAACTAGTCAGTATCACGTTCATTCACGCTAAAATCTTGTTTTGCCAATAATCCATTGCTCCTGATGCGTTTGGTCCAATTGCAGCAACCAGGAGCTCCGCATTAAGGCAGCGGAAAGTAAGGACAATCGCTGCAACGAGAGCGTGTCAAATCACTTCCACTTGGGAGTGTTGGGTAATCGTTTGCCAAAGGGCGACGTCACACATCCCGATTGTTCCGCTCTCTAATACTTCGCAATTAATATTATTTTCAAAATATATATTAAGATAATGTAATTTTTCCCTAAAATATTGTACACAAATTAAGCAATTTCCTTCAATTATTTAGAACAACTATTTCAGTTTTCCCACAAAACCACGTAAATGATCCTAAAGAGATACAATACTACTGAAACATTATATAAAACAATTTGGTTTCTATAGAATTATTTCATTTGTTCGTTTTTCATACGGATACAACTATTTTTGTGATGAAGCTATTTCTACTATATGTTGGGCACCTTTAAAATCTCTAGCACTTGTCTTATATTACGTACTGTAATATGTATTATCTAACTAGCTAATATTTCATTTATTCCCAGTGTTCTGTTGCGATATTATTCTGTTGCGATGGCTATTCATTTGCGATGATCTGTTGAAGAAATATTAAAGACATAATAAAAACAAATGAAAACTTAATTACTACTCACTAAATACATCGAATTTTACTGCGTAACACACTGGTGCAAAACATCAATAAAGTCCATAAGAAAGCGTCAAATTATAATGTACTTGATAATGTTCGCGAAAATTGGAAAGAATTTTTAAAATGGAAGCACATATTTCTGAGACGAATAACAAAGACTAATTATCTGACACTAAAAGATAGATTATTAATATTTATTCCAAAGACAACTCTCGCACCTCCTTTCATGATTCTTGAGAAATCTCTTTTGCCTCATCGCTGAAACGTGTCACCATGTCACCTGTTGAGGATAGAATTGTAAATAAAAACATGGCAAAAGTTGAATGACTGAGCAAAGTTTACGGAGCTTGTACTTGCGTATCTCACCCTGTCAACAAACATGACATCACTTGGAGGAGATTACGTACTTAAGAACCTGTATGCGTTAAGCTTATGTTTCTCGCATTATTCCTGCAATTGTACTCGATTACTTAATACAGAGAAGCTGGAATATTACACTTGAATGTTACGATAGTTCTATTCAGTATTTCATGTTCTTACTATGTCTTCTTTTCTTCGTTGTTTTGTAAAGCTCACGTTGGAAAAAAAATATCCTCTTGATAAGAACCGAAATAGGAGTCGTGTATTTTTTTTTTTTTATGGAATAATTTTTAGAGATAAATATAATTCAGAAAATTGGTTATACTGCCAAATTTAATAGTTTCATCTTCTACATTTGAGAGTTAGCTCTAAAGATATGAGGCAGCGCTGTCCAACTTATCTTACTCTTTCGATCGGGCCGGAACGGGATGCGGTTTAGCAAAATGTTGCCCAACGAAGAAAACTATCAGGTCATATTTATTTATTCTTACCGCCATAGTTTGATTCTCATCGACATATTTACATTATTTCCAGCTGTAGAACTTTAAGAAATACAGATATATATTATTTAAGTATTTTAAATATTAAGTATTGTAATAAAATGTTTTCATATTGTAATTATAACAGGATAATTGGGAACAATTTTCTATTTTCTCTCCCCAGACATGCCACGTCGGATAGTAATTCTTACAGCACAGACATGACTCAATGTTGTACCTCAAAATTTGATGTAAAATGTCCTATAACTCGGGGATCGCTTGTGACCCNATGTTCACATATCTTATCATTCAAACGAATTGAAAATACTCCATTATTTCTTGGTTTAATTGCTCTTTTGATACACTTCCCCTGATTAATTGTTTCCAATGCATTAAGCTGCATTCCAAAACAAATTACTTTAAGAAAATGTCGAGAAAGTCGTTGTTTATAGTGATTAACATTGTATTCATGTTTCTATCATATGAATCGTGCGCAACATTCCAAATAATCGCGTAGCTTTGGTAGTAAGATGAGATTGTCGAAACAAATTAGAGGAAAGAATGTGAGTTTGTTTATAAAAGCTTCATTTTTCATTATGTTTCTAACATTTCCCTCAGCTGTTTTGTTAGTATTTCATGCCAAAAAAATTAACATCTTGTCGATACTTTCTTCACACAACAATCAATTTTTTTTCTTTCGTTAGAAACATCGTGAAATTTACTATGAGAGGTACATAGATAATTTTCCATGTCTCATTTCGAAAAAAAAGCATTATATCCAAGTAAGGGATGAAATTTATCATATCACTATAGGAATTGAGCGAAAAAATTGATGGAATTAATATGTACAGTGGATATCATTAAAGTGTACATTGAAACTTGATTTCGAAAAGTGTCTACACAGTCCTATATCTGACGCTAAATTAAAACGCATACATTTTGAATAAAATAAACGAACAAGCAATATATTATATTTATGGACAAACAAAATATTACATTTATTCAATTCTAGGTTGTTCAGAAATACATAAAGTTATCTCAAAGAGCCAATATATAATTTCCAATTACCCATGAGTATGATATGTGAAAACAGATGCTCAAACAGAAAAAATTAATGAACTCAAACGTGATGAGTTTTGACATTCATTGAATGGATGCTCTGTTCCGTGGTCAGCAGTCTCTCCACACATCATAAAGACCGCAAATCAAAACGGGATCAAAGCTTCCATGGAGCACTTTGTGGTGAAATCCTCCATTTTATCACATTTGCATGTAGTCCACTCGACATAATACCAAGTCAATCGGGATCTATGGCACAAGGCCGCATTATCTAAAACTGATTTCCAAAATCTATACTATAATTTTTTTAATGAATATTCACGTTCTATATACCGACACATTCTGCGTTTCATGTTAAACCAAGTAAATACTTCGTTTCTAAATTTACTTTAATTAGAAATTAATTTGTATACACTACATTGAAAATTTTAGAGATATCACGGAGGAAATGAGAATATGCCCATAGACAACGTTCAAAATGTAATGTGCGTTTTCGTTTCTATGTTATTTCATCTTACGTTGAAGTAACATATGACACTGAATAGAACTCGGATAATGACCTATTATTTCGGATTTCGAATTAGCGATTAGATAAAAAAAATCAGCCCAGTTTCTCGCAGCTTACCTTCGTGGCCTGAATTCGTCCCGTTCAAGTGATATACTTACATAGTTTCTCCGTACGATACTTTTAATCTCCCTTATTTAATCAGCTCATATTAATGTATGTATTTTGGCAAAATATATTAATTCAACACTCACTCAGCGAATTTCAGTTATGATCTTATCCATTTGTAATGAAATTTATGTAAGTTTGGCCAAAGTTAAAAAATATTCTAGTCATATTATTAGCATTCAATGCTACTAAAAAATTGCCATTTTATTTTCTATGCGATGACAATAAATGTGTAAACATTAATTTTCTTTTTATAAACATATTCATTGGCTATTATAAACTTTCGTGAAAATGGCATTCACTCCCGGAATACGAACTCTTACCAGTAGTGATTGTTTCGCAAGGAACATTGAAGTGCAGAAAACTTTGAAACCGTAATATAATTGAAATATTTCTTCTTGTTACGTACTTTCACGTGTGAGTGGAAAGATTATTAACTCAATTAGGTGTAATTGATGATATGGCAGGAATGAAACCAAAGATGCCGGAGTTCGATTCACGACCTGTCACCAGTTTGACGTAGCTGAATTCACCAGTTTGACGTAGCTGAATTCACCAGTTTGACGTAGCTGAATTCACCAGTTTGACGTAGCTGAATTCACCAGTTTGACGTAGCTGAATTCACCAGTTTGACGTAGCTGAATTCACCAGTTTGACGTAGCTGAATTCACCAGTTTGACGTAGCTGAATTCACCAGTTTGACGTAGCTGAATTCACCAGTTTGACGTAGCTGAATTCACCAGTTTGACGTAGCTGAATTCACCAGTTTGACGTAGCTGAATTCACCAGTTTGACGTAGCGGAATTCACCAGTTTGACGTAGCGGAATTATTCTCTGATATTATGCGGCACGAGAATGAGCATTTGGAGAATTGAAAGAATAAGAGTGAATTTGGATCCGAAGCCAATGCACGTAAAATAAAGCACGTCGATGTCGACAGCCCATTATTTTGGAATCGGTTGAATTGCCCCCGCGGTTTGAGTAATGAGAGTGAAACCAGAAACTTCAGTACCAATAAATAAATACATTGAAACACATATGTGGTTTTCGGCAATAAGCTACATTCAACCTTTTGTATTAACTTTGATTGGTTGAAGTTGCACGTATGATAAGTATGGAACAGTTATGTAAACCTAATCACTTTTTATGTTTGGTATATTGACGAGATATTTTGAACCCAAAACTTATACAAATGTACCAGTACTACACAAAACGTATAGAATAAAATATACTAGTAATATACAAAACTTATAGAACAAAATATACTAGTAATACACAAAATTTATTCAACAAAAATATACCAGTAATACACAAAACTTATTCAACAAAAATATACCAGTAATACACAAAACTTATTCAACAAAAATATACCAGTAATACACAAAACTTATTCAACAAAAATATACCAGTAATACACAAAACTTATTCAACAAAAATATACCAGTAATACACAAAACTTATTCAACAAAAATATACCAGTAATACACAAAACTTATTCAACAAAAATATACCAGTAATACACAAAACTTATTCAACAAAAATATACCAGTAATACACAAAACTTATTCAACAAAAATATACCAGTAATACACAAAACTTATTCAACAAAAATATACCAGTAATACACAAAACTTATACAACAAAAATATACCAGTAATACACAAAACTTATTCAACAAAAATATACCAGTAATACACACATATTTAGTAAGACAAAAACACACTAATACAATAAAATATAAGAGAAATGAATCCTCCGGAACGGCAGGGAAGTTAATAATAATTAGCTCGCTGATTTTGGTCAACTCTCTGTCAACACTTGTAAAAAAGTCCACAACACTGCCATCGTATCGGTGGACTGGCATTCCTCCAGGATGCGGTGGATCGTTTGCACAGCTTGCAAAACGGATATACAACCAGGTCCCACTTATGCATGGTCTCTTTTGTCATTCCGTGGCCACTCCTTATTCTGTTTAGCGACACTCAAGTTTTTCGCGGTAGTTCGTTCGAAATCTTTCTATTAATTAATATTCATTATTTTTCATGTGTGTTTAATTTCCAAATAACCAGTATTTTCACAGGTATTTCAAATATTAAATCTTCCGCTGCAACAGTACGGTCAACCAAAAAATAATTCAATGGATTTCAACACCCACCAAAATGATATGGAGAAACGTTCCTCAACAAATCATGCAATCATTACTTATTAAGTTCTCGTAAATAATCGTCGATAGAATAAAACCAAATTTGCGATTGTATTTATTGTATTTCATGAAATCAATATTAATGTTCCTTTCTATTTGTTTCAGGTGAGTATCCACAGACCTGGAATGTATATGCAGGTGGTGAGTTTACCCCAGTCCAACAATTTGACGGTTATGTGACAAATTTACTGATCAATGAAATATTTAATAAAAATATAGTTTAAACAATTAGCTAATATACGAAAATAATCTAGATAATATATTTACTTTGATGTGGTGGATTTAATACATTAGTTCTATTCTTGGGCAATATTATTCAATACAATGAGAGATATTTAAACTCACTGGGAAGTGTGTTTTAAAATAGCATGAACTTCCCAAAATTAGTCCATTCAAATTTCGTTCTAGATTTAGTGAACTTCCAATATTATCATTCCATAAATGTTAATTAACGCCAGGGCGGAGTATTCAGCACTAAATTTCAAAAAGTACAATCATTAGATGATTAAGCCGCTTGGATGAATCATAGGAAGATCCACACCCGCAGGGTATAAAAGAACAAAGAGCTCATAACTTTCCGCCCAGGAAGAGGTAGGACACTGGTTAAACAAGGCGCAAATGTGTGATGTGCTAAATCAAATACACTGCTCATAAAGGAGCAACTTCCACACGTAACATCCCACTACAATCGTTCAAATAGCTACGCCTGAATTATTTTGTTACTCACCTCTTACTCTTCGACAAATTCAAATATCACTTCAGAAATCAGTTTTATAATTTGTTTTCGAGGAAGGAATTTTGAGAGGTAAGGATGAGGAAAGCACTCAATGACTTCAACAAATAGTGTTATAGATTTAAGAGTTAAATAAATTTAAGAAATAATTTAGAAATTCTACATTATGTTCCATTCATGATGGTGCGATGCAAATGTACGCACGTCTCCCACTTCAGATCCCACTTGCATCCTAAAGATCTCTATATGTATTGAAAAATATATTAGATTAATAAAATTCATAATGACTAAGTTATCTAAAGTATTAATTAGTTATAGATGTCATGTAAAGCAAACTATGCATGAGCTTTATTGATTATTAAGTAAGCTCTAGTTCGCATGAAGAAATAGCATGTCAAGTCCATTAAGTGCCAGAACAAAAATAATTAAAGATGAAGATCGGGGCTTCAAAACTTTTCCCTGTATTTGGAAAATTATCTGAAGATCTTGTTATATCATGAATATAAAACAATGTTATTTACAAAACCATAAAATCTAGCAGTAATATGGCACCACAGACCTGAAATTCGTATAGTATGCAACCGGTTTCTGCGCATATCTATCGTGAGCTAACAGGAATAGTTAGTCGTAACCAGCCACTTTCCTTCCACGTGCTGAAGACATCATTCATAATCATGAAACCAAACAAAGCTTTCGGAAAGGCTGGCGAAAACGTGACTGTCCAACAAATTAGCCATAATTTATTTGTTTCCATTACGAGTTCCCCGAACATTATGGAACACTGAAGCGTTGGAGCACAACTCTTTTGAATAGTGAGGAGCAATATAAGACCAATACGTACCCGGAAAAGAAATGAAACTTTTTACACTGATAACCATGATTAGTTTTAATAAATGAACTGCGTCGCAAAGTAGTGTAAATTTTCTTTAATAAGAGGTCTCATTACATTTTGAAAACCCTAAGTATTGAAGAGGTTGTTCATTATATCTACTCTTTCCTGAAAGTAATTAACGTCTAAAACGAATGTGAAGAGAAAACACTCATCTTTATTTTCTTAATACCATTTTATTATTTCGCTGTCCCCTACTCAGCAATTTATCAGGCTTATTCTTATTATTCAGTTGACCAATCTCAATTTATTCACTGGTATTGGGCTATTAAATAATTAAAATGAGACGTATTTAACAATTTAAGGGATAACTGACGATTTACGCCTAATACTTCGAATAACATTTCCAGTTATTCCTACGTTTCATCCACGTGTAGGCTCACAGGAGTGATTAGCTGCATAAACGTTTTAAATACACAATCCATCAATGTTAAAGAGTTATAAATTGTTCAAATAAAGTATATCTATTCTTTCAATTGTTATCTAGTTCGCGGATAATATCTAAATAAACTCTAGATAATATAAAATTAAACTCAGCTTAATTTCCCAACAACCCCATCCATCAAGA
The DNA here is from genome assembly GCA_002313205.1 of Laupala kohalensis. Lineage (NCBI taxonomy): Eukaryota > Metazoa > Arthropoda > Insecta > Orthoptera > Trigonidiidae > Laupala > Laupala kohalensis. The sequence goes on from NNCF01127017.1 coordinate 227,967, forward strand.
GGCTAATTTACTTTATCTTCCGCCAGAAACTTGGAAAGTTGACAAATCCGTCTGTCCAATATATTTACTTTCAGTTTACAATATCCTATACACAGGCCAGTTCTCTCATAATGAAAGGAAATGGATGGCTTTTCCAAATTTATTGGCCAAAGATTTAGTGATCAAAATATATTTATTCTCCCGTTCGTACACACATGGAGGGCCATTTCTCACTCCTAAACTCCTGAATTCCCGAACGCTGGGTAGAAGCTCTTACCTTGATGGATGCGCCACAGGCAACACGAACGATTCGCAATCCCAAACTTATATTGTGCCGTCGGGTATCTGAATTTAACAATTTACGTCCCTTGGGATCACGGAAGAAATGACATATCGGATGATAAATTGCTTGGAGTTGGGAATTTAGCAACCAAATATTTACGATGGTATTGATTTTCTTGTGATACGGAGGGTGACTTTTAAAATTGAGCAACCAATGTTCAACTGTGTTGTATCGTTCGACCAGCAATAAAACAACAATATTAAATTTACTTCGCAAAAAAATGTTAGAGTTGATAACAAATGTGAATGTATATGGAAATACTTTTAAAAGGAAAATCAAATTACATTTTTATTTGTTATATTTTCAAGGTAAATATAACTGCTGTCAACTTTACTGTATTTTTATAAGCATTTTTTTAATTACTTCATCATCCGTGTAAATATCCGTTCTGTCATTGTGCACTTCAGCGTCCTTTTACGAGTACATCTGAGATTACGAATTATTCCTCTCAATGTATTTTACTCACAACAAATCTCTCTTCCCTCATCAACACGAGAAAAATTTGAGAATATTACTAAAATTTTAAATCATCCTTGAAACAATAAGCCTTGTAAAATATATAAATTCAGAGACAGTGATTCAACATAATAGTCTTGTTATGACTGTAGTCAACGTAATGTCCGTTCGTAAGCAGGGGCGGATACAGGATTTGATTTTCGTAGGGGCCCATGAAGAGAAATGCGAGTGTCCCTCCACAAGAAAATTTTTGAAAATTAATTTTCTGCAACTGAAATTTAAGAATACCTTAACTTAAATTGCAGCTTTAATAAATAACCCTTAAAAATTGTTTGGTTTTTAATGGGCCTACTGATTCTTTTAAGTAAAAAAAATTTCCCCCTGTGCCCATCATTGGATCTGCCACTGCTCATAAGATTAATTACACGAAGTAAAGATAATTAACTAACATTTGAAGGATTTCATACCACGAAAATATAAAAAAAATTTGTTCGCTATATAATTTGTATGAAAGGGATTGACATTCTAGGAACTTATAATTGACTATAATAGGAATTAACAACAACCACTTCTATCAATTATTAAAAAATGTTTCAATAGTATTCCTCGGCTCTTTTTGGCACAGAAATATTATAAAGTTAGCTACGTCCATCGCTCGTAATTAACTTGTACATTTTAACTATAAGTCAAAGAGGCTAATTGTAAAATACTAAATTGATTTATTTGCAGAAACATGTTTTAGCTCACTTCATCAGCGCTTCTCTTTTTTTAATCTCAATATAAATTAAACAAATCAAAAGTCAACATTGATTTTTATTTATGCCAAACCCTTTTTAATAACACACAACATTTTGAAACTCTACTCCATGTAAAAGACTAAATTTATCCCATGTTATTATAATGCCGAGTAAAATATATACTAAGAATTTTAAATCTGGAAGATCGTCTTCCAACTTTTCGAGTTTTTCTTCCGGGCATAATTCTTTTTTAATTCACCCTTTCATTCTTCGTATTCACCATGATCCAATACATAATTATGTTGGATTACACTACATCTAAGATTCGTTATAATGTGCATTAAAAAGAAATATTTTGAGAAAAAGGAAATGATATTCCTCCAGCAAAACATTTTCGAATGCATGAGGTACGTTTGCAATTGACTGTGTGATCGGATCGCAATCCTCGCATACGTAATCCTCGCGTACAATGGTTGTACTTTGGCGAGGCGCGCGCTAACAAGACGAGATCTCGCTCTCTGCTCTTCATCTCCATAGGATTGCGAATGAGCTACTTACATAGCTGCCTCTCTGGAACACAAGCTTTCTAGCAGGGCACCGAACCAGAACACAGCGGAAAACAAAACATCGAATTAATTAACTACATTTTACAGGGGGGGGGGAAGAGCTCTTATCACAGCATTCTCATCAGAATATGCTACGATTACAAATACAGAATCTTCTATACAAGAGACACTCACGGGACCTTAATATTTGTCAGCTGTTAAGAAGTGTACGTTAAGGGAAAATTCACCACACATTAAAAATAATGTGACGATAAAAATATTTTAAATTTTGTGATTTGAATATTCAGTGATTTAGAGTTTAAGAACCAAAAATTAATTACTTTTCATAGTACGACGGTTATAATAAAATTTCAGTCTTCTAGTACAGTGATAAACATTGCTTCTACTAATCAAAAGCTCAACTGGTCCAGACTCAATGTCGCAGCTTTTAAGAGTCTCGATGAGTTCTCGGTATTATTTACAATGTTCTGCCGCTGTAAAAAGCATCGAAGAGAGACACCGGGTTGCATTTAAACATCCAAATTAACGTCTGTCACCATTTTTAAGAAATGTATAAAAACGTTTCAATTAAGTGTCGAAAGATGTTTAGTACTACAAAACCCACCAACTAATCCCATCCAGATTCACTCAGTCATTAATCGTATTTTCGGTTGCATTATGCTACAATTATTTCTTTTTCAAATTAGTTTTATAATTATTAGGTTTGAATTTCTTTTTTTACATTCACTTGAAACTGGTTCCTAGTCACATAAATCTTGGTTTTACTGAGAGATGACTGAAGTATCATTACGAACTTTTCCTTGTTACATTCTCTTCATGTGAATTTCATGGAACCGAATCAAGGCACTTGTGGTAGGATTAGTACTCAAGTCTGAGGTAACTCTTCCGCAATAAACTCGCGAGAAATCACCGTCTATATTTCAGAGGTTCCTAATTGAAGAAAGCTTGCTTTCAAATAGACCAGACTTTCCTATAAAATGTCGTAGCTTTAAATGTGCGAGAAAAGTATTTCTATAATTCAATTATGATAGACATACACTAACAACATTTGATGAATGATCATATTTCATAAGAAAGAACAAAATTTAGAATTTGAAATCACACCAAACAGAACTCAAAACCAATTGTTGATTATGACTAAAAAGAGGATTTTAGATATATTTGCTTTTATGAAAATTGTCCAGATGTTTCAAAACATGGAATAGTCTATATTTTAATAGTAAAGATAAAAATTGCATTTCCCATAATGATGAGAATTATTAACGAGAGTCCTAATGTATTTTCTCGCGAGTATTGCAAATAGGATTATATTATTTCGCGTTTGAAACCAATTTGTATTTAATCCATTGGAATACTGACTAAATAAGAAGCAAAATCCACAACGCAAAACGCAAAAATTTATGTTCGCCAGAATAGAATCGAAATGATGTTGTGAACTGTGAGGGGAAATTGGGGAAACCGGAATGTTCTTCCCCGAGCATTAAATAACAATATTAATACCTTTTATAATCTTGATCATGTATGGAGAAAGGAAAGTTGTCTTTCCTTGTTTTGTGAACTTGTTTTGTTTTATCGGTTTATAAATAGAATGTGAGGAAAAGTAACTCTATTCATGCGTGGAGAAGGATCAGTTTCTTTGTATCCTCACATTTACAAGTTTTGTTAAGACATAGAAGTTATTCCAGAAAAAATGTATTGTAATTACTTTTAATTTCAAATTGTATGTTTGTTGTAATACAGATTTCCTTCAGTATCTATGAAACAGTGAATCACAGTCTTTTTTTTTTTTTTTTTATTTTTCGAGGAATTTCTTTGGTACAAATTCTTAGGTAATTATTACTCTTAGATCTTTCTATTGCGAAATTCTTTGGGATTCAGAATTCTTAAAAACTGATTGCTCATATGTTCTATGAGTAATTCCAGTATACTACATGCTAGGTTAGCATGGGGGTATATTAAAAGGACGTTTCTACACTCAATTTTTCCATCAGTACGTAATGCTGTGTATTTAAATTTGCATCTGAATTTCGGAGAATACAAAGGATAGTAAAAATTAAAACACTCCATTTATGTCATTACATAATCTAATCACATATCGTAAAAATTATGTACTAGTATATTCTTCTCTACAGCAGTAATTTTTCTTAATATACTAAAAGTAAATGAAATATTTGTTTAATTACACCGATGAACCGTCCATGTGATGAGAAAATTTAGAAGAGAAAAATATATCAGAATATTTTTGTTTTAATTCTACTTAATATGCTGAAGTTACGATTAAAGTTCCATTCATGTTGATCCAATCCTCAATGCCGAATGTCACAATAACCATATATCACACTATCGCATTAATAATACTAATTTATAATTTTTTCGTATTATAAAAAAAATAATTTTAGTAGTATTTTATTAGTTTTCGCATGCATCCCGTTTTATGAGCTTTCCTTTTTCGGTATGATATTTCGTGTCTTTATGAACTTCGAAATCAAAATATTGACACTACTATAAAATTTATTTTGAAGGAGATTCCAAATCAATATTTGTTACTTTAAATTTGACTTTAATTCTAAAATTGAACAATTGGATATAGATCCTGTATTGTACTAAAAATAAATAATTAATTACTAGTGAACAAATATTGGAAGGATTAGAAACTTACCAAAAGAGTCTTGCAAATCGTCTGACTTCAAACCTCCATGTGCAGCCTTATTGACAATATGTGACTGTGATAAAAGTCGAATGGTTCTCCCTGGAATTACTTAGAATGATCATCGCATTACGCACGGACAGTAGCAACCTCCGCTGGAAGAGGGTCGAGGTGACCTACGACACAGGCGGAATAATCTTGAACTGAAGAGGATGAGCGTGCCGTAAAGGTCTCGCATTATGCATTCTGCTGAAGTATCATTTTTTTACTTAATCTGTGTACATCGTTCTGTAAATGTATGAGTAATATTCAGTTTCCATTCCATTAATTTATACATATTTTACTAATAAACCTTTTGATACAAAAAAAACAACGAACTAAAACATTAAAGTGCAAAATTTAAGGACATATGTTGTGACGACAAAAAGCGCTAATAGAAACAGAAACATGGTATAAAAGTCAATAAAGCAAAACTTAACACGAGCAAAAGGAAGAAGACAAAATCAATGAAATTTTACTCGTGACGCATTGGAAACAGTTGAAAAAAAATGTTTTTCAATGTCCTAAGAAAATTTAGTGTTGATTAATTGTTCTTTTTTGTAGATAATTGATGAACCAATGTTCCAATATGAATTTCAAGTAGTTACTGACTTGGTTGATAATAAAGTAGCCTTTTTACAAGGGAGTCCATAGTCCATTAAAGTGTTCCCAAGTACACTAATCACGTCTGTCCACAAATACTCCTTATGAAGAACGAGTTGAGGCTTGCGTGTTCTTAGGTTTACTCATGAAATTATCTACCTTGTGTTGTAGTAAATAATGTAAAAACTCTTTTTAATTTTCCAAAAGTTTAGAAGTTTTTTATTTACAACTTTATTCTTGAGGTAATGAAATAAATTAATGGAAAACATGTTCAGTAGGTCAATTTAACAGGGATATTTTCTAATTAGTAACATACCTTGAATGATATGCGTATTAATTTAAAACTTAAATTCTTCAGTTTATAATGTCTGTTATGAGGCAATGACACTATTTTTCTTTCAAAATAGAAGTCAAGACTGTGTACGACTGTTGTCCTTGAATCTCACATTTTTTTTTAGAGTTAGCGAGGAATAAACTTGTCTGAAAATCTAATCCAGTGAGGCAGAGCGGGGAATCTCCAGCTCACAACACTAACGTTGGAAGCGCAGACTCGCTACAACTATTGGTGATGAGTGAAAACACCGACGCGTCACACGGAATTCGAAGTCAGTACTTTGGCCTCAGGAGAGCCCTCTGCCACAACCACCTGAGCCGTTTTCACCTCTACGTGCTCCAAGAACGCATTTGAATAATAATCGATGCGTGCCCGTCGTTAGTCCGAGCAATGGAGGCGGTGTAGAGCCGTGCTTGATCGGCCGGCGCGTAATCCGCTTAGCAGCACGAGCAGTCTTCTTCTTCCTCTTCGCAGCATCCCGTTCTCCCCCCCCCTCCACTATCTCCTCTCACCCTTCCCCTCTTCCACTCGTCGACTCTACCAACGTCGATCCGTACAAACAAAAATACAGCACCCCTGCAAACAACCATCGTCCGCCTGATTCTTGTTTCTCCTTTTATTTTTACCATACTTTTCAGGAAATCATGTGAATCTAACATTCTGCACGATAATATGAACGTTTACTTTTATTTAGCAAAATTATTTTATTTACCTGGATAATATGGCTGATACCCACTCGGTTTCGTGTTTAGCTTTAATAATCACATTTAGCTTTAGCAAGTTTAACGTAAATACAACATCAGAACAGTCATGATAGAGCATGATTATGTGCAATGGAGCGTCACATAACTCGCATTCAATTCCCTACGAATACTATTTATATTGAAACTGTCAATTCTCAGGGCTGAAGTAGTCAAGTAATATACTTTTCGAAAAAAATGATACCTGTAGCTTGTTTTCTCGATGTAATTTTTATTTGCTGTTATCTGGGATTGGAAAACGTGAAAGATGAAATAATAAGCAACCATAGTCACACCTTTTAATACTCTAACGTGTGATACTTTATTTGCTCAGTCCGGTTACGTCGTAAAGGGGAGAAAAATGATAATGATGATGATTCGGGAAGATTAACAAAGAAAAATTACGAATTCAGATACCATTCAGATAACTATAAAGAACATAGTCAAATTTAACTGTCTATGAATTCCTGGATTTGATGACCTAATCTAACTGTATTTCTTTCCAGGATATTAAACTAAATTACGACTGTCTTATTCCTTCAGGTCCTAGATAAAAAAATTTCTACAAGGTTACAAAGTATTCCACTCTCCTTCATTCCATTATTTTGCAACAAAACAAAGAGTTTTTATAAAATGGAGAAAGGAGTTAATCCATAATTCTTAAGTGCGTTACGACTTCGTCCTTGGGTGAGGATATTATACAGTACTTTAATGCTAAGTAGTAGTGTATGAGGGAGATCATTATAAATGTGCACGAATGGTGTTGTTCCTGTGCACGAATACTGTTTAAAGCATAAATATTAGCTGTTCTATCGCCCACGTTCTGGTATTACAAGCAATATCTTAATTTAAAAAATTCCATCTATGCCGCAAAAAGAACGAGTGTTATTTATTGTGTTCTTGGTAGAACGTTACGTGAATACTCTGGAATCCATGTCAATAAATAATCTGATGAATTGAGATTATGTCAAGGTGAGATAATAGCAACAGCATTCAACAACTATAAAAATTGTAAAAACATAATGTACAATTTGTGGGAACTGTGGTATCATTGAGTATTTTTCACTTTTTGTTTACAAACATGTTGGATTATCAGAACGTTTAATACATAAATTACTGCAAATAGTAATTAACTCGGCGTACAGCACTAGCATAAAAAAATACTTAGTCAACAAAATGTATGTGATCAAAATACTTAGTCTTGAAAACGTTATTAAAAGAATGAAGATTAAAAGAAATCTTTATGAAGGTAATAGCTTTAGAACAAAGCCATCTCCTTCTTCTAGATATTTTTGACAATTTATGAAAAGATTTGAATTATTTAAAACTATTAATCCTTCACTAAATTTTTCATGGATGTACAAAAATATACCTGTCTGCAACAATAATTTTAACATATACTAACAAATAAACTTGATAGACGTATCAAAGGTAGATAAGATTTATTAATTGGTTAACAAATGTGCACAAACTGCGAGACGTGGAAAAATGAAAAAGTACCTCCGACCTTGGCACGTTGATCTCTGTTTAACGTCATTTCTCCGGGTGATGAGTGATAAGTAGTCGAAAAGCCACCACGGGTGGAAGACTGTTCGTGAAGCCCATATGCTGACTGCCATCTTCAGCCAATGAGATTATGATTTAGTAATTTTGACTGTCTTATTTTGCATAGTAATCTCGTTTTTAACCTTTTAACTTTTTCTGGAGTCATGATCATTATTTTTGTTCTACACCACTTAATTAGATAAAATTCCTTTTTACTCATCCTGAGGAGAGGTTCCAATTAGTCGTAGATGCCTCGTAAAATTTTACCACAATTATTTTAAAGATAACTGATAATTTCATGTTCCGATGTTGAAGTAAGATATAAGTTCGGTTAGTTTAGAGGTCAACTAATCCCGTGACAAATTGGAAATTGTATTTTCAATGTAATTGGTGGCAACTGGGTACATAGGACAACACTAAATCATGATTAATATTCCGGTATTCTAACGTGGCGTGGCTCATCCCACTACAACATGTTCACGCAATTTCCTCACTATTTTCAAATTTCATAAATGAAGCCAATAAATTTCGTTAAACGTAAAATGATCCTCTGGAATTAATACTCCAAATTCCAACTAAAGCATATCACAGTAATGAAAAAGAAAAATATTGGGTCAAAATCTTGAGAATAGAGATCTTGCTTAGAACGCACACAATTCTTTTTAGGTTTTATACTAGATATACATTCGAGAACTCACTCGATTCCCTATCATTTTATTGTATTCTTTTCCATCTTATGTTCATACTTAAGAAATGATTCGAAAATATAAACCCAGAATTATCAAATGGAATATCAAATCATGGTGCTTTGTGGATAAATTGAAAAAAAAGAGTAATAGTTTTGAATGAAACGAATCCAGGTTGAAAAGACAATTTTTCCAAATATTATCTTTCTATTAATATTCGATTCAAGAAAATGTGAGTACTATGTAAAAATTGAGGGCATTTCCTGAAAAGTGTTCCATGACCTAAACACGTTGGGAATTAATGAAAGACACTCAAATATCTTGAGAACGAATCGTCCATGTACCAACAAGTAGATTCGGTCGATTTTATTCATTATCTATTAGTGTTAATAACTTAAACACAATAAAAATGTGTGATGTGTTGGCGGACCGTGTATCTTGCATGTTCATGTATAAGCAACAGCTCGTCTTGAGAGTTTCATTTGCGCTGCCAGGAGGACCCCTCGTGCGGCCTTCCACACGAGCTGTAAATCAACAGAGAGGGCTCACGGACGAGGCGCGGTGCGTTGTCGCGTCACGCTGTTGGCTGCTTCACAGCGGTTACGTGTAAACCGCACGACGCGGCGTCGCAGATGCGTCAGGAATTACGACGCGACCCTCCATGTTTGCGCTTTACACCTCCCTCGGGAAAGACATTGTCCCCGAAGATGGGAGAGGAACTTTATGAAGAAGCTTTCTCCAGCCTCGGAAAAAATATTTCTAAACTATTTGGGGGGAAATATGTAACGTGGTATCACAATGTAAGAGTTATTTGCACGTGAGTTAATTTATTACGATAATTCAATTGCTTACGTGTTGCTAGTTATTTGATAGTAAACTTTCATATAATTTCAGTCTCCATTAACATCACATGGCGTAAAAAAAAGTTCGTTTTCATATCAATCTCATGCAATCTCGTTCCTCCTAGGGTAAGTTCGGTACCTAGAAATGTATTTTTCGGAAACAACAGACTTGACCCTCTCAATTAATTGGTGTTAATTTACTCACCCTTAAATTTATTTGTTCAATTGTTCATTTTACGTTATTAGTCAACAAATTAAGCAACCAAAATTGACCGAAATTTCGGCTCGGCCGAAACTTGCGTTCGAGAACTGTGGGATTACGTTTGGTTTGTTAACAAAGTTTCAAGAGTTTGTAACATTTGAGGATTGTTTCTTGACTTTTTATGTTCATAGTTAATATTGCTGATCTTTTTTATTATCATTTTGTGTTGCTTTTGTCCAAAGAATATAAGTAGAAAGAGTTGATTTTTGTAGTTTTAAGACTAGTCGTGATTGTGATAAAGTATTAAAAAATTAGAAAATTTGATAACATAAATTCAGTTTAATTAGTTTTAGATATAGTATAACTTCTTACTAATTAAATTGTTACATATAATTTAATTTAACCTGATTGAACAAGGAAAACACTAAGTAAGAAAATAAAGTTATATGAGCTTCCTTGTAAGACAAAGGAAAACACTAGATTTCAGGAAATAAATTTTAATATGTCTAAATGAGTTCCAGCTTCGGATGAAATTTTAGTTTCGGACTGGATTGAATTGAATTAATATTGAATTATTGAATACATATTGTTTTTAGAGATTCGATATACCTCAGAAAAATTCAATGGCATAACAAGGTACCAGTTTGCTACTCGACATTACCAGGCCATCAACTACCTGCGCTTCAAATCTAATTAACTGAACAATACTACTTCTTAAGAATGTTTTGAAACTTAAAGGTGACGTAGTTTGATTTGGTCTCTTGCCATCCGTTTCGGACTATTTCGTGCAATTTGATAAAGATATATCTATACGAAACATCCTTTCGACCAAGCAACCCAAACCTTGTCAATACCAACGCTCAATGAACACTTACTTCTTCAGATGAGATGTTATTGACACCAATATAATAATAAGTGATGAGATAGTGTGAGGTGCCCCAGCATGGAGGTCTGGTATGGGAGAACGGATGGCTTTAGAACGGAAAAAATTCTATATTTGTAAGGTACGTAATGTGGTTTTTATTATTACAATTATTTTATTCTGTATAGTTTTCTCCTTTTTTCAGTAAAACCCTGATATTTTCCATTCACGAATAGCGGGTAATTTCGTATATCGTAATATCGTACAGTCTCTTCTAATAAATCTTTTTACTACCTTAGAGAAATATCCGTCAAATTGTATATATTTGTAGAGAGAACATAAAAATCCATTACATTTCAATTAAAATGTTCATAATAAAATCTAGACAACTGTGATCAGTAAGCAACGAAATATTAAGTCTTGACTAAACTCCCCAATTATTTATTAGGAATAATCTTGTTCATCCATTGCTTTGGAAATATCTAGACTTTCAGAAAGAATGTTATTAAAGTCATTTTGGGCTGATCTAAGAGACACAATGTATAATTTATGTCATAGCAAACTGGTTTCTTCGACATAATCAAAAATTACTACCAATTCCCAGCTAAGTTAGATCACCTACCACGTGTTTGTCAAGTTTGAGTTCATTAAAATCATAATAAAATTTGTGGCAGATTTTAATCCTAAATTTTATTTCAACATAGAACGTACTACTAAACGATAAAGCTCATTTAAAATGTAACTGATATACATGTAGATATCAATTTATGCACTCAATACTATGCACTTCTTTGGTGGTCAAGGGAACTTCCTGAAAAACAAATGACTGAGTCTCTCGGGGAATTAGTTTTACTCATTTTTGCCATCATGACTGAGGATTTTACTGATTATCCAGGAAATATTTTGCATATACCGTGCTCAGATTTTTTGGACAAGATTCCCACCATTCTAAATGCATATAATGACTGAATTTCATTAAGATCTCTGTGATGAATTAATTTATTTTTTATGTAACTTTATCCGTAAAGTGTTTGTTTTGTTCTCTAATTACTTCTAGTTAAGATTACATGGAATTTTGCGATTCATACATGTATTCTTGACGTACACGTGCAGCGTGAGATTTCCTATTTCGTTTCACTTTACCGTTACATCAAGATTTAATCATTGTTCTTATTGTCTCTTCGGTAATTCTCAATATCACTGACAAAAAACGAAACTTAAGTAAACATTGCATATAAATGTAAAAGGCATCGCTGTATTAAAAAAGTGAGAATTGGGAATTGTGAAATAATAATTCACCTCCATAATTCAAGATCAAAGCGCTCGAAATTACAAATAAAAGCTTGTGCATGTCGATTTTATTCATACATTTGTTACTGCTGGGATTTGATTTCATTTTATCAAAGGGCATATGGAAAAATTCACATGAATTTCCACAGAAATGAACTCTTTATGTGATAAGTTTGTCAGGTCTTTTATGTATTTATTAACTTAATGCGTAATTTACAAAGTACAAAATTTATCAGAATATTTTACACCTACATTTATGCATCTCTTAGTCATAACTTAATTTATTTTTCAAGTTTAACTTTTAAAAGTCTTCTTTGATTCCTCTCTCGAAATTATACTCGTAGCGATACTGTCAAACTTTATCTTGATAACTTAAAACAATTTGTTGATAAATGTTTTCAAATATACATTTTAAATTTAAAATATTTTATCGCTCCATGACAAATGATTTTAAAAGACTTCTTACTTATTACTATAATTGATAATAATAATAATAATAATAATAATAATAGCACGATTTTGTTCGGTGGCATTAAATACAAATCCTTATAGATTCATTTTCCGCTAATAATATTTTCCGCTGATAATACTTTACGCTAATACTCTCATTATTTGAACTAAAGCTATTCGACAAGTTCAGTTGTGACGATTAACGACCATACACCATCGAGAAAACAAAAGTACATAACTTCGTATGACAATGATTTTTGGATCGATAACTTTGATTCGCATTAAAAAATATCATTTACAAGACATTTCTCGACAATATCTTAAAACTTTGTTTCAATCAAATCGAGTGTTCTCGTAATACAAATTTCCAAAGAACGAGATGCGTCGTGAATCGTCAAAACTTACGTTCTTCCTTTGCTCTACCGACGATAAAATCAACTAAGCATAATGAAACTACTTACTTCTCGTTGATTAACTGAAGAACTGAATAAACTAAGTTTTAGTTATCTTGCTTTTATTTGGTTCTTTTGAGTCACCTAGTGTAAACTCGGGTATCCTTAATTTTTACGGCAACAAAACGTACTACATCGGTATAACTGTAACGATATCCTTGAAAACATGTCTTAAACGATAAATGTCTCAAACTCAATTTCCTTATCCTAAAATTTAATAGGGTCAAAATAATGTACCTTTTATCTGAATTAATCTATTAACACTTTAAAACGCAATATGTCCTATTTGTTCATTGACTAAGTACAGAGAGAATTAAATCCAATAGCGATATACCGGAATCATAAACCACAAGACCAGTAAATGGCAATATTTCATTTTGATGTACCGTCCACACGTCTAGTAGCTAATAGGTTTCTTTATAGATAAATTACATCGCTCTGTATGTCCATCACGTGTGACGCATTAAACTTCAGCACGACCTTTGTTTAAAATAGATACCATTTTTCTTACCCTGACACACTTCAGACCACACGTGTGATGATAGTTATCTTACAAAACGAAGCGTACAATTTGTGTGTTTAGTAAAACTATACCAACAAAATTAAATATTATAATGCAATATTTCACACTTTTATGGTGTAAATTATCCAAAACAACTAACACGTTTAAAGCCCTGATATGGCACGACTTAGACCAAAGATTATTAAAATATTTTAAACTTGGTGCACCTCTGTGGTAAAATTATCTTCTGATTTTTCACCAGCTCAGTTTTTTTGAGTAAACTACTTACTTTAACGAAACGAATTTAAAAAAAAGGAAGTATACTTACCAAACGTCAGTTCTCAAAATAATCTCAAGAATTTTATATCGACAACAATAATAATTCTATGAAAAAACGAAACTTAGAAAGCTGTAACTTTTACTTTGATTATAATAATTTATTTTACCCACCAGAAAAATGAAATCAAATTATTGTACGTCGAAAATTTTTCACTATCGTCTTGATGTTATTAATAAAAACAGAAAATGTTTTCGGTTTTTAACATGCCGTCAAGAAAATAAGAACGAGATAAGGGGTTACTGCATAAAAATAAGTGCTTGCTATTATCTTCAGTTAGAAAAGCTATAAGATGAAATATCGAGATTCGCAGGAAGTTACATCTGATTCTTAAATCTCCAATGGATCCAAATATCAGAGCTACCTGTTGTACTGCCAGCACTTGAGGCGATGCCTGAGAACTATTTTTACTGCCCCACACAGCTCAGCTTTTTTGTTGTTGTTGTTGTTGTTGGCTTTCAAGGACTATTGTTTGGCAACTTCATCTACGTCTGCGTAGCATTCCACAACTATCTTCAAACACGTTGTTTCAGTGACTCATTTTTGTATCTACAATGCAAATCTGCAATGCCTCACTAAATTTATTTTTATTTCAGAATATGTATATATTTTTTAAATTAATATTCCAAGAAAGAAGGAACTATATAAAGCGACAACAAAATAACAACTATTATAATATCTTAATATTCTTATTTTACTTATACTGATAAAATACAGAACTCCTTTTACTTCATTATTTCACCAAATATTTTTTGTCTCACAACACTACTATACACTGGGAAGGGAAGTCTGCTCAATATGGATAGTGGTTTTCAAATCGCAACCCTTTATGAAAATCAACAATCGATTCGGGGATGGCAGTGCCGAAAGTCCGTGGAACGTACATACTGTACATACCATACTGTACAAATGTATACGAGTATAATCGTTTGTTAATTTTCATGAAGGGTTGCTATTTGAAAACTACTGTATATATGACATAAATCTAGTATGTCTATTGTAAACTTGCGTTTTTTCACAGCGCCAAGAAGCCAATCCTATATTTCGGCCTGTGCTTCGTCGAAACGAAAACTACTGAAGGTAAAACATACAAACTTACATTGCTTCTACGATTTTAATTTTCCTTAATCTTTTTCCAGAGTCGACTTTTTCCCTAATAACTTAATAGCCACGATAGGAAATACGGAAAAGCAAACATAATTCTGCTGGAGTAGTACCTTACTTAAATATCTGTATTGACTTATTATAAAATGACATTAAATATTCCATAAATGTGTTATTTTACAATAATTTTTAAATGGTAGATATATAATTCATTACTCATGGTTGATCTCTGAATTCAGTAAGAAAGTTTAGGGAAAAATATTTTAGTAAGATTTCGTATTCGTTATTATATACATCTTCTTTTATTGCTTTAATTTCCTCAAAAATGTAATTAGCGATAAACCTAAGTGTTGACTCTTATGTTCTCCAGACACTTGTTATGCAAACCAATCGAATACGAAGGCGAATATTTCTCGTAAGTCGATTAAACTACACAATATAAACAATCCATTAAAATAATGAGTATGAGTTACATACTCATATAATACTATGTATGAGTTATATTCTAAATATTTTTGCAACGGAAAACTTGTAACCTTCTCCGAATCCATTATATTGGGAAATATGCATTAATTCGCAAATAGCTCGGAAAATTTGCAATGCCTTACTACCTTACCAGACTGAACAAATCCCTGATACAATGAAGTATCGTAATTTAGAACCTTAAAAGATTTCCTATTGTTTCGTAACTCATCTTCTGCATTTCGTGAAAACAGCATTCAAAAATTACATCAAGGAAAGAAGTTAATTGACTCATTTATGTAAAAAGGACCTTACTTGACTTCTTGAGTACTAAAAATTGACATCTCTGTCGCGTCTGACCATGCTGGTGATACGTGGGACCTTTCTTTACTTTGTATGCGAACGGTTCGCTTTGTGTGCGTGAATAATAAAACCGTTTTGGTTAGATAATCTGATTCATTGTAACTCTTAAGGTTTATAAATAATTATAATTAAATGCTTCATTGTGTATTATCATATAATGTTCATAATTTTACGTAGTTAATGCTAAATATGAAACAGAGTGTAACTTGCCTACAACTAGCAAATACGAGTGAAAGAAGTGTCTGTCATTAGGTCAATAAAATAATAGTGAGCGTTCATATTGACGTATATAATTTTAGTTTCATTCAGTTTCCCATGAGATTAAAATGTTAAGCTTCCCACCGCAATTTCGCTTCCCACCGGAAAAATCGTACTGTGGTATCGGAAGTAATTTCTGAACTTTCGTCTCTCGATTCTTTGATTAGGCGTTATACAAGACGCGAATCGTCACAAGGATCATCAGTTCATTTCTCTGAAGAATGATATAATGCAGACAAGGTTTGGTTTCTGAAAGAGAAACCAGAGAAAGGTGAAAGATTACCTTGTCACGTCACTGAACTGTTTTATATCCAGTGAAATCTTGGAGGAAGTCTAAATTTACCTTCGTGAGAAGACTTTTTGTCTCTCTCGTAAAAACTCTCTACAATTGTTGTTTATTTCTTCGAATAAGTACAAATATAATGCATAGTTTGAAATTTAACAACTGAGTACAATAGGCGCATTGTGCATAATCGGAAAGAAAGTGATTTATATTACAATTATCATAATATGTATTTTTGATGAAGGACAACAGTTACTTCAATATAAAGCAATAAACCCCATATACCGGACAATATGAACACAATGCTATAGCATTTTAGTCTTATCATACATTCTGAAATACACTCATAGCAATGAAGCTATTAATATTCCCACAATAATTTTCTGTATATTAATATTTTATTTTAATCGTACTTTTGGGATTGAATTAAAAAAACTCAGTCGACTGTTTTGTATTAAATTGTTAAAATCTTCCTTTTATAAAATTAAATTATATGAAATATTAGGTGAAAATTATGTTCTTTATTTATCATAAGGTGAATGTTTCTATGTAAATATAATACATTGAGAAACACGTTGGAACTAACAACAATTCACTTATGATCATGACGTAAGCATTGGAAATGGCAAACGAGAAAATAGCAATCTTCGATTTAACTGCGTTCGCCAGACACGTAAAAGCCTCATGTTCATTACGATATTATACCGAGCACCTTGACGGATTTTATAAAAACAATAGTCTTTCAAAGCGTTGCAAATGGACATCGTCATTGAATCCTTGTAAATGGAGACCTGGAACTCATACTTCACGAGGTTTCGTATTATCATTGCGACAAAGAGAGAGCATTTTGAGGTACAAGTGATTTTTCCGTCATCGTTTTACATTCGGATTAAACGCAGGAAGTTAAAAATCTGGTATTTCCTATCTTTCTGATTCCTAAAATTGCCGAGAATACTACATGCGAGAAGATGGAGTAGACCTTCGTAGAATTTCCGTCCGGGATTCCCGATTGTTCGATGGATGGTCGTTTCGCCGGGGATGAACTGGGAATCTCCATGGGTCTCACGGATATGACTCGTTGGTGAAGTCAGAAATACTCGTTAAGAGTGAAAAGGCCCAAGGGTATTCTCAATCGAAATTTAATGAAAGAAATTGACAGAAACATTTCTGTTGTTAAGGATTTCGATTTGGTTGTTTGATTAACAATGTCACTTAAATGATACTCCTTTCTTATATCTGATAGATCTCCATTCTATACTCTAGAGTTCAATTCAAAACATAAAACGTAAGTCTCGAATAATCTTATGATGGTGGAAATCTTTTAAAAAATACATAGATTACCATTGTGGAAGTAAACTTCTCTTCGGCAATGAAAGTCATCAGTAAACAATTGCACGCTGAGAGAAAACGGCATCTGGTTATTCGACTTCTTGTTTTTATAGTATTACGACATTATTTCAAGCTATGAAAGAAACCTGGTGGCAAAAATTAATTCGGAATCGTTTTCCAAGAATTTTTCTCAGCGAACAGAGAGAGGTGAACGACCGCCACACGAAGTAGAAGGCCACCTCTCCCGCCAGCTTTCCAAAAGACCGACCGGCGCTGCGGGCATCGTCCGCCTGCTATTGCGTAAATCCAGGGCGAATGGGTCGAACCCAGTTCTGAGGCGGCGACCCGGCGCCGGAACACCTCCTCCCTCCAACACGCTCGCGATCTATACCAATTTAGGGAAAGGAATGAATTCAAAGTATATCTATTTGACTAAGAATAGAAAAGATATTAGAAAGAGTGAGAAGGAGCCATAAAGAGAGATGGATGAAAAGTACATTGTAAATGAATAAATTGTATTGAGATCGTCCAAAAAAGATTTTATTTATCTTGATTATATAATGGACGTAAATAGTAGAAAAGTTCATTTTGCCAAATTACTTTTGTACTGTTATAAAACTGAAATTTCAAATTTGAAGACCATCAAACCAACAAAGTAAATTAATAAATGAGTTAAGGTCATTAGAAAACAGTTTTATGTATTCGCCGACGTTTCGAAATCATGGATGGATATGCATTATTTAGTGGATGAATTGTACAGACGGTTGTACGTATGTAGGTAGATAAAGAGAAACTAATATGTGTACAAGATATGTTAAGCGATAATTGTTTTTGTATTTAATGTTATTTATTATTATGTGTAATTAAGGACATTGTATGAACCATTTCCTTCATACCTTCAGTCCTGAGGAAAATAATTTTTTCGAAATGACGCGTCGGCGAATACATAAAACTTGTTTTTATTCCAATTACCTTAACTTATTAATTCATTCATTTTGTTCAATATTGTTGTCAATAACTACTCATCATCGTAAATAATTAATAATATCAACAATAATCGTTAAGTACGACGTATTGAAATTAAAATATTAGCAATAAAGATTGATAATTACTAGTTGCAAAATCTTAATTCCCTTGAGTCAGTTTCCTAAATTTGTGATGCATTACACAAATATTCTCCCAAGGAAGTCTCCGTCCTTCCAGTCGCTTTATCTGCTTAGGTTTTATCTGAACCTTTAAAGAAAAACTGAATTCGCTACGGTATAGTCAAAATTTAATTATGAAATTCTCTTACAGTAACATATAATCAACCTTTATCTCTACTGGACGCCTGATTTCTATATCGTACTTGTGCCCTTTGGTAAATTAATCATTTTTTTTAAATTTTTGTATTGCTGTAACGCGAAATTCTCAATTGTCTTTTTTTACTCAGTGGCTACAGCTAATCTAAAGCATTTTAAAGCAATGTTCAAAATTGTCTTGTATGATAAAGACGAATATATGATGCATCATGAAAAAAGTCGTTTTTCCTTCATGTGAGGTACATAACATAAAATTTTCATCGATTTTTTAAAGAACATTTAGAAAAGGCTTTTATCCAACCATTGTTAGTTGATTAAATAAGCTTTTATTGCACTCTCATGTGAGGTAAATACTAGTTTGTTTTTTTATCTACCTTAAAAGAGACAAAGAATATTTTTGAACACTTTTCTTTCCATTTTTCCCATAAATTTATTTAGGGGTTTATCTCACTATAAAATATCACCCCTCACTTAATGATCATGTCAACACTACTTAGAGATATAAAGAAAATATTAATTTAAATAATTGCTAAATTTATCTAAATTAAAATACATAATTTTATATTCATTTACGTAGTGATTAATAAAAATACGAAAAAATGTATTACTGTTAATTGAAATGTAAAAAATTTCAGATGTCAACAAAAAAAGGGTTGCACAGACGTTTTTAGTAAACTGAAATGCAAAAACAACATTTGAAATGGTGAAAATTTGGGAAAAAATGGAGTTGTCAGTTTTTAGGAATGCTGACATGGCATGAAATATTTCTTTTTACAAAAACCGTGATTACAAAAATCTTACTATTGTGATGTAGACTAAAAGAAGTCGTTAATAATATCCATTTTTGTTTTCGTGGGGTGGACTTCGCCTTTCGGGGCTAAATAAAATCTTCTATTATCGCATATACATTCTGAAAACGTTTACGACGTGAGTAATGACCTACACATGGTGCTGAGAGCCTCTTTCATCCCTACGAGATGTTTTGGCTCGACTTCTAGCTCTTCTCATAAATAAAGTATGTAATGGGTGATGAATTTAAAAATGAGTGTCTGTAATTTTTAACTTAGGCGTGTATTCAGAGATATGAATAGTTGAATGTATGAATAGGAGACATTTTTCTTCCCATAATAAACATGGAAATCTTGGTGTTTGAACAAACAAAAATTCATAGCATGATATTGTATTTCAAGACTTTTTAAACTTCTAAAAAATAAATTAATTACAATAGTAAAGAAGAAATTGGTTAACTTACTAATTAACATAAAATATTTCTTGTTCACTAATACGTATTGACATAAATGTGTTATTTTCTAACACAGGAGAACATTTTAGTCATTCATAGCAAATTATAATTATGAACTCTAAAAATGAAACATTAAAATACAACAATGGAACACATAATTATTATTCTGTATAACGAATAGTGATAAAAAATTTCACTATAGATGTATTCACAATTCCTATTGTCACTTTCCCGTTATAAGATACATGAGATATACAAAAAGAAAAGCATTGTATGTTGCATACAGAACTTCGTGACAAAACTCATAACTCCTTGTATTGTCTTGGTTATGTACACTCGTAAAAGTAGTTGGCAATATTCCAATATAATTCCTTATAGCACATTCACCGATCGGCAGTTCCTAAATCAATTTTCCGCATATACGACTGCTGCAGAGATCACGGCATTGTTCTCCGCGGAGACACGAAATCTCCAACGAAACCTTTAAAGTCTCCAGATCCTCAAACGGTATGGAAACCGCAGCTCTTATACATTTAAGATATTCCGAGAGCTGCAATATACTCCCGCGTTGTCACAGGTTCCCGAACTGTTCAAAGGAGAGCAACATTTGCTCCGAGATAGAAATCGTCATATACAGAAGTTCAAAACTAGTAACACATGTGTAACATTTTTATTTCTAAATATCGACCTTATGACATCAATTGAGTCATATAAGTGATAATTAAGAGTTCATACTCCCCCGACAAAATGTTCCTCCTGACTCATAGTACCTTCGAAAGCGCTTCTGGCACTGAAATGATTTTGGTCGGATGAATTTCAACCCTTACGTATCGTTAAAGTATTCACGTGGGGCTCGCGGAAAAGATTTAATGTTATTTCAAGAATGTTTTGAAATAACTCATCTATCAGATATATCGATCCATACATTTTCAAAAATGAGTGTCTGTAATTTTTAACTTAGGCGTGTATTCAGAGATATGAATAGTTGAATGTATGAATAGGAGACATTCAGGTCACAGATGGCAGTAGCGGCATAATCGAAGGTGGGCAACACTAAGCTTTGGACTAGCTGCAGTCTTACATGGGTGGGAAAGTCTATGGTCACTCTGCGGAGTTGATAGATCGCATTGAACGCGGATCCACACATGGACGTCACTTGAAGAGTCCATGACAGGGTGTCTTGGAATAGCAGTCCCAAGTTCTTGGTTGACTTCACAAACTCCAAGGGAACACCTCCATAGGTCACTCTAGTCGCGATGGAGATGTCAACCTTCGATAGGATCTTCGAATACCCAATGATCATAGCCTTGGTCTTGGCCATATTCATTTTCATGCCATGCCTGGTGCATCAATTGGCCACCCTCGCCAGATTCTCACTCAGCGCATGAACAGTCTCCTCTATACCATCGAGGTCGCAGGAACGATAGAACTGTAGATCATCTGCGTAGGACACATGCTGAGTACCCTCCGCGAATACTCTTGGCAGCGTGGTGATATAGATGATGAAGCAGAGAGCCGACAGTACTGATCCCTGCGGGGTCCCAACGAGGACATCTCTCCACGACGACAGCGATCCATCCGAGCCTTTCACAGCCTGCTGACGCTGTGACAGATACGAGTCAAACCAGGCTAGCAGGTTCCCCTCCACACCAATGGATCGAAATACCGCCAGCAAGATGTCTCTTCTGATCAAATCAAACGCGGCAGAGGAATCCACCATTACCATGATTGTTACTTTCCGTTTGTCCATTGCTGCTCTGACGTCGTCAAGAACCCTGATCAAAGCAGTCTCTGTCCCAAAACCCGCACGGTAGGCAGACTGCTTTGGGTCTAGAACCCCGCAGCGGTCCACATAGCCACTGAGCTCCCCATACACAATCTTATCGAGCACCTTACCCATAGCACAGAGCAGAGATATTGCTCGAAAATCGCTCACACTCTCAGGTGGCTTCTTCTTTGGTAGAGGCTTAACGATCGCTTTCTTCCATATCTCAGGATAAACCCCTGTAGACAGGGAGTAATTGTAAATATGAGTCAAGACGGGGAGAATAGTGTCTGCGAGCATCTGCAAAATTTCGATTGGGATCCCATCTGCACCAATCGATGTCGATTTCACCGCAAACAGTGCCTTCTTAACTGTTCCCTCATCTAGCACTGGAATGACAAAGGGCTCACCGATCAAGGGCAGGCTGGTGTAATGGTTAATCACATCCGGCGACGTGGAGCCTTCCGGCACTCTGCAAAAGTGCTGATTCAGCGCATCGAGTGGTACCGCTACCTCCACCTCCGTGTCCCTTCCGCTAATCCCCAATTTTCGAATTATTTTCCAGAAATCTTTTGGTTGTTTGCGAGTCTTAAAAAGCTCATTGTAGTGTTTGACTTTGGCATTTCTCAGCATTTGTTGCGTTTTATTTCTCAATTTTTTATAATTATTGTGGGTTTCTCTATTTTTTGTTTTAAGAAATCGCTTGTACAGCGTGTCTCTCGTTTGCATCATGTCCCTGAGTTCCTGCTTTATCCAGGGTGCAGGCTGGTGTTTAGTTTTAATTCGAATCCATGGGCAATGCTTGTTATACAACGATAGTATTGCCCCGTTGAGAGAAGCCAACTTTCTATCAATATTAGGTTCATTGTATATTTCATCCCAATTTGTCAAATTAGCCTCGGCCAGAAGTGCCTGCTTATCCAGCCGTTTCTTGTCCCTGACGTCCATGTATTTTCTTCCACCCTTGCGCAACAGGCTTCCATTAAAAATACTCCTTATTTCGTCAATGTGAGCCACAACCGATTCCGCATTAACGTGAGCAAAATTGGCGTGTTTACGCAGATTCCTGATGTGCGCAAAAATATAATTGTTTACGGCAGCCATCTTGAATGGTTTAGAGACTCAACAACTTTAATGATACAATTTTGGCTTGGGTTGCTTGCTTGAAATGACCAGATCGAAAATAGAGAAATTGGAGTCGTTATAGCACTAATGAGTAGTAGTATTGCGGAGAAGAAA
Source organism: Laupala kohalensis (assembly GCA_002313205.1). Classification (NCBI taxonomy): domain Eukaryota; kingdom Metazoa; phylum Arthropoda; class Insecta; order Orthoptera; family Trigonidiidae; genus Laupala; species Laupala kohalensis. Next base: position 250,926 of record NNCF01127017.1, read on the forward strand.
TTTATTGATAAAAATAACAATAGTAACTTCTGAGAGGAAATCATAGGAGAAAAGCCAAGATATTGCCAGATCACGAAATGAACGATTAGTAGGGGGAGGGAGGCCCCCGTGAAGGGCTCCCGTTTTTTGAAATCTTTCTCAAGTCATTGAGTGACAGAATCGCAATCGGAGAAAGAGAGAGAGAGAAAAGGAACTAGTTGCCAGTATTGTAATGTATGCATTTCGTGGAAACGAAGCTAATTATGGCCCAGTTTAAAACATCACGCGAGGAAATACATACGAGATGGAAGAAGGGAGCGATCCTTAACGGTTTCCCACGCCTGCACTTGCAGAGCACACACCGGAAATACGAGCGAAATGTGTCAGCAGGAATTTTTCTTAAGTGCGTTCGGGGGTTACGGAGAATCGTGAATCGCAATGAAAAGAAACCGAAACATTTTCGTTCACCACATTGAGAATTTCGAGTACCACATGAATTTGTCTCACAATCATTTTAATGAATTTACTAGTTAAATACAATTTATGAAGGCCAATTGCGTCGAGACCGCACCAAATGTTACATCTTCACATCGGGTGCACTAGATGTACAGAGTGTTACTTCAAATTAGGAGGCTAATAGGACCAAAGCTAAGACACGAATCAGAGCTTATGTTTTCCTTGAACAGAATTAAGAATTGTCAGGATATTTATGACCAGAACAGTGTTTTTTTTTGTTTCGTCTTGGTCAAGAATTCAAAAACCATAATTATCACGTGTTTATAAATTTTATTTTATTTAATATTTTCCCGTACTTAAGAAACAGAAAGCCAGTTTTTGATGTTTGAACAATAGTAGTACTATTGACAAAATAATCCTTACGAAGATCTACATGCATTAGTAGTAAATGAGGGATTGTCCCATCATTTCAACAAAACAACATACAAAATCGGAGACCTACCACTGTCTGGATGGGTCAGTATGATGGACACATTTTTTTCTAAGATCGTAAAGAAAATAGCCCCGAAAAGATTTTTTCGAAGATCACAAGTAAACCTTAGTTACAATACATGTTTCAAAAAAGAGAAAAAGAAAAACTTCAATACAAACGCGAAGTTCAAAGTAAGTCTTTATAACATGTAAGAACATTATAATATTCTTTCACCAACAATAATGAATTATAACGACTGACGTAACTCGTCTGAATGTAACAACTTTCACCACCTGTAATTTGGGAGATAGAATATAGTTTAGTTTTGAAATAAAGGTTTTGATGTTTCATTCATTATTAAAAATATATATATTAACCCCGGGTTGAGCTTAGGGAGTTCACGACATTAGACGACACATAAAGGCGTTCCCATCTCAATACATGTGCATCGAGGTCGTAGTCGCTTATTAAGGCCGCTCCTGTTTCAGTTCGTTCTTACCCTCCACAGGTGACATGGAGACGGAATCGTCTGCGAGGTAGAAGCAAGTGGCAGTAGGTCAGGGTCAGAGCAGCCCCGGCCATGGCCGACTTAACGGGCAGTCGCCGCCGCCACCACCGCGTCTCCCCCTCCCTTCGCCACAAAAGAGGTGTCATCTTTTCGCACGGGACTCACGCGTGTGACAGTGCTCCGGTGATCTTAGAGTGTTTTGCACGAGATGTGTGCGAATGCGAACGAAATGTCTAGGCTACGTAACTGGAAACATTAGAAATTTATAATAAGTTAATTAGATTTTCTTTTCTCTTCTCCAATAATCCCTAGACCTGTTGTTCCCAAACCTTTCAGACTCAGAGATATGTTGTGCAGATCAGTTACGATGGTGCGGCGCCCATAATGTAAGCTCATCACACTAACTTGCACATAGTCACTAAAAAAAGGGGGGGGTAAAGATTAATAGATTATGGCAAGAAATTAGTTTTTCTATACGGGCTTATAGTTAGAATAAAATTATAATTAAGTTTATGGCGCTGTGTGCCGAGGCATGGCGCCCCTTGGTACACACTTTGGGAACCGCTAGTCCAGACGAACACGAAAATCTCACCCACGCTCTGAGTGGGTAAATTGGGAAAACAATTTCAGAGCAATAACTTCCAGTCAACCGATCTCCTATACAATAGGTATAAATTGTAATAGGCCTTTGATAACCTTTAAAAAGCGGAAATCCATTTATTTTCTGAAAAAACACCATCAGAAAAGTAAAACTAAATAGACTCAGTATCTTTCAGGAGATTTTTGAATTATTTAACTGTGTGTTTTGTTTATTACAGTAATTAACTATTACATCATATAATGATGTTGATATGACCTTCGGTAAACCAAAGTGACTTACAAGTAAAGAGGATGAAGGCATCAGCACGTTGATACATCTCTTCAATAAAACCACTGTGGTGAGTTCTTTTTTTCTTCTGCTCAATAAAAGAGAAGTTACAATCGAATAAGATTTTAGTATGGCAAACATTGTTTTTTTTCGAATAGGAAGGCATGAAAGGAACAAGTTTTCATGATGAGAACAATGAGAACATTTTTTTCAAGTCTCACAATATTTGCATTTTTTTAAGAAAGTGAAAGACCAATTGTAGTAAAAAACCAATTCTCCGGACTCCAACCAGATCGCCTATTATGCTGATCGATGAGTGAAAAAAAAATAGTAAATTTAAAGTTAATTAGCAGTGAACAAGGAGTATATTCAGTTATGGTTCACAGTATCGGGTCCATCCTATTCAAAACTAGTGTAGCTGGCAAATTCTTCAAATATAACGGTGATCCCATCCACCGACTTATTTACGCTACCACTGTTAAGTGTTCATTTGAGTTCGTTTTTGTTTTTCCTCAACAATGTTTTCTTGGTAATTTTGCCTTAAAAACATTTTTTGGATGAAATACGAATACTGTATTACCCACGCCGGATCCGGTTCCAATTGATAGATAATTGGAATTCTACTGTTTTGGGTTTGAAACGACAACTTGTTCCTTTCATGCCTTCCTATTCGAAAAAAAACAATGTTTGCCATACTAAAATCTTATTCGATTGTAACTTCTCTTTTATTGAGCAGAAGAAAAAAAGAACTCACCACAGTGGTTTTATTGAAGAGATGTATCAACGTGCTGATGCCTTCATCCTCTTTACTTGTAAGTCACTTNCCACTTTGGTTTACCGAAGGTCATGTCCTTCCCTTTCCACGAAGCCGCGAAACTACTTGTTGATCTTGAGCCTCGATAACGAAAGCCATCACATTAATGCAACAAAATGCAGAGTTCGGATAGCAGAGTTATGCTATTTACCCCCACTCCCCTCAAACATTCATTTCTTAAAACTTGGATTATTATTATGATGATTAAAACAAACCTTTCGACGTATTGGCTCCACAGAAATGTTTTTGACGGATAGATCTCGAGTTGTCTGTTCTATGATGTTTATTTTTGATGTTATTTTTACGTTTAGCAACTTCTTTTCTCCAAAGTTTTCATTTGACATAAAAAATGTTTGAAGTGGATAAATTGTTTAGTAAAGTTATTTGTCGTTTGTAGCATAATTTATGAAAATATTAAGAAAATTCGGAAATATGTGGAGAAAATTAGCGCTTCATTTTTAATTTCTTAAAAATGAGAAACTACAGCATCCAGAATCGAATAGAATGGTGTAGACTCGTTAGAAATGACTAATAGGCATTGACTATATGTCTATGGGCTGTAGTAATTTACTTCAGTCCACTGACGTTTAAGCCTCTGCCACACAGGACGCGGTCTGACGCGGTGGGCAGCGATCGTTGCCCGCCGCGATCCGGCGATACGTTTGTATGACGCTACATAAAATCGCCCCCGTCATACAGAAGGCGTTCTGTCGCAGCGACACGACCTTGACCGCGGCGGTAGGTGGTACGGTTGTACAAATTCACAAAATTATCGCGCAATTCAGGCGGTCTACATCAGTTCGTTGAGAGCTTTGTTCAAGTTGGGAGAAGAACTGAACTTTTTATAGAAAAAGTGGGGAAATACGTATATTTGTACCACACTACTCACAAGTTGTACAGAAAAGGTGATTAAAAAAGGCAGAAACATGGATCGTGATTACAGAAGAGCTGAACATTACTAGTAAGAACGAATATGTTTTATTTCATAGTATTATTTCAGGTATCACAATTTTATTTCACAAAATGATTTTATTAGGTAGTTATTATTATTTATTATAAGTACCTTAAAAAGTACTATAAACAATACCCTATTGAAGTTATGGCAGAATAATCAGCAAAATGTTCGCGGAGTTGGATTGCAGCATTGGTTGATCTTCGATTGGTGACATCTGTTTGTAACAGCGCTTGCAAACTTGACTTTGATTGGGTGCACCGAATATCGCCTCTTTTTCTTCTGGTACACTGTAGTGCTGAAAGAAGCAGGAGTTGCTCCTCGCCAGAACTACTCATTTTCCAAGCAAAACCTGTAGAACACTAACATGTGCAAAACACTACTGCGAACCTGCTCTGCGGAAAGCTATCCCTACACGGATTGCTCACTCAGATATCGCGCTGTGTGTGACGTAGCCATATCGCCGACCGCCGCGTCAGACCGCACCCTGTGGGCCAGAGGCTTTAGGCTTGAGAGATTCAAGGAAACTTACGGAAAATTTCAACAATAAAGAAGATGGGTAATATTTTAACTCACAATGTCTACTCCTGCACGAGTAGGTACTCGGATGTTGTGAGTTAAAATGTGCATCCGACGTGTAGGTACGCGAAAACCGGGATAAAGAGCTGCCAGCATTGGAGCCGCCTGTGGTCTCATATCCCCTGAAGACCCAGGTTCACTGGATCAGGCCAGGTTGAGGTTGCGTACGGACTTTGGAGTCAAGGTGAATGGTGCAGTGGATAGCACACCTGCGGCCCGAGCAGTAGGTCCCGGGTTCGAGTCCCGGTCCGTCGCAATTTTTACCTGGCTGTTGACGTTGCAAGATGGGTAATGGTTGATACCAGGTATTTGATATTTACACAACTTGAACTTAAGGCATAAAGGGTTTGATCTCTCAGGTGAATTTAATATTCGGTCATCAACAGACTTACGAAAAACTATTTGGGTTTGGAACCTTCATTCCTTACTGATAACTTATTTCAATTACGAGATTTAATGAATTCCTTATCTCACTCGGGGTATCCTGTGTTCCGTAATTAATAACAACAATTTGTTGAATTACCGAAATTGGACATAAAGAGTATTAACAATGAATTGGCAACTGATTGGTTTACTTAGATACACGATTGAGCACTCGTGAGAAACCGATGTTGATTAAATATTACCCTCACATTGATTCATTGTTTCAATAAACTCCTAAGCTACGTAAATTTCATTGTTTAATATATTTTTAAGTAATATTTATTTTTGAAAAAAACGAAAAAAAATAATGTTTTTTTGAAATTTTTTAATATTTAGTAATCGGGATTTATTTACATTTGTCAAATCTTTCATTTTCTCTTTTCATTGGAAAATTTTTAAAAGCACAAGAAATGACAATGTACAACTTTAAAGGAATAAGAAAAAGAAAAATTGTTTTCCAAAGGGTTGCGGATATGGTTGATGCTTCAACGGATTCTTGTTCGCCATTTGACTCCGTTGAAAAGTAAGTTCCATCTTAAGTTTTTTATTATTTCGTTCAATCCACTTGATATATTCTGTTTTACGGATTTGTTTAATTTTTTCACGTGAATATCAGATGAAGTCACAGAGCGACTCGTTGCGCCGTACGTGAATATAATACTACCCGCAACACTAACCTGTGAAAAGAGAAGTGTCTCAGGCCCTTATGTGTTACAAACAAAATCGCACTCCACTCTCACAAGTCCGATGGCATTTTAGTGTTATCCATTGACGATGAATAGGAATGAAAGACTCCCAATACCGTACATTCTATGTACTACTTTCCAACGAGGGTATGAAATGTTTCCAAGATATTGTAGTTTTTCGTCACAAAAATTACTCTAGAAGAAATTAATTTTTTATCAGTGTAAAAGCAATTAAGCAAAGATTTGAAAAGAAATCCGTCCACCAGTTGCCAAACAACCAGATGTTAATATTCATTTCATTGTTTCTTTTATTTGTCAGATATTATCACGGTAAAGTTTATATTGATTCATCAATTTACATTAAAATTGGAGTGAAACTATGGTTTAATTAGATACTAAATATATTATTTTGTTTGCCGATCTATCGTTATTCCCAAATGATATTATTTACAAGCAATAGATAATACGTAATTTCCCAAAAGTAAAAACTATCGAGTGACTTTTAATTACATTTTCAGACGTGTATTGTCTCTATTTGGTGGGTTATCCCAATTTCATGTTAATGATGATAATATTATTAAAACACACGAGATAAATAATAAAATCAATTGTTCAAATGTGCTTTACAAAATCAATTAAACTTGTGGTTTGCTTATCATACAAAGACAGAAATCTTTATATTTGTCGTAATATAAAGACGAAAGAAAACAAACAAATTTTACCAATACCAAGAAAAAAAACTGAAGATATTTATACTATTTACTCCAAATAATAAAAAGAACCAATATTTTAATATTTTTCTCGTGTTCACCTAAATTAATATAGATTTTAAAAATTGTAATTTTTGATTGCATCAATTCCATCAATATATAAACAAAACATTATAAGAAGTAGAGAAAGATCCACTATGCTCAAACCTTTTTTTCTGTTACCTAAACTTCGAATGCCGAAGGGATTCAATCTGCCGATAGGATTCTCCCCGGCCCACAAGCTAGTACCCCTGCGAGATGTCATTGGACAACGTAGAGAAGAAAGATCTATCGTGACACTCGCACCGATGTACGCTATAACAACTTCCATTCAGATGGTGAATTTTCATTATCATGATGATTAGGATTGTTGACTTGGAAATTTAAAGCACATTTCTGCGAAATAAAAGAGCCAGTTACCTACTTTTGATCTATCATTATTTGATTTCAACTCCTTTCCTCAAATTCTTTCTTCGTTCCTATGCGTAGTGGATTGGATGTTGTTACTTCGGCCCGAAACCATAGTAGAGCAAGAAGCGAAGCGGCACCTCCTTCACTATACGCAGATGCGCTTGCCAATCACGCAATTATGCCGCATATCACGACTAACACTTTTCACTCCTACGTGGGGTCTAATATTTCTCCGACCACCTCAATGAATCCTGAAGTAAAGGATTGTCCTGTGATAGCTATCTCTCATAATCTTGTATTTATATATTAAATTTAACGACGGGATATAGCCCAACCGACCCAATACTAGTTAAAAAATGTTCAAATATCACAAGTTTTTAAAACAATGACCAAAAAATGGATTAAATCTTCGTATGCGTGATCATCTCTAATTAATGTAATCTTATTTGGGAAATAACCGGTTACAACGTAAAAGGACTAACTTATGTGTTATGTTTTGTTGCCAGGAACCCGACATGGTGGCGGCGGCGGACGGCCCTGGAGCGCGCCATGATGATAGTTGCGGCGGCGGCGGTGACCATCGTGCTCGCCCTCGCAGTTGTCGTCGCTGTGTTGGTGGTGCGCGACCAGCAAGGTCGCTTCGGTGAGTGTCACTCGTCAGAAGATGAAACTAGCAATATAGGTATATTTCAAAACTTCACGTAAAAAATTAAGTGTTACAGAATATCGTTACATATCTGGAATTTATTTGGAAATATTAAATCCGCCACTTCCCTTCGACCCTTGATCAGAATTGATGCGATGGTCCCTTGCTTGTTTCCTTTGTGTTGCCCCTTCGTGATTATATGCAGTTTACACCTGCTTTTTGATAGTACATTTTTTATATTTATTCTTTGAACATTAGAAGAAACTATAGAATCACACACCAACACGTGTCCGGAAATGTCACCATGGCAAGATAAAGTGACCAAAAGAGATAAAATGACAGTAAGAATACACGACAAAATGTTGTACAAAACGCTCTTTAAAGGGTTTTGAGAAGGAGATAAAGGTTTTATGAAGGGTGTTCTAAATTCTACCTATTAACGATTATACCTCAATTACAGTCCCTCGCGCTCGCACGACTTTGAGATCATCCGCGAGACTCGATGTATTTGTTGACATATTAGACAATCCATGCAACATCGGTGCTAGGCCTGTATAGCTGTTAATGGGTAAAACTACCGTATCACTTTCTCTAATTCCCCTAAAAAGCGCTTTGTGCGCCTTTCTTGTGTTCTTACTCAGTATCACTTACTTCCTCTTGACATTTCCGGACAGGTGTTCCTATATTCTGTTTCCTGTATTGTGCTCTATTACCCCTCCAAGTTTTTACTAGAAATTTTGGAACATTATGTATATGTTTCAGTATGTGTACATTGAAAAATTATTGAAGTGACTGGCATAAATCACAACAAAATTCAAATTCTTAATTTACTTTAATTCTTTGATAATGAAATCATAATTATCATGCATTCCAGGTTATATGTTCTTGTTTTATTTGCGACGTTTCGTGCCGTGGCTTAAAGGCAGTGCGTTGTGTCAAATCGTAAATAATGTCCGAAACGCGTGTACAAGACTACAACGAAGCTCTACCCGAAACATAAATTTCATAATTCTTGTCGTGGAAACCTATGTCTGCAATTATAATTACATGAAGCAGAGCTTTTCGCCATTATTGAACATTACCTGCTCTATTTCGAGTTCTCCCGAGAAATGGAGATAACTCTGAGACATTCTCCATGTGCACAAAAAACATGTTATTAACGTTGATACATATAATTCAATCTATTTTCTGACTTGATCATTGTGTATAACATGTCCATTAAAAATTACTTTCATCTTAAAGATTGAGTAGGGGAGCAAAACATTTCAAACTTACTTTGTATTTTCTCTAGGGAGAATCAGATATAAGTTTACACCGAGTAGAGAAATCGTTCTTGGTGATAATTTTCATTGCTACATTACGTATTTAAATCGGGAATATGGTTCACAAGATGTATCAAACGCGCCCATACGAGAGGTTCTGAGAAAGGGAAAATGTCAATATAATGAAAAGAAACTGCTCTTTGGCAGTTTTCATTCTTACTCCAAATTTTGATGTCTTATCAAAACTAAGGCGGAAGGCGCTAGTTTATTGGGGAATAAAAATCCATTGTAATTCGAAATCGCCGATTTTTATTCCTTAATAACTATAGGGTGTTGTCTGTACTCTTTCAGAACTGCAATAAATTCACTACATAGTAACTTCATAAGTGTTTTTTTTAAAGACAAATATTTCAAATACATGCTTGTATTAGTAACTAATCATTCTTAGCTGCTACTAAATAGTTGCTAATTGACCATTAATAACCAATTGTAATGAATTTCTTTGAATTTTATTTCTCATTTGTCAGCAAGTCTAAGTATCCGACATATTGCAAAAAAACTTACAAAACTCAAGGCAATTTATGCCACCTAACTGTATTAGTTTATGAAACCTCTACTCTCAAGTCTTTATAGTAAAATATTTTAATTAATAATATAACAAGAGATAAAGTACTTGCTAATGTATATTGAAGGATATCTATGTTGTAATCTAAAATTGGTGAGGTTAAAATATGCCAAACGAACAGAGCAATGATAAAGTGGCATCATAATTCAATTGCTCTGATATAGATACATCTACACCAAATTCCTTTTTAAAAGAAAGCTGTATTTGTTTTCCAAATTCATGTTCTAAATAAACAAAGGAGACATTGAGCAAAAGAGTGTAGCACTAAAAGATGGGTTTTAAATATTTGCAATAATTTTTCAGACTCCCTGCCTAATATGCCAGCAGCCCTAAGTGGAATTCTGACAAAAGATGAAGTTACAAAGCATGACGTTTGCCTCACTCCTGGATGTGTTCATGCAGGTGGGTAGAATATTATTTTTTTGACAGATAACAAATGAAATAAAAATTATTCTAGTTGTCTTGTTTCACTGAAAAAAAAATTCAATATAAAATCAGAAAAACAAGAAAAGTAGTGAATGTAACGTGAAAGAATAGTTGTGTTCAAGAACTTCACGATGTGAAGGAGAAATGGAAATATATTTAAGTAATATTTACAAACAGGAGACATCATAAATTATTTCTATCCTTAAAATCTGTATACTTAACCACTCAAAGAGAACACGGAACAATGAGGATGATGTCTTATCTATCTATGTATTAAACTTTGTCCCCGCATTTTCCAAAACGCAAAAAAATAATTTCTAAATAAGAGTGGGGAGTTAGAGCAAGTGTTATGTAATTATGGTTGAAGGTAAGAGGAATCATTACAGGTGCATTATGGAGGAGAGTGGGTTTGTTAAATATGGTAATTTTTTGGTACATTATTTATGGACAGCCTGAAGATTAAATAAATTTGTAAAAAGACATTTAGTATTTTTACAGAAAAATTAAAGTAAACTGAATTTGTGTAGAAGCATATAACTCTTATTCATTTCAGTAAGTAGAGCTTATTAAATAACTTAGGTTAAATTAAAGAATTCATTCTAGATAATTTTAAAATCAGATTATCTGGTCTGTAATTTAAATGTCATTGATTTTTCACAGCTTCACAAATGTTGAAAACTATGGACATGTCAGTAAATCCTTGCGATGATTTCTATGAATTCGCTTGTGGAAATTATGTAAAAAATAAAAACATTCCGGATGATAAGTCTACTATAAATACATTCAGTGTGATCTCAGATCAGCTAACAGAAAAACTGAGAACAATAGTGGAAGAACCAATCAAAAAGGGAGAGGTCAAACCCTTTAAACTGGTCAAGAAATTATACAGAGCTTGCATGAATAAATGTAAGTATGTCTGAAAAAAAAAATTATAGTATTCTTTTTATATTTTATAAAGTTCATATGGAAATATTTATTTGTTGATAATTATAGAATGCAAAATAAGAATTCCTCACATATCATTGAATTCAATTCCAAAACATTCTTGCAACTTGTTGCCATCTTCAAGAACAAAAAAAATATTAATGTGTACATAAATTCTGTAGCCCCATCCTGGAATGGGTTTTTCTCCTGTTTTCCTTCTGGTAGAGGTGGATTTTTTAAAATACAGATTCACTAGGCTCTTGCCTAGGGGCAACATCTATTGAAATAATAAATTTTGAATTAGTGCTATTTACTAGTTATGATTAATAAACAATACTCTCTAAATAATCTATAGTTTGATAATAATATTTACTTTTGAAATAACTTTTTTGTGTTTTATTAAATACAAATTTGTGGGTATTATATTAATTTTATAACATATACAAAACTATTTTTATTGTTAGGAGCATGCTGCAATATTAAATCCACCTCTGCCTTAGGGCCCTTGATCAGAATTGATGGGGTTGCCCCTTGCTTGCTTCCAGAAAGTAAATTAGTTTATTGTCCTCCATGTGATCATACAGTTTGTACTGCTTTTTGACACTAAATGTATTATTATTTAAATTTATTATTAAATGTCTTCCTAAAATTTGTAACAACACATAAGAAACTGTATTTACCAAATAAAATTAAACCTTGCAGCAAACATTGAGGAACAAGGATTGCAACCCTTGAAAGATATCCTCAAAGAATTGGGAGGTTGGCCTGTTCTTGAAGGACAGTCCTGGTCTGCGAGTAATTTTGATTGGCGTCAGTCTGTTTACAAGTTCCGCAAACTGGGATACAGTGTGGATTACTTCATGGATTTTTCTGTAGCTACAGATGCCAAAAATTCATCAATGAGGTCTATAAATGTAAGTAACAAAGTACTGATAAATATGATATTTCAATTTATCAATCAATAAGTTAAGCCATGTCTACATCACAAACTTTCCAAGGCTGTGGATCTTAACAATTATTACAATATGGTTTACTACATCAAAGAAGAATAAGGATATTTTAGTCAAAGAAATTGCATTTTGTTTCTACCTCATAAATTATTTATCAAACAACATATTCATGTAGGTCAAAGCCAACATATCTTTTACTTGTATTTGTCTACTCCATGAAGGGAAAAATTGTATAATATTGGTTTGGTATCTGAATCTTCTCCACAAAGACACTCACAGATCCCCTCTTTCCTTGTAATAAATTATTGCATTGGAGTAGTCTGTCACTTTTTGTATTTTAAGAATATCCTGAGAAAATATGGTCATTAAATACTGTATTACTAAGATGAAAACGAGAACCAAAAAAAGCATATTAGAAAAATATGTGACCAAAGAAAAACTGTTAAAATATTTCCTTTTTTTAACTGCACAGTCAGATCCAGAAATACCTTTATATACCATTTAATAGTGATACTGCACCTTAACATAACAATGATTACAATATCTTGTGTCTTCCAGGTTGATCAAGCAACCCTTGGACTGAGCAGAGAATATTTGTCAAAGGGACTGAGTGATAAGTTAGTCAAAGGATATTTTGACTATCAGTTAGATATTGCTACTGTCTTGGGTGTTGATCGTAAAACAGCAGAAAAAGAACTAGGAGAGTCCTTAGTCTTTGAAATGGATCTCGCCAATGTGAGTACTTTCCATAATTTATTATGACTATAAACATATTCAGGATATATTTGATAGCACTACCATTGACACTTCAATTCCTAAAATAGATATCATTACCAAGTGAAGAAAGACGTAATGTCACTAAAATGTACAATGTGATGACCATAGAAGAGCTGCAGAAAAAGTTCCCCAGTATTCCTTGGTTGGAATATTTCAAAAATATTTTACCAAGTGAAGTAAAAATTGATAACCAGGAGCGTATTGTAGTTACTTCACCAGCTTACATCAAAGGACTTGAAAAGTTAATGTCTACAACCCCAAAGAGGTAAGCTACTTCTTATAAGAGGTAAATCCACATACTTCAAAAATGAACAAGAGGAATTAATGGAATTTACAATATTATGAACTAAATCCACCACAGGGAAGTGGCAGATTCACTGTCTACCATAGACAGATCTGACCCATAAATTTTGTAAAGCTTTGTAATAAGTACGCCATCGTAATGAACTTCTCTTGCATTTTTCATGTCAGAATTTATTACATATTTGAAACTATATATAATACAAAACTCAAGAAAATAATTAGTCATTAGAATAATTTGAAATAACTTCACAACAGAAGTGATATAAATTTTGTGGTTAACTCTACCTAAAGTCCTTTATCCTTTCATTTCACAAAATTGCCATCTTTCTTTCAGGAAAGAGAAAAAGATTGAAAACTTCTCTTAATATACCTCTCATTTCCTAGCACTGTACTTTCTATACCTATACACACACTTATTCTTTCTACCATTTTTTTACTTTTCTTTCTTTTGCCATCTATAGTTAGATATTTATGGCCACCAAGTTTAGAGAAATACTAAAACAAAATAAATATTCTTTTTAAGAGTTCAAGCCAATTATGTGATATGGCGTGCAGTAGCAGCAACCATCACTTACTTAACCCAGGAAGCTCGAAATCGTCAGTTGAAATTCTTTACAGTGCTTTCTGGAAAGACTGAAAGAGAACCACGATGGAAGGAATGCGTAGATATTGTCGCTGGAGGGTTAGTACAGGGAGTTCTCTATACTTATCTCTCTTTGTTAATTATTTCCACAATATATATTATATTATTCTCATTCCATTTATAACTTACTTATTTAACATATAGAATTTTTTACTCTTTCATACAGTCTTTCAATTGCTGTTGGTTCCCTGTATGTACAGAGGTATTTTAGTGAAGATGCTAAGAAAAATGCTTTAAATATGGTGGGAAACATCCGGGCTGAATTCTTGAGAAATCTCAGGACTGTTGACTGGATGGATGACACAACAAGGTAAGGCATTTGGTGATATTATTTGTAAATAAGTTTTGTTTAGTCACAATTATTTCTACAAAGACTCTACTTTTACAGGCAAAGAGCCATTGAGAAAGCAGAAGCAATGGCAGTACATATTGCATATCCTGATGAAATACTTGATATCCCGAAATTGGAAGCATTTTATGAAAAAGTTGGTAGATTTCTTTAATAAAAGTAGTTATATTTATGTAAAACATTAATATAAATATGAATAATTTTTTTAGCTGGAACTTAATGAAGAGTTTTATGTGTCGAGTATCCTTAATTTGACCAAATTTGGTACATCATACTCTTTTGGGCGGCTACGTCAAATGGTTAATAAAACAGAATGGATAACTCATGGTCGTCCAGCCATTGTAAACGCATTTTACAGTGCAATTGAGAACAGCATTCGTGAGTATTATAATAAGTCTGGTAAAATTATGAGCCATACTAAAAACTTCAATAACTATTTGTTCTTCTTCTTCTTCAAATTCCAGAATTTCCAGCTGGCATTTTACAAGGAATTTTCTTCAGCAATGATCGACCAAAGTACATGAATTATGGAGCTATTGGTTTTGTTATTGGACATGAAATAACTCATGGATTTGATGACCAGGTATGATTTGGGCTATTATCTTAAATTGCAAAGATTAAACATGGTAACACTACATGCTTTGGTAAACAATAATAAATTTGCAAATGTGTATAAGATATTCATAATGACTCCATATGGATCAATGATTTTCACACACAACTAGATTAAACAGGTTTCAAAAGAATAAAATAATTTCTGATAATTAGTTCTGAATGTTTGTGAGAATTATCTTGCAAATATACTTGTACACATTGACAAGTACCAGAAGTACATTTTATATGAAATAAATGATTGATATATACTTCCAAAAACAGAACACTGTCAATTTGTATTGGAAAAAGTAAGAAAGCTTGCCTAGTTTTGCCAGTTACAAATAAGTTTTTTTTAATATTACAAACATATATCACCTATTTCCACTTTAAATAATAATTCTCGAATAATACTATAGAGTGATCAGAGTCTGGAGAAGTCTGAAAAACTTAGAATATGAAGTCAGTAAAATAACCAAAAATGTTTTTTGTCTAATTAAGATCCAAATTTTATTTTTTAGAATTCAAAAATTACCATTTTTATCAATTCAAAGATCTGAAATAAATTTGGAGATCTGAAATTTCTTGCAACAGAATGCTTTTGAGTAAACAAATTTCACACATAGAAGTGTATTAAACAATGGTTTATTCAAAAAAGATTTTCTAAAATGAACAAATATTGGAGATGATTTGTCTCACTCTTGCTAATTAACCTTAGACGGAGAAGAAACAGGCGTACTTAATGTTGTCCAAAATGTGTATGATTGTTATAAGGACACCTTAAAGCAGAAAAGAGGAATCAGAGACTAAGAAACAAAAGAAAATGCCGACATCCAAAATAGTTGAGAGAACTTACACATAAGAATACCAAGATTTTAGATTATACATGTAGGAAAGTTGATTAATTCAACTTAGATATGAAGCCACTTGAATAAATCAAACAAGACTGGGGTTGGGAGCGATTGTATTTATTGTCTTCATTATTTGAGCATCATATTATTTATTTTATAATAAATAAACAAATATTTGTCAATGATAATTTATTTTATTGAAGGTTTATGAGTTTAAATAATTTGTTGATATATGGTTAGCATGATAAAAATAATACAAATGTGCAAAAGAAAATGTTTGTTACAATTTTGAAAACTGTTATAATTGGTTTATGGTTTTTTGTCCATCCTTTATTAATATAATGTGTTCCACAAGTTGTCTTGAAAATTTATAGGTAAAAAGGTCAGGGAAAAATTAAAAATATTCTCTGGAAAACCTGGAGAAATTGGGGAAATTTGTAACAGAAAATTACTGGCTAAAATGTATTATTAGTTTTAGATCATGAACTTTCTTTTCCTTTCATGTTTTGCCATGATGGTCTTACTGGCTCGACAATATTATGCGGAGAAATATGAAAAATAACTATTTCTATTGGAATATACATTAAGTACAAAATATTCACAGAATAAAAGTTAAGTCCCTTTGAAGATAAATAAATGCCAAGGAAATCTTGTGTGAAAAGTATAGCATTCTGAAAACTTTATAAAAAATCTAATAGTTTTGTATTAAAAAACCTATCATTAAAAAAGATTAGTCAAAACTAAAAAAACTATTCACAGTACTCTCACAACAGTGGCCAACTCTTGACTGAACACTTCCCTTCTCATCCCATCCTTCTTATCCTAAAGCATAACAAGGTCACACAAACATAATTTGAATAAAATCATTTTGTTTCCAGGGACGTCAGTTTGATGAAGGAGGCAATTTGGTCGATTGGTGGAAGGAAGAAACAAGAGATCAATACCTAGAAAAAGCAAATTGCATTGTGTGGCAATACGGAAACATGACTGATAAAGAAACAGGATTAAATGTAAGAAATATAGTATCTCCATCAATGTATCACGAATTATTTCTCTGCAAGAGTTTTGTTTACATATCATTAAAATGTAGAAAAATTCGCCAAGTGTTAATTTTATAAGGTCTATCTGATATCTGATGTTTTAATTAAGGAATCTTTCTGTCCATAAATTACACATTTTGTTTCTTCAGTGATTGTCACTACACATTTTCAAACTTTTCATTTTCATTTTTCCAGTGAGCAATTATGTACTACAGTTATATTATTTAGTTAATCATCTTCACAACAGTATATACGTTCACATAAAATATTTTAAGAAGAGCTATTATAATGTATTTTAATTATCTTTAATATGTGTGAAGATGTGCCTTTTATAGGAAATAATTATGAGACAAAATAGGTTCAAGAGACTTCATGTTTGTAATTTGTGTAACAAATAAATTTCTTTCAAAAATAATTGTCTCTCAAACTTATGAATTAATCAATTTTTAATTCAGAATGAAAAAGGAAATTTCCTCATTTTGGCACTTCTTTTTTTTAATGTTACAGCTAAATGGAATAAACACTCAAGGAGAAAATATTGCTGATAATGGAGGTGTCAAGGTATCTTACCATGCATATTTAGCATGGGCTGAAAAGAATGGATTTGAGGCTTCATTACCTGGTGTGGATTTTAATCCTAAACAGTTATTTTGGGTCAGTGCAGCCCAGACATGGTGCAACAAGTATCGGCCTCAAGCTATGCGACAGCGCATCACCACTGGCGTGCATTCCCCTGGAAGGTTTCGGGTTATGGGTCCAATGCAAAACAGTGAAGAATTTTCCAAAGACTACAATTGCCCTCTCGGGAGCCCTATGAACCCAGTTCATAAGTGTTCAGTGTGGTAAGGGCACACAGCATGACTATGTAATTGGTCAGTTCAAAGTATGAAAAGCTTGTTGAATAGAAGATCTGAAGAAAGCAATCCTGCAACAAAAATTTGACTTCCAAAAATGTGTACTTAAGTGTTACTTCATGGGATACTTTTATTTATTTCATGAGAAGAAGTATTCAAACATAATTATACCACCGAATTGAGAACACAGAAAGAAGCAAACAAGTTAGTGAAAACATCTTAAAACTGTGTTTTGAGGTTTGAATATGAACCAAGGAGATTCCTTTATTTACATCAGACTTTTAATTTGCATATAATCTTCAAGAATCAACAACAAGGACACATCTCTAAGGAATGATTACCTTGTTGATGTGTTTTCAAATAATTTGTGATTTGAAACAAAGAATGCTTTAATTTTTATTTATTTAAAAACAAAATAAAGTTATTGATCTTGCAGTCATTCAGTTTAGTTTCCACTAGGACACATCACTTTGCTATCTTCACTTTTATGTCTTAATTGTCAGAATTCTAAAATTTAGATGGTGAATCGCCAGTCTTGTACAAATGAAATGCCAGAAATATATCTTTACTGTATATTTTTTAAATACTAATGTAAAAGCCACCATACATAATTCTAAAACCTACCAAATACTCATCCACACAATACCTGTTCCATTTAAAACAAAAATATCATATTTCTCTTTTTATAAGTGAATTAAGTTATAAAAATAACTTAAAATTATTTACTCCATTTGTTAGTGGTAGGAAATTTTCTACAAAATAAATCGTAATGAAGTGGTAGCTCGAAGTAGTGAAGAAACTTGAATAAAGCAATTACTTTACAGCAGTGCTGTCCAACTTATCTTAGTCCGTAGGTCATTTTCAATTCACTTTCAATCGATTGATCAGGTCAGCACAGGATGGGGTTTGGCAAAATGTTGCCTGATGAATAAAACTAATGGGTCATATTTTTTATATTTAATGCAATTTTGATCCTCATTAACAAATTTACATTATTTCAAGCTGGAAAAATTAAATATAAAACATTTCTTAATTTAAAAAATAATAATATTAGAATTACATTTTATTATATCATGGGGTAATTACGAACACAATTTTCTATTTTCTCTCCAGGGACATGCAACATCAAATATTAATTCTGACAGCATAAATTGATAACATAAATTTGTGCCTCCCAAATGTTTGATGTAAAATGTACTTTACCTGGGTGTCCATAAAAAAAAATTGTTTTGCTGCCTTGCGGTATGAAACTCGATCTGTATTAATTTATTTCAAAAGATCAGTAACATTATTTTACCTGTTGATAAAGTTGGTTAGATAATCCTATAGCTTTGAAATAACTCCCTGAAGCCCTTCTCCTTTCAAAAATTAAACTGGATTCTACTTTGTACCCAACCTTATTTTATACATGTTAACAAATGTTGGAAATAAGATAAACTTCTATATTTGATTTGAACTCTGTAAAGAATCAATTTTTTCTTTGATATTCTCATTATTAAAATGTACTGCAGTTCTAGCTATGGTTCTGTATGTAAAAGGCAGTCTCTCCTCTTAAATGTTTAATTAGTCCAGGCATCTTATCATCAATGTTACCTACTAAATCACCACCAACACTTATACTGAATCTTAGTATGGAAAAATACAGTGTTGGGAGGTCTATCAAAGCGAGAGAATCTGAAAACTGGAACTCCCATAATCTAGCACAGTGTGTAAACAAAATGTTTACTTTTTTTTTTGGTGAAAAATATTGGTTGAAGTGACAAAAAAAATTTAATTGGTTTTATGTGGTTTAAATATTCTCAATTATGTTTAGAACATAAGGAAAAAATGTTGGAAGTGAATCTTTCATGGTGCTCCCTTGTTAAGAAAAAGATGGTACAAGTGCACCACACAACAAAAGTATGGTAATGTGTTATAATATTACAAGCTGAATTTGTTGAAGTCTCACTGTAGCTTTTGAAAATTAAATAATACTTAGTTTAAATGCCAATTTGCATCATAACATTTCACATTATTTCAAATCTATATATAAATCTACACTTGGAGGCAAAATTAGCAATGCATTTCTTTCAATTCAAAACAACTTTTATACTTTGAAATGTATATTCATGAAATTTAGGGTGAGGGTGCTCCCAATGTGTTTTCAGGATTATCACTTATTAGGAGGTTTTTGTAGTGCGCTCTTCAAGCTGGAACACCATCATAATGAGGAGGGAAGTAAATTTCATGAAAATCAAGCATAAAATCACACGTACAGTTGTCCCAGAAAGCTAGTCCCACATGTAGAGACTTAATCCCCTCTAAATGCTGAGATTAAAATAATCATGTATTCAAAGACCACCCAAACCCATTTCCTCCAACTTCCCTTGAAAGGTAATTCACCTTTGGGAGTATCCTCCTACAAACTACCCTTTTAAACGATTCACCTTTGAGTGTGTTCTATTTGATGATATCAATTGGATTCCAACAAAATATATTTCAATAGGTTTAATAAGACAAAAAAAATTCACCCCATTTCTCCCTTGACATCAGGACATTTTACATTTCTCTGCAACAAAGTTACGTTATTTAACCAATGTACAAGACTGTGTCTCAGTTTTCCAAGAGACGCAGAAGGAGAGATCTGTAAATTGTATGATTAATTCATGAAGGTTATGTACTTGTTTTGGTGGGAGAGTCATGTGCTATCCCTACCTGTGTGGCAAGTCATAATACTAACAATAAATTTTAATACAAAAATAATACCAATATAGTAATATTAAATACATTTCACAATATTAATTTAACTTAGTTGAAGTAGAAGTTAGCATAAAGAGACAATATTGTGTAATAGTAGAAAATAATAGTTATTTAGGCTAATGTTATTATCTATGATAGAATTTATTATTATTTTATGTTTGTTTCATTAATTTATGTGAAAATCTATATTTATACTAAAGTACTGCAATGTTATGTTATTTTTCTTTTCTACATAAATTAGCCAATATCTTTTGAATAATATTATAATTATAAATTTGTTTATTTTTTAATGAATTCTTGGGGTAATAGTTTTGAAGAAAATATGTATTTTAAATGATTCGGACGTCCTAGGTTATGTGCTCAATTTGATTCATCATTAACTACTCAATTCTTCTCCTGTCTATATTTGTATGTATTAAACATTGTTTTGTAGTCTGTATTTGAGATTCTATATTAATATACCGTAAATTATATACCGTATTAATATAGTCGTAAAATTACGATTATTTCAAGACCTTTTTTATTTCTCAATTACTATATTATTCAATTCATCAACTCAGGGGAAATACAATGATGAGTGCAAACAAATTATTATTTCTCTTCGATTGGGGTTGTCTGTCAAGCCACGTGAATAAGGCAAAGGTTGGGCGCTGAGAGGTTCACCTACTGAAAAAGAAGAATCAGACTTGACTGCTCTGCTGGTCCCAGCAACATCCTTGAAAATGCTCCCAAATTTTCTGGGACGGTACAACACATCCATACTCCATACTATTATATAAATGCTTAACGCGAAAGCTTGTCTATTTGCTACCTGATCATGAATACCAATTAACTGACCCTGATGAAATTTGGCAAGAAGATTTGTCTAGGATGAACATAGGCTGACTTTTATTTTTTAAATGTGTCGTAGGAAATGGTTTTTGACAATAAATGTAGATAAAATCGGGAAAAAAGTTATTTTCGCTTACGCTGCTTAAACGGTTAGAGATAGGTGACAACTATGAATGGCAATAATGTTTGCCTCAAAGAGTTTTACAAAAGAGTCCACGACAGCATACGTCTACAAAAATTAACCTAAATTATCGATAAAACGTTATTAAAAAATAGAACTGTTAAAATACTTCAATTTAAGCGAGTAATTTAAGGTATTGTATTTCCTTTTACTGAAAAGTTCCAACTATTCACGAAACTTGGAAATATTCACCAAGTTGTTCTTATTAATTAATAATTGATTTTAATGTTTTTTTATATTGAATGAGGACAATTATTTTGTGATTTTCAAACTTAGTTAATTTAGACTCGTTTGACTCCTCCTTTGACAAGGGTCGCAGTCTTGTTACGTGATGCGGCAGCCATTTCCATCAGAACAGTATTTTCCACACTTTTTGGTGAATTATTCTTGTGAATACCCCGTAAGGTATGAAAAACTAAACACCATTGCGTTCCTATTTCCATTTGCTATGTTTTAGTAGTTTTTTTCGCTGTGTTTAGCCGTTACTTTGTCAAAATATTAAAAAAAACATAAGCGCGCGAAAGTTTCTCCATAAACCCAAAGTAATTTAAAGTCAAATAATTCAAAATTTTGTGCCGTAAGGGTATGAAAATCCACTGGATCCAGAATGGTTGAAACTATCATTTAAAACATCATACTTAAGCCAAGTCGCTCTGACGCACATAATACATTAAGAAGATAAAAATATATCATCAATTTTAATGGATTATTTGTTTTGTACATTTAACAAAAATAAAAACTTTTTTAAATAGTAAAATTTCGACGAATAGTTTAGATTCTACAAGAATTTTAATGATATGACGCAGTCGCGTCACGCATCGAAAGCAGAAATTCGATAGGCGCGATTCCCGCGAGATGGTGCGGTGTGTACAGTCACGTTTTATATTAAATTTGTATTATTATGAATCTGGAGCAAACTCCAGAATGCTTAACCATATTTTTTACGTTGTGAAAATAGTAACTTATGATATATTCCTTTTAATACCAGATACGGAAGTGTTCGTCTTAGGTATTTATTATTGGTTTTTCCCAGCAAATGTTGAAAGGGTTTGTGTTTTCAAGGATATAAAAAAAAGGTTATTAGCACGCCTTTTGGCAAATAATCTCTTGACCCAAAAATAAGTACCATACTTCCAGAGCTGCATGCACTATGACAGCCGCATAGAGACCAACAAGCAAGCGTTATCAATTGCATCCTTAGATTTCGTTAAGAAGACTCTTGCACCAATGGCATCTTGAGCGAACAGCAGTTTCAAGACACCGAGGAAATTTGCACCCACCTAATTTCAAACAAAATGACCACTTCTGCGCATTAAATATTTTCCCAAAAATCTTGGATTCTCAGTTAATCTTTCTAAAGTTATATTCGTATGTTCTTCCGACACGCTTTACCTACACTGTCAACGGGCGACATGATGAGTTTTCATGCAGGCCATTCACGGTCACTTCTAATGAAGTGGAGGCGCGGCGATGGCGTGGAGCAAACATAAGATTGAAAATTAAGAGGTCATTGACGGAGCGAAATGGACGGCATGGAGAGAATAGAAAATTCTCGGTATTCCTTGATTAATCGACGATATATCAATTCTCAGAAAACATTAGTTTTCGCCTTGGCTTATTATAAAAGTCGTTGCGTAACTTCTGTTGCCATTCACGTAAGTAGAATTTTTGCGTAGGTTATTTAAGTTTATTGTTTTACCTATAAGATTCTAGCCATNGCTGACGCCCGCTGACGCCCGCTGACGCCCGCTGACGCCCGCTGACGCCCGCTGACGCCCGCTGACGCCCGCTGACGCCCGCTGACGCCCGCTGACGCCCGCTGACGCCCGCTGACGCCCGCTGACGCCCGCTGACGCCCGCTGACGCCCGCTGACGCCCGCTGACGCCCGCTGACGCCCGCTGACGCCCGCTGACGCCCGCTGACGCCCGCTGACGCCCGCTGACGCCCGCTGACGCCCGCTGACGCCCGCTGACGCCCGCTGACGCCCGCTGACGCCCGCTGACGCCCGCTGACGCCCGCTGACGCCCGCTGACGCCCGCTGACGCCCGCTGACGCCCGCTGACGCCCGCTGACGCCCGCTGACGCCCGCTGACGCCCGCTGACGCCCGCTGACGCCCGCTGACGCCCGCTGACGCCCGCTGACGCCCGCTGACGCCCGCTGACGCCCGCTGACGCCCGCTGACGCCCGCTGACGCCCGCTGACGCCCGCTGACGCCCGCTGACGCCCGCTGACGCCCGCTGACGCCCGCTGACGCCCGCTGACGCCCGCTGACGCCCGCTGACGCCCGCTGACGCCCGCTGACGCCCGCTGACGCCCGCTGACGCCCGCTGACGCCCGCTGACGCCCGCTGACGCCCGCTGACGCCCGCTGACGCCCGCTGACGCCCGCTGACGCCCGCTGACGCCCGCTGACGCCCGCTGACGCCCGCTGACGCCCGCTGACGCCCGCTGACGCCCGCTGACGCCCGCTGACGCCCGCTGACGCCCGCAACTTAGTTAAGAAAAATTAATCGAAGAAAATCTCGACAACCACAAAACCTATATTTGGTGTGATCTACGAGTCAGTACGAAGGGTCAGAGGCAAGTCACTGAGTTGCTGTCTCCGTAAATTTCAGCTCTCTCGGCGAACGTGCACGTTAAGCACGGCCACTCGAACCTTTAGCTTTAAACACGTCGTTTGAAAAAATGTGTCGTAATCCACTACAAATTGATCGTATTCCCCTATTGGTAACATTCATGATATAAAATCTTTGATTTAGTTTTTTACAATTACTTGTCGTAACTTAAACTGAAAATAGTTGGTAGAAATTATTGGCATTTCATAGATCTCGCACTCAAAATGCGAATGGACAATTCTTTACTCTAAATTATTTAAATACATAATACCAATTCAATAAAAAACTCTTTTTTAGTATTTTATAATACCCATGTTCTGTACTCATTTAATAAATACTAGATAGGTTCAAATGTTAGCCCTGTAGAAGAGCTGTCCTCCCACGCGCCAATTACTTCACATTTTTTCTATCATAAATAAAACATAACATTAAAGACGTGTCTTGCTAAATTGATTTCTGGTAACACAATATTACTAATTAATAGTACAAACATGTCGCTCGAAAAACGTTAGAGTGTGTGTAACATACAGGAAACAAAAATTCACCAATTAGAATTTCGATAGATCAATTGGTTCCTGATATTCGTTTGCTGAACTATCATCTTCTTCTCGCAAACTAAAGGAAGGACAAAAATAGCATTTCGACATCTCTATTGGTTTCGGAGATATAGATGTCGATACTCCACCTTAAGACTTAAGCTGGAGTATCCACTATTTCTCGGAGCGAAAAATATTTTTATTGGGCAACAAAATAGCAACAAATTACGTAGGTTCCAGTGTTGCGCTATATAGTGGATACTCCAGCTTAATAGACAGTATGGCTTCCTACAATTATCAGGCTGGAATCTAACGCTTGACAACACCGGTCTCGTTGGCCGGCCAGCAAAAGAGAAGTTGAAACACGTTCATATATTTAGTCATCAATATCATAGAAGCTAAAAAAAATATAGCGTGACCACAGTAAATAAATAATTACTTTAAGTTCAGATTCATATTACACGAAGATTATATGAATCCATTTGCTGAAATAAAGTTAACGTATTTAACCAAGCCGCCCAACGGTACATTGTTGCCACATAATCCACGTTCCAGCCTGGTAATTGTATTGTTGTATATGTAAATGGGATATGTAGCGTGCTATTGAAGCTTATCTACATGGAGCGATAGGAGGAGGAGTTGGGTGGTAGGCTATTGTTAGTAGGTGGGCTGCATAGCTTGGCCCACGTGGAGGGGTTATTATTAGTAGTTAGAAGTTAAGAATTATTGATACTAGGAGGAACTGGATAGAGGAAGGAAGGTTTTTCAGTAGTCACAGCTATTTGAACTGAGACATTAATGTGAAAAGCTACAAATTTTCTGGCCCCATCGGGAATCGAACTCGGGATGGCTTGGTGATGAGCGACAACACTACCACCTGAACCACGGATGGGGCTTTGGTAATTATAGGAAACCATGAGAGAGCGCATTAACGAGCGTTGCTTATGCTATAAACAGCCAGCAAACCAATTTATTTTTTATTTATTTGTTTACTTTCTACAGCTCTATAAACATTATTACTAACGAACAATTTCTTGCTCTTCGTTTTTACACTTTCCCTAATAGTGCACAGCTTATTAATTGGTGCCAATACATATTTAATTATCTTTTCCATAGAATTTTATGCAAAATATTATAATTACATCCCTCCATTTACAACATTTTTCGCCATCTGCGGCGTCAACGGTTTTTCGAAAATATCCTTTCAGCGGTGTTTTATTGTAAAAATAGTTATCATGAATTTTGTAGATTATAAAATTGCATACAAAAAAAGGTTCTTATGTGTTTTATCTTCCAAAGCATCATTTGCGAGTTAGCGCGATTTAAAAAACGATTAATACTGCGTTGCCCCCACAATGCGCGCTAGGACGAGTACGCGTATGACGTCACACTCCGCAAACTTAATATGCACTTTTCTTTACTAAAGGCACATACGTATAGTACTTGTATTGTAAATATCAAGAAGACTTTGTTTTGCATTTAATTCTTAATTTGCGTAGCATGTTTATAGATAAATATCTTTTAATGAAAAGAGGAATATATTTGATGATCGTGATTATATATTTCCAAACAAACGACTTCAAAACAAAATAAGCTTAAAAATGAATAACAAAGTATAAAGAATAATAAATTTAAGAATTTTTATAAAATATCTGCAAATCAGAACTTTCTAATTTGCGCAAATAACCCATGTTTATAATAAAACGTAGTATGGCAATGTTTCGTTCTGTCACGTATTTTGCATCCCTTGAATCTGGTGTAGGTTCTGGTGTGAAATTTACTTCAAATTTATTCAATAACCGAATCCCTTTCCTCGCCACCTACGACGCAGAGGACTCGGCGCATTTTTTTTATCAAGGTGTCCCCTGAAGGCTTAATCCTCAAAATGTTCCGATCAA
Source organism: Laupala kohalensis (assembly GCA_002313205.1). Classification (NCBI taxonomy): domain Eukaryota; kingdom Metazoa; phylum Arthropoda; class Insecta; order Orthoptera; family Trigonidiidae; genus Laupala; species Laupala kohalensis. The sequence goes on from NNCF01127017.1 coordinate 276,865, forward strand.
ACAAAATGTTCGTTTTTGTTCATTTACATTAAAATGTTTTGAAATTTATAATTTCCAAATTCCATACAAAAAAACATTTAATGCATTGCGAATTGTGGGGGTATCGCACTATTAATAGTTTTTTAAACCGGACTAACTCGCTAATTATGCTTCGGAGGAAAAATCACATAAAAACCATTTTTAGGTTATTTTATAATCTACAAAAATCATAATAACTATTTTTACGATAAAGCGTATCGCTGAAGACTATTTTTCGAATAACCGTTTTTCGTGACCTTTCACCTTGAATAAATTTTTTAGCACAAGTGAGATTGATGGAGGCTTTTGACATTTTATTTGAAATGATGACCTTATGATATGAAATGATACCAAATTTAAAATATAGATGTGAAAATGCTCATTTCTCTCTTCTTAACTAAACCACGCCCAAATTTGTGACAATTACATAACGAAAATCTCAAAGGAATAAAATACAAATAGAAGAATACACGAAGTAAAAAAAAGACACGAAAATAAGAAAACTTCAGAAAATTCTGAGAAGAAATGGGCAATTTATACTTGTCCCCAGCATTGTCATTTGGTATTTGGTGTCGCATTGCTGAATACTCGTAATAACATTTTATCAGTGATGTTAAGGATGTATCATTTTAGTGAAATTACACTATATTTAAATTATTGCGGATGACCTTTGTTTCTTTGTACGAGACAGAGACAGTCAACACACGACGGGGTGGCTCAAATTTATATATGATTTAATATGAAAAAAATATATATCAAAGTAATTCATTATTATTTTGATTATATAACTGTACCAGTAAATTAATTCAACGTTCAATTATGCATTCATCATTATTTTCTGTAAATGTGGATTAGCCCTCCAAGAGGAAAAACTTGAAATACGAATTCTACTAAAAAGGACACGAAACGTTTTCTTAAAGAACTGAGGAAGCAGTAGAGCAAATACTCAGTAATGTTATAACTCAGTGTTGTAATAATTAATATGAACATACCCATCTATTAACACTTGTGACCTCAGCAGGCGAAAAGGTCGCGCAGGAAGCTGCGGAGATCTCTCCGCTAGATGTGTCTTCGCCCATAAAATCGGCGGAAAAATCGCTGCGCTTCGCAAACGCAGATGTGTTTTTAACTAATGCAATTTTAATATATACTAATTACACTTTGCAACACAGAATATTTAAGCAGAATCTTTGGACCAGTTTTTGAAAAATATTCAAAACTGTACTTTGACCTTCATGTGAAGTGCCCTTTGTGTTCAAGTAAAAAGAAATTTGAAAGCACGTGCATCTGTCAGAAGTAAATTCCACCGTACATATAAAAAATGAAAAGAAAATTCCATTCGGTCAGGAGTGCTGCGCACAGATGGACGGACGGATAGATCGGACAGATGTCCTGCCAAAAGCCCCTTTTTTGGAATCAGGGATCTTCAAAACGGACATTTTCGTAAAAATCTCGTTTCCGAATTTTTTCACTATTACAATACTTTCTATATATTACGTATATGAGAAGGTAAAACGCAGGATATTTTAGTCTATCGGTGGTTTTCAATCCAGACATTTCGCTAGTGGATCATCGTTGTACGTTGTGTGTCTGCTGTTGATGGTAAACCCGTTGAAAAGATTGACATTTCTCAAAATAGAAAATCATACAGGGGACCATTTAACAAAGACTCTAAATTATTGAAGAAAATGGGTTTTTGGCGTTGTTTAACAAGTTTACATGATTTCTTCTCCTTCTCCAAAACGATGGGACAAAATTTTGGGTGAAAATACTAAAAAGTTTATAGTGTTACCGTACTAGATGAAATACTTGTAGCAAAGATGTGTCTTCCATAGCTCAGGACTACGATATGGTAATTGATACTTTGGAAGGTATTGTTGGCGATAATACTGAAACGGGTAAAGTGCGTTAGGTTTAGCAACAATATGGAAAAATTAGAATTTATTTTCATGATGAATTTTTGGAAATCAATATTTCGTGAATTTGAAAAGGCTTCATGTACTTTACAAACCACATCGGTTTCACTTGAGACGTGTGCAAATTTAAACTCGTTTCTCATTTCATTTGTATAGAGTTTTCGTGAAAAATACGATGACATTGAAGCTGAAGCAAAATCAAACGTCCCTATCGCTCAGTATAAAACCAGTAAGCGAAGAACTAGACATAGGAGAACCCGGTGTAATTATGGACCTGCTCTCAATTTATAGATAATTTAAATCCTAAAATTCATTTTCGTATTAAGACTCTCATTGTTTTTGTCGATTCTGTATTAACAAAATTGAGTCAACACGCTACAGCGTAAGATAACATCAGTAAATTCTTTTCTTGACAACATGGATGCATCTTTTGATCTCATAAATGAAATCATTCAAAATCTGTTTACAATATCCAAGTATGTTGATATAAACATTGTCAAAGAAATTCAAAATTTTCAGAATTATTATAAATAATAAAAGATTTTGTCATTCTGTCCTTATTTATTAATGCAAAAGACCTATTCGGTCGCATGGCGGCCATCTTCACTGCTACAAATTTGTTTACAAATTGTAAATTACAAAATAAATATAATCATTCTAAAAAAATCTACCCCCTTCCATTTCAAAAAGTTAATAATTGTTTTAATATAAAATGAAATATATAAATGGCAAATTAAAAAATCGGATTATTTCACTGGATAAGCACCTCAGATACATGTCCCCTACTTCACTTGTAAAATATATAAAGCAAGATGTTGGAACAATTAGCAGATTTGTCAGTAGATTTTAAGAAACCATAAAAATCCTCAAGAAAAATGTTCCATAATTTGTAATGAGTATAGGTGTGCGTGGCTGCAAATATTCAAAAGCAAAATTTTTATTAAAGAAGCCAATATCAACGAACAATTCGAGGACAGTTTTTTCTTTCACCTCTCTCCTTACCTTAAACCACACGCTGTAAAGCTTGACCAGCGCTTGACGCTTTATCAGACTACGGCTCAGAAGATCCATTACCATTGCACATCACTTAAGTTATTTTTATTATTACATTAATTTTTTAATTTTAAATTTCTTTTTACAATTTTTATCCACTTGTCATATTTAAGAGTTTATGGCTCACAAGAGAAACAAAAAATATTGTCAACACAGTAAAATTGATTAATTCCTCACAATTCGAGTAAAGCACTAACACAAAAACATCCATGCTCCCGAACAGCGATACATGAAAAAAAAGAGACGATTTACAAAATTCAGCTCCGACTTTGGTCACGCACAGTTAACTTATACATTGGAGGCAAAGCAATGAATATTCAGTGCAACGCTGTTTTCTAAAGTTTTCTTTCGGCCGTCTGTTGAGTCATCTTACCATTGCAAGAGAGAGGCGGGTATATTTTGTCATTTCTTCGTTCACGCGAAGTGTCTCTCTCTGTCTTTTGACCCCCCAACCCGTATTCCACGCTCGCGTCTTCTTATTAGCGGTCCAGATCTCTGCACAGCATGACTTTCTACGATTTATTTATAGTTTCGAAAATGAATTGAAATTACGGACAATTTAACATGATAAATAAAGTTTAAAAATTAATACGACATTGTTATGATTTGTTATGAATTGACTGCCGAACTATGATTGCCATTAGATGAATTATATCGTCGTAAGTTGTTTTAGATAAATATGACGTCTGTCTGTTATAGTATGCTTTTAGGACATTATAGTGCGTTTAGCATTGTAAGCCATACGCTATATTGATTCGTTTTAATTTATCTTTACACATTTTCAACTCTATAAAACAATTTCTTGCCCTCATTTTCACACTTTCCCTTATAATGGGCAACTCATTAATTACTGCCAATACATATTTAATTATATTTTCCATAGTTTCTAATGCAAAATATTTTAATTCTATGCAACCATTTACATTATTCACCACCTTTCGATGTTGCACAAAGTCTATTATCATTAGCCGTGTTTACATTGATATTTTCGGAAAAATAATCGTTGATGATAATATTAACAATTATAATGTGTGCCATTGGTCATTAACAAAATTATTAATTAACAATTAACAAAATGATGTGCCATTGGTCACGAGATAATTGATTTTGAATATTCTATAAATGGAAAATAAATTGTATATAATATTTTAGGTTTAATATGTAATTATTATTAATGACACTCGAAATACATGAAATATTCTGTACTTCCAAAAATTTTATAATGTGTAGGATTTCATTTAAAAAATAAAATTCTTTATTCTTTAGTTGCGCTATGAGGTCCCTGCCGAAGTGGGACCCCAAGCATTTTCTTGTTTTGCTTCTAGGGAAATCCGGCACAGTCAATAATGAGAAAACTGATATGAATAATTTATTTAATATTCATGACAATATTGGTTTCTGCTGTGTATTTGTTTCATAAGTATTAAAACGTTATAACTTTATATATGGAGCATAAAAAAAGACAAAAGTATCTGTTTAGCAATTACTAAATCCAATCGTATTTTTTTCTCTGAATTTCCTTCGTCACAGTGAAAGGTACACTTACTGGATATTGCATAAAAAGCATTCAGAGCAAAATAAGCGATTTCAATAAGAAATGAATTATAACTCACGTAGGACCTGTTCAGAGCGTATTACATCCCTAATGCCCTACATGACTAATATGATGGATTATCTAATCAGTCTTGGCGTACGAAATATTCTACAAAGCGTGAAAAAAGAAGAAATCTTTATTACTGATCAGAAATTATCATTCATATAGAGGACAAAATATAACTGAACACAAATTATAATCTATTCCTTAGAATACTACCAAATTTTGAATTGTTCCCTACTATCTTTCATAAATGTCTGCAAGTGAATTATATTTATTTTTCCATTTTCCAATTAAGGTGTGGAAATAAAATGGAACTTTCGACAAATTTTGGTAAATAAGAAATAATTATTTGACAAAAAATATATGAGAGTAAGTCAACCTTCTTTATTGAATACAAGAACAAAAAAAATAAAGAAAAACATTTCACTAATTCAATCTGGATTTTCCCCTGTTTCTCGGAAACGGGAGCTTCAACAAATTTCGTTCTTGCGTAACATATGAGCAACAAATTAGCAACAAGTTATTCCGCAAACAGCATTTCGATATCTCTATTGGTTCCGGAGATATAGATGTGGATACTCCAGCTAGACTTAAGCTGAAGTATCCACTGTTTCTCGGAAACGATAAAAGCGACAATTTTTTTTATTGGGCAACAAATTATTGCGTAGGCCCGAGCTTGGTGCTATACAGTGGATACTCCAGCTTAAAAGACATGAAGCCATGACTCTGTTCATTTTTGAGATACATTATGTTATTTATTTTATTTTCTCGAGTTTTTGTAATTCTTTAAGTGTATGTAAGTATTTTCTTTAGTGTAATGTTGTTAGTATTTTGTTTCCAGTATGCTAAGATATAAATAAGATTGATAAACTTCACTGCACGTTGAACTAGTCAAATGAACTTTACAAATTCTCATTTTCTTGTGATATTTTTTTAGTGTTATTCTAAGATGTGATAAAGTGTAGAACAACATATTCATTTATATTTTTTTGGAAGCATAAAAGTAAAGCATTACCAATTTGTTTTCAATGTTTCTTTCAAATTCCTGTAGGAATCAAACTCTCATTGTCGTAGTACTCGAAACTTGCTTCGATTCGTTCTCTAACATCAGTAAGATAAAAATTTTCAATAGTTTTAATTAAAATTCTTATTTCATTGTAATAATTAATTATCTCTCTAGAAACACCCAATTTATTAGTAGTTGTCGACTTTCTTATTTCGCATCTGCTTTTGTTCGAGTTATTAACCAAGTCACTACAATGGACACGATCGCATTCCTTATCGCATTCAAAATCGATCTTCAGAAGGCGTAAATACTTAGTGCAATATATCGATACTCGTATCAGTGCTCTGAAGGAGGTCAATAAAAACTAACGGCGGTTGGACGACAGTTAGCGATTTTCGCCGACCGTCCAACTGCTGCCACTCGATTCCATCAAAACCACATGCACCACCCCCTCTCTTGACACAAATTAGGTTTTGCGTATTAGAGGACATGTCCCGTTTTCCCCGTCTACCCACCCCTGTCACTTCTTTCACCCCATCCTATTCCGCACCCAAACCCGATAACCCTCGGTCGGGCTGTTTTTTTTGTTTTTTTTTCGTGGGGCTTTAGGGCTCGTCAACATCAAAGGTCATTAGAGCCCATTAATTGGGTCGGGCTGTTTTCGAGAGAAAAATCCCAAGGGACCCAGGCGCCGTCAGGTCGCTGGGTTGGTCGAGGGCTGCGCCGATGCGCGTGGAATGCAGCGGCGGTAAAAGTTGAGCATCCCCATGAGCCGATGGAGTTGCGATGAATTTTGTGGTTTGTATCAGTTGGAAAGGTCGGCGCGTGCTCGGCCGCTGTCGACTCACCCGTCACGTGTGTTCCGACCAGTGGCTCCATTGATGTTGTGGATGACGCGTGTCACGGTTCAACGGTCAATTGAGGCCCGGGTTGCTCGACGCGCGGCAACGAACTCACGCGCGGAGCGAGCACGCTGTCGGAGCGGGTCGAACGAGAACAGCCGCACGATCGCGGAACCATCACTTTACGTAATCACATTCACGTCGGGGTCGCCATTATGTGGGAGTGGGATGTACTAAAACTCTACCCCATAAGAATAATCTCGTTTATTGGTATTTCTTGCGCACGCGCTACTACTAAGTCTCATGTGCGCGGACGGGTGGCAAGACGACAACTGCCTCGAGGGCAGATGCGCTACCAGCTTCGTTGCCCTTATGTCTTCCAGATGTTTCGAACGCCGCCCCCGGCCAGGCGGGCTCTTAGGGGCGGACGGAAGAAGTGTCCTGTTGCGTCCGCATTGCCGCCGGGACGGTGCCTGCGTGGGTGGTGATGACGTCACAAAGGAATTGTGGTTTTGTGTATTTACAGACCACCTCAATCAGATCTTGAAATATTTTTTTCTGAATTTCGAAATCGTATGAAAACGTCTAACACAGAAATATACGAAATCTATTATTATCTGTGGCGATTTCAATATCGATTTCCTCAGCGAATCGGATTCCGCTCATAATCCCAAGAATCGGTTCAACAATCTAACCAGTTCCTTCAATTTTGTTACTACGATAATCGACCTCAGTCGCCTGTGTGGTTCATCCAGAGCAGTGAGATGTATGATAATTATCGTTTTCTACGATAGTTTAGCCATGTGTACGATGTACTGTTTTGACTTTGCACAATAAGGCCAATTGTACGATAATTTCGTTGAAGGACATGTCCATGACTAAAAAGACAAAATCATGAATTATTTTTTCAAAATTAAAACATTTTATCGAACAATAACTTCGCTAAATTTACACAGTATATTGTTAGATGAATATGGGATTGTGTGACACTGTTACGCAGTTAGGCCTCATCAGGTAAGTGATAATAGCATTTTATGTAACAATGTAAGCTGCCTGATGTTTGATTTTACTTATACTATTACGGGAATTTTCATAAATCGACGAAATTTTTCAGTCTCTGATAGCTTAATCGTTTGAAACAGTGGGTCCGGGAGTTATAAAAGATATAGGATCGTGTCCTTGGGAATTCGCTCAATTTTTTGTAGTGACGTGTTTTTGAGTTATTGTTGGCAAATGTTGGAAGCATGGAAATGCCCGAGGGAACCAATGAACGTGTGGAATGATATTATGGATCGGTGAGCATCCATTACGATTGCATTCTTTAACATTGATATTTTAATTTTATGCAATTAGCGAGGTTTACTTGTAGTTATGCAGTAATCAATTATATGTGAACGAGTAATATTTTTTTATTGTAAGTCTTCTAACTATTTTAAGAAGTGTATGTTTTTTTTTATCTTTGTTTACTCGATTTAAAGAAATGTTCTACTCAAGGGAGAATGAGGTAACAATATATTATACGAATGGTATAATATGGAAAATAAAACAATATTTATATAATGTAAAGAGGGGTCTTAGATTCATCTTTTTTCGGATTCTTAGAATGATAAACAAAACTACAAGATAAAATGTATCTTATTATTAAATGTATCTTATATCCCTGTTTCTATTATTAAACCATTCTGTTATATTTCTAGTTATTTTTTTCAAAACTACGTCCTTTATATGCGTTTGAAAGGGATGGAAATGGGAAATGCGTCGTGTTTCCTTACAATATACATTATTTTTTTACTATTTCAGCAGAACAAGTTTAAAAACAGTGTTAAATTTGCGGTGTATTATTTTTAATGAAAACATGAAAAAAATTGGTTTCATAATATTTTGAAACAATATTAGTGTTAAGTAGAAAGATTGACGCTATTGTCAGTGGTGTACCCAGGCGGATCATCCAGTAACCTCCAAATACACCACCAAAAATTATACAAACAATTCAACTTGAAGTTTAATTTACTCTAAATATTTATATAATAATTAAATAAATAATATTTTATCTACTACAACTCAAACTTTGGCAAACATGGGGACAGTTATGTTGGCTCTCCTTAGTGCGTAACTGCATTTTCCCTACCTGTACAGAATTTTAGGGCTCTAATGACCTCGATGTCGACGAGCTCCTTTGTGACGACTGATAGTCACATATAGTCTACAATACGTCACATAGTCTACAGTCCGATTAGAAAGATGTGATTTACTGAAATCTTGATCATAGAATCTTCTTTTATTTATTATTTTTTCTATAAGTTATTATTTTTTAAGAATGAGCGTTTTCTTACCAAGAACCATCCATCCATACTTATATACAACTGCGTACCGCGAAAGTGTCTGTGTCTGTCTCTTTGCTATTTAATCAGGACTGAACTACTGAACTGATCGTCATGAAATTTAGCAAAGAGATAGTTTAGATGTCCAGGATGAACATAGGCTGACTTTTATTTTTTGAATGTGTGATAAGAAAGAGAAATGGTTTTTGACGATAAATGTCAATAAAATCGAAAAGAAGAGAGTTATAACTACATACGCTGTCTGGTTAGAGATAGGTGACAACTTTGAATGGCCTCAAAGAGTTCTACAAAAAATTCCGCGACAGCGAATGTCTGTCTACAAAAAATAACCTAAAATATTGAGAAAACGTCAATAAAAATGGAATGGTTAAAATACTCCAATTTAAGATTGTTTTTCCTTCTTAAATTAATCATCAATTTTAATAGAGTATTTGTTTTGTGGATTTAACAAAGATAAAAAACATCGGAAAATTTTGACAGATAGTTTAGATTTTACATGAGTTTTAACGAAATGGTGCAACCGCGTCATGCCTCTGAAGCGAAAATTCGACCGGCGCGGCTCCCGGGAGATGGTGTAGAGTAAACAGTCAAGTTTTGTATTAAATTTGTATTAATATAAATTTGAAAAATTAGGGTGTGTTTGACACAAAACAAAATATCTGCCAAGACAGTGTATCTCGACATAAAAAATAAGATCTCATTGACATTAAGATTTTTAATTGCTTTGCCAATAATAAGTTCAATCAAGAAATAATTCACACTATTTATAATGTGAATTTTAGATAAATGTTTCAATATGAAAAAATGAGCATAAAACAAATTTTATAAGATACAATACGTATTTTTCAGTCTTCTCCTCGTTCCTCGTAAAAAAATAAATAAACAGCCTCGAAACAAATGCCATCGTCCTTCGACGAAAGGCGATATCTGCGCTCTCTGCGAAAATAATTCTGAAATATTTTCTTCGAGAACTAATAACCTTGAGACCGGTTACTGGCGCGCCCTGGTGGCGTAAGTTTAAACTACCCTTTTGCGAGGGAGTAACACCTTGCATAATTTCGCTGTTTACACAACGGCCTCCACCCGGTTACTGAAGAATATACTATATCTTCAAGGCGGGAATGTTAATTTTGCAGAACTACGCTTGCGCAGAACCCACCTGCAAACGAGAGTTGACTGATCGCTTCAGGTGCTTTCAATTCGCTACGTGTATTTCGAAACAAGGTGCTGTATGTGATTTGAAAAACAATTAAGTAAAAGTATTCTGATTTTATATATAGATGTATTTCATTTTTTACTGAGTAGAAAAAGATGAATCTAAGAAAACTTACGGGAAAAAAGCCGGGTAATCACCTAGTTTCTATATACATTTAAATTGTCTAAATCTCGTATGTACTACATCGAGTAGTCTTTTCGATCGCGTGTTTTTTTACAGGACAGTGTTCTCATACATATTATATCGAACCTATGTTCACATTCCCCAAGCCCCCTCCCCCATAAATAAATTCTGGGTGCGTCCCTTTTCACAATCGATGAATAACTCAAGGGATTAGAATTCTTCCAAAAGCAAACGTCATTTATATTATGTTTCAAAACTCAATAACCAAACACCAGAATTTCATGATTATTTCCGTAAATATAAATCCATTCTTCGAAAAGTAGTCTATGCAGTTGTCGTGAAGGTGTCCATCTTGGAATGTATGTCGACACATATTATCTAGATTAAGAATACAGATCAGAAAGTGGAACGAGGTTACGAGGCCATGACGTCAGAGTCAAGGGTATATAGGCAAGGAGCCATCGGGAAGTCGCTTTCGCCTACAGATTCAGAGCGCGGTGACGTACCGTTTTCTCGCTCGACCATCGCCGTGACTACGCTCTGCGGACGCTGCTACGAGAGGAACCCGGGACCCGAGGCGAACCATCGACGCTGCCGCCTCCAGCGGCACTTCCGTCATGACTGTACGGGCCCCTCTTCTGCTCTCTGCTTCTCGCTCTATGTATTATCTGAGTAAGTAAATCTATCATCTCACAGATCGCGTTTCCTTGGTTCAGACCGAACGCCTCCACCCCCAACAATCTTTCTCTCCCACTCCGCCAACTATGCGCGGCGTCACACTCCCCGACAATCGACAACCTGAAG
>NNCF01127017.1:287910-302479 GCA_002313205.1 Laupala kohalensis
TGTGTGTGTTATGCGTTTTATTTTGTTTTTTGGGGGTTCACGCGTTGACTTACTTTAGTGGATTAGTAAATTGGGAGTGATTCAGGGAAAAGTTTGGCCTATAAGAATGAAACGGTCATAATCGAGGGGAAGGTTAAGTAACCGAAGTTTCGTATTACCACGCAAATATTCCAAGCACCTGAATACCCGACCCAAAGAACTAATCCTTGGCCTACTAAGGAATTCCGCAGAGTGTGGGATGTTGTGGTTATGCTGTGTACCGCTGACTAGACGGATCGGAGGCATTCTCTCTCAGCGACATAGGAAAGCCATATTATATTATGGGTGTGAACTATTAAAATGTAATAATTAGTAGTTGTGTGTGGTTAAGGGTATTCTGATGTCATAATGACGCAGTGATTTTGTTTTATGTTAATTATTATTTTTAAATTTTATGTTTTGGTGTGTTTCTGGTTATATTTTGTTGTTTCTTTTTATCTGTGTGTCTCACTGGGTTAAGTGAAAACATATCAGTCAGGATGAGTCTACCATTATCATGGGAGGGTCGGAGCCCGAAGCAAATGATAGACTTAGCAGACTCAGTTAATGTGTTAGAAAACGGTACGTCACCGCGCTCTGAATCATTTGAGAAGAAAGTAAGCCCGACTAGACCGAACATATCAACGCCCGAATTTGGAAGTAATGTCATGCTCATTCCGAATTTTTCGGTAGAGGATGAATTAACAGTAGAAATATTTTTGGATCGAGTGAGAATAATAAGCCACTTCAATGCGTGGAGTGAGCCACAAACATTGGCAGCAGCTCGATTACGCTTATCTGGGGTAGCGGCGAGCTTTATTGAGGCAAACCCACATTTATGGTACAATTACCAAAATTTCATAGCACGGCTAAAAAATAGGTTCATTCCGAAAGTTTCGCGAATAACGTTGGAAAGACTGTTCACGAATTGTGTACAGAGAGAAAACGAACTGGTGATGGAGTTGTTGATGCGATTACGAACCATTTGCACGAAATTATTGCTTTCGTATGAGCACGTGGACAGAGAGGCGAGAGACGAAATATTCGATGAGAGACTTCTTGCTCAATTTTTTGCAGAGTTAAAACCTGAGCTAGGGAGATTCGTGGCGGTCCGCGGACCAAGCACGATTATACAGGCGGAGAGCATTGCGGCCGCGGAGGAACAAATCATACGAGGTTATTCAACATACGCAGGAGAGGCGTGTATAGCACAAATCCAGCCGGCGCACACGTCACCCTCACCGCCCGTGCCAGTCAGCACTTTTTCCAATCGTGGTGTACACACGAGAAGCAGGAATGCTGACCTTCGTGGCAGGGCTGTCCATTGCTATAGATGCGGCGAATAGGGTCACTTGGCAAACAGCTGCCGTAAGAGTGTCGTCAAGTGTCAAAATTGCGGGAAGGACCATGATACTTCCGCGTGTCCTTTGAAAATATGTGTCTTGTGTGGAATTTTTGGACATTATCCCATAAATTGTTCAAAAACCGACCAGCCACCGGCTGCATCGACCGAGCAGTAATCTTATCGGTACAGCCGGAAGAGTGTTTAAAGATCGAGGCAAAAATAGCTGGAATTCAGTGTAATGCCTTGTTGAACACGGGGGCCGGGATCTCTCTCATTAATTCGAGGAAGTTTCCTCGGGAAGGTTTGTTTTTGAAGCAATATAACAGAAAGGTAATTAGCGCATCGGGACATTCTTTACCAGTCTGGGGAGAGAGCGTCGTACAGATTTTGATAAATGGAAAGATTTATACTCACAATGTACTAGTAGTGGAGTTAGGTTAAGAAATTCGATGGAATCATTGGATTAGACTTTTTGAAGAAGTTCAAAAGCGTAATTTGTCCAGGGAACAAAGAAGTAATTTTGTCGGAGGGACATAGGGTTCCGCTGACAGCGTCGCAATCCAGAATTGAAATTAGTCAAATTAATACGGTGAAGGAAGTCACAGAGGAACAGAGGGAAAATACAGATAATAGATCTATTGGGAGGAATAGAGGATGAAGTTTCAGTAGCGTTACAATCACCTTTAGACGTGTCGAGTCAAGTTACACCGGTGGGAAAAGAAACGAGTCACCATAGAACGTGGGATGTGTTTAGTACAGAAAATAGTTTGGAATGCAGTAAATTAGAAGAGCCATTGTGTCCGGAGCGGGTAACGAGTGTTTTGGAGGAGGAAGGGGAAAAAACAGTTCTTGATACTGATGAGACAATTCAAGGTATAAATGTAGTGTGTGAAAGGAGCGATTCTGAGAGTTTAGGAGATTATTTGAGAGATTGTATGAGACTGGAGGCTTGTTGTCAGTTGGACATAATGGGCGGGGATGAAGTGGGCAAACCAGGGAATCGTAGGTGTGACCAGGAAGACACGAGTGACACGGTAATCTTCAGGTGGTCCAGGGTGAGATGTTTCGGTCAGAAAGTGTAGTGTGTGAATCTCGTGTGTGAGGATCTGGTGGGATTATTTCGAATTAAAAAGTATCCCGTGAGAGGTGAAAGAGAAACTAACTGTATTACTGGAAGAGTACTCGGATATTTTTGTTTGGGGGAGAAATAAACTAGGAAACAGTAGTATAGTGTCGCACAATATACAAGTGTTTCGAAATGATCATGCAGGTAACAGATTAAGTACAATTGAGCCGATCAACCGGCTCTTGCTTGCAGGTACGACATGCGCTTGCGCAGTTCGGCAGAATTGACGTTCCCGCCTTGAAGATATAGTAAAATATTCTTCAGTAGCCGGCTGATAGCAGTGGTGGTAATAGGAAAATTATACTAGGTGTTTTCCCTCGCAAAAGGGTAGTTTAAACTTACGCAACCAGGGCGCGCCAGTGACCGGCAGAAGGTTATTAGGCCTCGAAGGAAATATTTCTGAATTCCTGCGTCAGAGAGCGCGGCGGTAGCTCGACCTTGACCGTCGAATAATATGGTATTCATTTGTTTCCTTTTTATTGTATATTTTTAGGGCTGCCTTTGTACGAGCAACGAGACGAAGAATAAAAAATACGTATTGTATCGTATATAATTTGTTTTATGCTCATTTTTTCATATTGAAACATTTATTTAACATTCATATTATAAATAATGTGAATTATTTCTTGATTGAACTTATTATTTACGAGGCAATTGAAATTCTTCACGACAATGAAATGTTTTTTATAAGCTCCAATGAGATTAATTCTGCTTAAACAATAGGTGTATTTTTTATTGAAGTGATATTCTTTGCATTCAGTCTTGTGAAAACGCTTTTCTTAGGATCCGGCTTCCAGCTCCATATGTCTTCTAGCTGAATATTCTGGCAGAATTTTGTGTTTTGTGTTAAACAACAAATAACATCAGAACAACCGATAAAGAAACGGCCATATAGCGTTCCTCATGCGCAGCGCGCGGAGTTGGAAAAGTCAATCGAGGAAATGCTTCAACAAGGGATAATACAACCGTCACAGAGTCCGTGGGCGGCGCCGATCATACTGATTAAGAAACGTGAAACCAGGTGAACCAGTGCAGTATAGGCCGTGCATCGACTTCAGGGCACTGAACCAGGTGACGAGAAAAGAAGTTTTTCCACTCCCAATATGGAGGAAGTATTTGATCAGTTGGGCCAGGCGAGGATATTTTCATCGCTCGACCTGTGTAATGGTTACTGGCAGGTGGAGATTGAGCCACAAAGTAGACCATTTACGGTTTTTTCCACGCCAACAGGGCATTACGAATGCAATCGTTTAGCATTTGGGTTGTGCAACGGGCCTACTCTCTTCATGAGATTGATGTCGGTGGTGATGAAGGGAATGGTAAATCACGGTTATTTGGTTTACTTAGACGACATCTTAAGGTGCGACAGAGACGTAAATCAACATCTTGAGGGCCTCAGAGAAATTTTTGCTCGATTACGAAAAACGAATCTACGACTCAAGCCAAGTAAATGTTACTTTTTCCAAGAGCAAATACAATTTTTGGGGCATGTAATTTCGCAAAAGGGTTTGACTCCTGAGGATAGTAACGTTAGTATCAAAGAGTGTTCTATACCAAAGAGTGTGAGGGAGATCCAGTCATTTTTGGGCTTGGCGGGGTACTATAGGAAATTCATTCCGAATTTTTCAGTACGGCCAGTAGTCTGTCGGACTTAACTAGAAAGGCATCATAATTTCAGTGGTCAGTGCAACATCAGGAAGCAATTATAGCGCTCAAAAAAGCACTGACACAACATCCGGTATTGCGTTTCCCGGATTTTTTCAGACAATTAGTGTTGACCACGGATTCGTCACCAGCTGGCCTAGGCGGCGTGCTGTCACAGCAACACGAGGACGGCGACCACCTCGTTGCGTGCGCGAGTAAAAAGCTGACTCCGCAACAGTCGAAGCTGAGTGCCACTGAGTTGGAATCTCTGGCCGTCATAGAGATGGTAAAGCATATTAGAGTGTATTTGCTGGGGCGTGCCTTCATTTTGATAACAGATCACAAGGCACTAAAATGGCTCTTAACCCAGTCGGAACCTAGCCCAAAATTGGCTAGGTGGATTATGCAATTATCGGAATTTACGTTCTCAGTACAATATCGACCAGGAGTGCAAATTCCCCACGCGGATGCGATGTCACGCATAGATGAGGGTATTTGGACTGTGTGGGGGGAGGAACAAAATTATGAACCCGTGTGGGATGTTGAGCGTATAAAAAGTGAACAACTAAATTGTCAGAATTTATCGAAAGAACTTCATTTGGCAAAAGAAAGGAAGTCGGGTTTTTTTCTGGACGAGCGCGGGTTATTGTGCAAAATGCACTTACCTCCACCGGGAGCTGTCTCTTCCATCTGTGCGCCGGTGATTTTTTGGATGGGCATATTTTGGAAAGGTGCCATAATAACCCGTTGGCAGGACATAAGGGAAAAGCAGCTACTTTGGCATTGGTAAAGCGGTATTTTAACGGGCTAGGGATGTACGAGCGTGTGTAAATACGTGACAGACTGTCTAGTGTGCCAGGCACGGAGAGGTGTTAAAAAACCTCCTCCGGTCCAGGCGGCATCAAAGCCGACAAGACCCCTTGTGAAGGTGTCACTGGACGTGGTAGGGCCTCTCACTAGGTCAGGACAGGGAAATAAATACATCCTCACGTGTCAAGATCATTTCACTCGCTACCCGGAGGCAGTACCCATCCCGGATCAGACAGCGGGGACAGTGGCTCGAGCATTTGTGGAGAATATAATTTGTCACCACGGTGTACCAGAGGTTGCTAACAGACAGGGGGACGAACTTTACCTCGGACCTGATGAGAGACGTTTGCAACATTCTCGGAGTAAGACAATGGTTCACGTCAGCATATAATCCGGCGGCGAATGGTAAACTGGAGAGGGCGCACCAGTCATTCGCAGCCGTGATTTCGTGTTACATGAACCAAGGCCACGATGACTGGGACAGGCACCTACCCTTTGCATTGTTTGTGTATAGAAACACCATACGTCGCATAACTCAGTACAGCCCAGCGTCTCTGGTATATGGGAGATAACTAAGTCTTCCCTGGGAGGCAGTGTTGGAAGTGCAACCACGAAGGTACAGTGACGAGCAGTCGTACGCAGACGTATTACTACGTAACCTTCAAGTAGCTCACGAAGAAGCACTCAGACACGATAGGTGGAACTCGCAGTTAGAGCGCGAAAAGATAAATGTAGACAGAATTTTGTCTCCGATTATAGAGGGGCAGTGGTATCCTCGTAAGAAACCATCAACTATTACCAGGAAGCACGAGGAAGTTCACACCGAAATGGGAGGGACCATATATATAGTCAGGAGAGTTAGGTCACCAGTCACATTTCAGGTGGAACATGTGCACACGGGGCGAACGATCTGTGCGCATCGGAATCTATTGTTGATCCCGGGATACCCTGAGAGAGAATCGCCACGAGTAGTCTGGACGGAGGAAACAAACTCGAGAGGTCGAAGGGGGTATGCTGAGAGTAAGGAGGGTTCCCGTGAGGGGCCACAAACGATAAGGTCTCCTTACAATCTCCGGCCTATGGCGAGGCATAAAAATTAATTAGCCAAGAGTCCACAGGAGCCGTCGGACTGCGAGGACGGAGGGGCGTGCGCCGACCGAGGATCAGCGCCTGCAGTACGTCGTAAGCGGACAAGATGCTGGGTGGCGGAGTCGCCAGGCGTGCGGTACGAAGCCATCCACCGAGCATCATCGGCAGCGCCAGAGGAAGAAAGTGTAGTAAAAGACATTTCACGTGGGAGGAATTGTTGGTAAAAGTGATTAGTGAGTTGTAGTGTGGGTAGCCGTCAAGGGCTTACAGACAGGGGCAATGTTGTTTGTGTCAAGAGAAAAGGTACTACTGTCCAACGCCGAGTGGTTAGTGCATGTGGACCAGCACCTTCCGGAGGCGGAAGAGGCACTTTGGCAGGGGGGAACCAAGTTCAAAAGTTGGACAAGTTAGGCCAGAGGGTCAATGACTCTGGGTTGGCCACGGCACTAGGAAGGTATAAGATAGGAGTGGCGCACGAACTAGAAGGAGCGCAAGAACTTTGCGACTCCCTAGGGGGGAAACCACGAAAAAAGGAGAGGGGTGGGTTATGTGCTGGAGAAGGGTTTGCACTATTTAACCGGGGTGGTAACCGACGAACAGGTCCAGAATTTATACCGGCAGATAAATAGATTTCAAAGAGACACTCAGGCGGCCATGGATGCACGCTTGACGTTTCTTTGGAACGTTTCGGAGGCGCTAGGAAATGCACGACCGAATGCTGTCTAATACAGTGGGGGTGCTGGACTCCTTGCATGAAACAGTGGTGGGGGATCACAGGGTACTCAGTGAGCTGGTAGCACTTTTTAGAGAGGTAGGTCTGTTAGGTGGGAGAGTTCGGGAGAGGTACTTTGCGCTGCTTCATCAAATACAGGCACTGACAAGGTCATTACAGCAGATGCAAGACAAGTTAGCGATGGCCGAGCGGGGTCAGTTTTCGCCTATCATGCTTCCTCCTTCCATATTATCGTCTATTTTGGCGAACGTTTCTAAGTCACTCAAGGGGGGGTGGAGGTTCATTGGGCTGGACAGGGGGTCGTTGCACGGTGTGTACGAGGTGTCGCGGGCGCGCGTGCTTGCGGGCACCCAAGGCACGGACTTGCTGATCAGCATGCCTCTGTACCAGGGCCAGGAGTTTCAAAGGTTTGAGACTCTGGCGTGGCCGAGAGTGAGTGAAGAAACGAAGCATAGCAAAGTCTTAACTGCTGACTCTTCCTATCTTTTGGCGTCACCTCACGCCACACAATTTATGCTTTTCGGAGTGTCCACCTGTGCACTCGATTCTTTCTTCCATGACTCCCTCGTGCAGCATCGCTGTGTTCCTGAATAACTCACAGAACGTTAGAAAATTTTGCAGTGCCAGTGTAGCGAAGGTGCCCTACGATCTCTTCGCCTCAGGTGAGACGACTGGAAAGTGGTATTACGCTGTCAGTGAGGACACGTACGTGAACGTTTCATGTGAAGGTCAGCACTCGTCCATTCTCTTGAAACGGGAGGGGAGTTTTATCCTTCCCTCGGGTTGTAGCGGTCGGGCACCTTTACAGTCATTACCACCTGCTTTTGAAGTATTTAACTACTCCGTGCAGTCGGTAGCAACCACAGTGCAAACCTGGGACCTAGACCTAGCCAACGTGCCAGAGTTGAGAGAGGGTCAGGAGGCAGGCGTGGTGAATAAACTCTTAAACGCTTTAAAGGGTCAGAATACTCACCGAGTGCCAGACATCCCTTTGGAAGTAATCAAGAGACCCTCATCGGTGGGGCAGTGGTGTGAGGAGGGGGCCACAAAACTGAGAGCAACATCTTGGGTGTGGTACGGAGCAGTGGTAATTGTAGGGTTGATGGGGGTAGCATGGAGGTTGTCAAAGTGCAAGAGGAAGAAGGTACGACAGCAAGAGACAGTACCAGTGTCAGTAATCAATTTGACACCCATCCAGGCGCCGCCACCACCGCTGTTTCCCCACTTATAAGATGACTAATGTAAATATGTTGACGTGTAAGTGTAAAATAGTAGTGACTACGAAGTATTGTTAATTGTTTGTAAAATATGTATATTTTTTTATTATTTTATATGATTTTAATTGTGAGTAATTATGAAATGTAGGAGTGTGCTTGTATTGATATCAGGAGTTGTGTTGGTGTTTTGTTAATGTGGAAATTGTTTTGTTAATTTTTTTTGCAGCTTATTATGTTATTCACCGATGTATTGTAAATATTATTGTATTGTAAATAACGTGAAGCAAGATTAAAACCAGATCAAATGTAAATATAACTTGTAATGACGCTGGCGAAAAAATTGTATTGTGATGACGTTCCAGGGGAATGTTACTATTATGAAAGGGTTAAAATGGACACATCACGGAGTACTAACTCCCTTTTTTGAACGGGTGGGGAGATGTCGTGAAGGTGTCCATCTTGGAATGTATGTCGACACATAATATCTAGATTAAGAATACGGATCAGAAAGTGGAACGAGGTTACGAGGCCATGACGTCAGAGTTAAGGTTATATAGGCAAAGAGCTATCGGGAAGTCGCTCTCGCCTACTGACGCTCCACGCCCGACCATCGCCGTGACTACGCTCTGCGGACGCTGCTACGAGAGGAACCCGGGACCCGAGGCGAACCATGGACGCTGCCGCCTCCAGCGGCACTTCCGTCATGACTGTACGGGCCCCTCTTCTGCTCTCTGCTTCTCGCTCTATGTATTATCTGAGTAAGTAAATCTATCATCTCACAGATCGCGTTTCCTTGGTTCAGACCGAACGCCTCCACCCCCAACAATCTTTCTCTCCCACTCCGCCAACTATGCGCGGCGTCACACTCCCCGACAATCGACAACCTGAAGAGAGCTGTAGACAACGCGACACAGTTAAAGTAATGGAAAATGAGAGAAAAAATAGAATCGAATAACCGGAGTATAACCATGTGGAATATTATAAAAAAATACACTTCCCCTTCAGAAATGCCAAGATTACATAACCCTAATAGATGATGGCAAAACTGTATCAAATTCAAAGGACATCGCAAATTTGTTTAATTCTTATTTCTCAAAAATTGGAAATATACGAAATCTGTAACTCAAAACCAATGTCCACCAAATTCATCCACACATGTACAGTATTCTATGTTCACTTCCGACACTAACTCTAGTGAAGTTATGACTCTCATTAGTTCTTTAAAAACTAAGTTTTCAGCAGCGAAAGATGAAATACCTTAATTTATAGTAAAGTCTTCCTCTCGCGTTATATTAAATCCACTCACTCATATTTTCAAAAGCTCCTTGTCAGAAGGTGTGTTTCCTGACATACTTAAGAAATATAAAGTGAACCAGTACATAAGAAACGAAATAAATGTGTTTTTGGAAACTATCGACCCATATCACTATTACCAACTTTCTAAAAAAATCCTTGAGAAATTCTTCTATAAGAGACTTTCAGACTTCTTATCACATAATATTCTCTCAAACGATCAGCACTGTTTCAGGAAATCCATCCCTTTCACCTAACAGCGCCATATTTTCTTTTCTAAATGATGTAACCAATTCTCTTGGCCGTGGGGATAATCCACAAGCTATTTTTCTTGATTTTTCGAAACCATTCCGTGTAATCGATCACGAAATTCATACGGCATTCGTGAATTGGCATATTAATGGCTAACTTCCTACTTGAAAGATAGGCATCAGCAAGTAGAAATTTCCCATGTTGAAAATAAAGTATGTCAACATTACCTTTCAGAAACAAAGCCACTTACTTGCGAATTTCCTCAAGGTTCAATTTTTGGTCCTATCCTCTCTCTGTATTGTTCGTAAATGATATATCATCCACCAAGCCCGATTGCAAAATGGTTTTCTTTGCTGATGACACAAATCTACTATGTAAACATGTCAAAGCTGAAGTAAGTTTTCAAACTGCTAGGAAGAAAGGCATGGGGTAATAAACATTTGCTTTTGGAATGTGGAAGGGATCGCTAAGAAACTGCCTGGAGAAAGCTTTCGTGGTTTCCTAGAAAAATTATCGGTGATTGGTCTCGCTGAAACCTGGAACAAAATAGGAGACGACATGTCAATGAACGGATACAAAGCTTTTAGTAAATGTTTGATGAGAAAAGGTTCAAGAGGTCGACACCCTGGTGGTATTGTAACTCTTTGTAAAATTGAAGATAACTGTAGGTTCCGCGAAATTACAGTAAATTTACAAAATGCTTGTTTGAAATTAGACATTTGTAATATTGAATTGATAATTGTAATATTGTATAGACATCCACAAGGATCGACGTACTACAACAATACATTTTACGATTATTTAGAAAATATACTGGACCAATTTAAAACTAGGCCTCCGTTTGCAGAACTGTTAATATCAGGGGATTTCAATTCAAGAATCGGAGAAGAAACATCTGTCCCGCAAGTAATTGATTATTGTGATGATGACATTGATGCAAATGTAAAAGTTAGGCAAAGTAAGGTTAAAGAATTTAACACAGATGGAAAGATACACAGAAAGAAAAATGGTGCTTGCGATTCAGGAACTAAAAAACAGCAAGGCAGCGGGATACGACGGCCTCCCACCCGAATTTTTTAAAGTATTAAACGACGAAATTGCTCCGGTACTTATGATATCTTTAACTACATATGTACAATGGGTGTATTCTCTATAATCTGGAACACATCAATTATTTTTCCAAAATATAAAAACAGGCAATGTAAATGACACCATTAACTATAGAGGAATTTCACTCATCACTGTTGCAGTAAACGTTTTTTTTGTAAAATACTGTGTAGTAGGCTGAAAAGATGGGTTGAGAATGAAGAACAACTATCAATTTTACAAGCAGGATTCAGAACAAATAATAGCACAATAGACAATATTTTCATTCTTACCTCTCTCGCGGAAGGGGCAACTGCCGTTAAAAGAGGAAAACTATATTGCGCTTATGTTGATTTCGAAAAAGCTTTTGACACGGTAAATAGGAATATTCTTTGGACTACATTAAGAGAAAAGGGCGTATCGACTACGTTACAATCCATATATAGTACTGAGAGTGTATGTGCCCGTCTTTATGATGGCACCGTCACAAATAATTTCTCAGTAAATCAACGGATCAAGCAGGGTAGTGTGGTTTCTCCACTTTTCATATTATTCATAGATGGACTCATTGTTAAGTTACGTAATATTAATTCGGATGCTCCTACAATTGGAGAAAACTATAGACCAATACCAGGATTATTGTTCCCTGACGATCTAGTTATCCTTTCAAAAACCCAAATAGGATTGCAAAATAGTCTAAATACGCTTGAAATATTCTGTGCCGAAATACAGCTTAAAGTAAAAATTAAGAAGACAAAAACTATGATTTGCTGGGTGAACGGAGTAAATGAAAAGTGGTCTTATCGGGGAGAAACGCTGGAAAATGTGAAAGAATACACATATTTAGGTATGACTATCGTGGACGAGACAAAGAAAAACCAAAACGCAAAGGTTTGTAAATATTTAGTAGTATCATGCGAAGTACAGCAACGGTACCGGAAATAGCGCCAAATCTTGCAGATAGAATGTTCAATTCAATCTTGGTACCCGGAATAGCGTACGGGGCAGAAGTATGGGGGNGGGGGTAGGAGAAAATACCATGTTCAATTCTCTTCAAAATACATTTCTCAAAAATATAATTGGTCTTGCAAAAGGCACTGCTAACTGTGGTATCCTCTGGGAATTTGGCCAGGTGCCGGTTGAATTTGCACTGACGTTCAGAGAAATAAAATACTGCCTCTTGATTAGGGAGGGGACAAAAAATGCTATTGTTAGGGAATCGTATCACAATAACGGAAATGGAGTAGGCAAATTAGAGTAATTATCTGTAATTTAGGGCTGGAATACTTATGACAGGACACACCTCAGAGTAGTGATAGCATGCTAATTCAAAATAAATTATATGAAGCGTACAGACTAGAAATAGAAATGAGCAGGTAAGAAAAAAAGTCACTCATAGTTCAAATAGTTGTAGGAGGTCGCTGGGGACGCAAACCATACATACTCACTGAAATCGAGGATGCGATCAGGTTAAGGGTGGTTTCGACTAGGGGGATGGAAATTACGAAAATTAAGAAATAATATACATTCGATTTGTCTAATATGTGTTGAGCAGGAAGAAGATTGGATTCACATCCTGTTACATTGTACACAATAAGAAAAATATCGAAAATTTTTGCAAATCGGGGGCTTTATAAACGAAAACAGAAACATTAACTTGGCAATTACTATAATGCGTGACAACAGAATGCCTATAGTGGAATATTTGGGGCAGTTTCTAAGTCACGTAAGGGAAATAGGGAGAAAGAAATGAAGGAGATTATAATGGTTGGGCAAAATGCAACATGATACTGCCGGCTTTTTTGCTTTCTATGTTACAGGTTACGAAACTTCTTCCCACGTACGGGTGAACAAATAATATTTTGTAAATACTATTTCTTATGGACTCGATTTTTAAATACTAATTTTGTAATAATTCTTATAGACTCTTGTCTTATGTAAATACTTTTGTACATATTGCCTCTTGTAAATATATTTTCCGTGTGCAGTCTTTGTGTCCAGACTTGGTTTTCCGTGGTTCCCAAAGGTGCTCAATGAATTAGTCAGTTGCACCTATTTCAGATTTAAGAAACTATTACAGTATACCGAAAGATTATAATATAACAATAATTAATGTTCTATCCATGCATAACTAAATTTAATATTACGGCAACAGGAAATAAAAATATCAACCTTTGTATGAAAAATGTAGACGCAACTGAACAATTCATTGAGAGTGAATACCAGGACATTTTACGCACAGCCCACGACTTTAAAGGGCTTAAGGCAAAGGGACTGAAACCTCGCCATATATAATTTGAAACGTAAATATTTTAAATAAAATGCCCTATTGAATTGAATGTCAATGCGCAAAACACTCTATCTAACCTCTCGTCTTGGTTTCATTCAAATCGTCTCATTGTTAATACTGATAAAACAGTATCCATGTCGTCGTGGAAGTTGAAAGTTTTCAGATCACGCATGCACGCGATTGCGTGCTCTTCGTGCACTTGAAAAACAATGTTTGCTATTCACACGGCACTTTTGTTTCGATGTCGCTGAGACGGTCAGCTGGTTTTCAGCTATTTGTCTCCAGCGTGTGGTGACCATTGTACATAGTTGCCTCTAGGCACTACGCTACCTCAAGCATGCTGAAGCGTTTCAGTGGGAGCGGCATAGATAGGGGTGGTCTGAGAAGCTCGTATGGTAAGATTGTTTGGCTGGAAGAAGAGTTTTACATATGAGGAATTTGATTTGTGACAGTTTGAGTGTTTGGGTAACGACAAGTAGAGCGGATATAATGAGATGAGCGGTGAGGTGAATTATGAGAGAGGGATGACGGGGGGTGGTAATTGGAGAATATCGCTGGGATAGCGTTTGCCCTTTGTAGGGCGTGGGCGGAGGAGATGAGCCCGAAAATGGTAAAAGAGATTTCTCGGGGCGAAAGCAAATGCTTTCTTGACCGCCGAGCGGGCTTGTGAGTGAATGATCAGGTGAATCGGCTCTATCTGCGTTGTTTTGCGGATGGAGATGTTCGTGGTGCGTCGCGGCGGATTAACTGCCATGNCGCATTAACGTATCGCATTATACTTCCAGATCCGCAAATCAAACAGCTTACGTAAATACCGATTTTAATATCTTCAGCTTTAAAAATAAAGCTAATATCTTTAGCACTTTCATATAAAATTCCAACCAATATATCACTCCCTTATGAGTGGATTTTCAGAAAATTCTTTCTTGCGGACGTTTTCGTCAATTTTTCATGTCTCGCTGTTCTCAACCCCCACTTCTAGAGGTGTCATGCACCTAATGTGGTCTGAAAAATTAAATAATGTCATTGAACTACGATTGTTCATCTCAGAACACAAAAACCATTGACTCAACCCTAATTTCGGTCTTTTAACATATCACTTTTCCCACCCCCAGCTATAACGATACCTCTGACCAGGACTTAACGGCACTTTTAGTTTAATTAAACATATCATCCCTAAAACTATGGATCCGATGCAATTTTCATTTTTTTATATTTCAAAATTAGTTTTTAATTATTTGTATGCATGTACCCAATACCACTCCCTTCCCAAAGGTCGCTAGTGGTGTCATTCTTCGATGAGGGCTGAATTTAGACTTACACGATAACGGAATTTTTAATCAACTCGGCAGCGCCGAAAACTGCTCGTCACTGGTATCCGTCATGTTGGATTGATTTTTCATGGCGTCCCCATTCCCTACGGGTCCTGAAGTTTATTCATGCCTATTATGGACTTTGGCTTCTTTGGGTATGCCATTATTGATTTCGGCGGCCCCGAAAACTATGATCTCAATATTAATATCAGTCATATTCGTGAATTTTTACATTTCAACCCCTTCTCATCCCCTTGAAAAAAAGGGATATTTCGTCACGGGGATGATAAATGGACTTAAGCGGTGTTGATACTGTGACTCTTCTCTTCTGCGTCTGCTTCATTATATATATA
>NNCF01127017.1:302722-325417 GCA_002313205.1 Laupala kohalensis
GATCATACCCTCTGCCCGGTCTGGATGACACGAAGGAACGGCCATCAAAGTTTGAACACTTCTGTTCGCTTCACACCACACCCCGCACCCCGATTCGGAATGACCGTGAATGACAGGCTTAAGGAAGTTCAACAGGAAATGCGGTGGTCAAATCCCCTAGAACAATTTTAATATTCCACATCTTTGATTCCCGTAGTATCCGTTCAGATTTGGCAACGCTGGGCATGTGATTCTGCTTGTTAATGTCTCATGTGTTAGCGTTTGTGGCAAATTGATATGTGAGGAAAATGTGTAAAATGGAAAATAATTGAAAGGCAAAGATGGTGACAAAGGGTTAAACTACGGAGGAAGAAAACTCAAGAGACGGGGAAAAGGGAATATGCTAACTGCATTCAATAGCAATTGTTCACACAAACACAAAATATGCCAGAAGATTCAGTTTGTCTCGACACAGCGCCCGCTCTGGTTATTGTGAAGCCGGTTTTTAACAAGAATGAATGCAAGGAAGATCACTCCAATAAAAAATATACACCTATTGTTGAAGAAGAATTAATCTCATTGGAGCTTATAAAAAACAAGATTTCATTGTCGTGAAGAAATTCAATTGCCTCGCCAATAATATGTTCAATCAAGAAATAATTCACACTATTAATTCATTTCGAAACAGCAATAATTGCTTAGATAGAACTAACCGCCAAAAAAAAAAAAAAATGAGAAATATGAAATTGAGAATTAGTACACAGGAAAATAAAGAAATTTTAAAATTATAATTAGGTGGTGATGGTGTATTCAGTTTTTACTTCCCTTGAACTAACAATATTTAGGAGATCAAAATGGATTAGTGTGCCGAATTTCACAGAATTCTCACTGTTAATTCTTCTACCGGTAGAACCTCCTTAATAACGGTTTTGGTACAGATATCTGTGGTAGTAGATGAACTTTTACCGTAAATAGGAAAAAATGGGTAAGCACGACGATAGTTTCAGCAAAGCTAATTTGTAAATCCTAACTTCACTTGAATGAGATTGCTATTTATTGAGGTTATTTTATTTTCATTATCATTCAGAGATAATTCCCTCATAAACACGTCTTTGTTCTTCAGTATGCTGATCTAGTACTTTATGGATCAATGTATCCTTCAAGGGGAAACTACATTGTTTCCATGACAACGCAAGTTGTTGATGTAACAATAGAGAACAACGAGAAGTTATGAAAAGAATCGTATGATTCGGTTTGGCCAACACCAGAATACTGAGTAAAGTACAAATTGAGCTTTTAAGCGATTCAAATGACTAATGTAACGGTGACAATTAACAAAATATTCTAGGTTGATTTCTGCATGATAGAATTGATGTATTCATGTTAGTGCGTTACATTATTTCACAATGAACTGTGGTCGCCGCGTTTGATTTTGTACAATACATGCATCTTAGAAGAAAATCCCACATAAGTGTTTCTAATTACTCGACGACTACAATGAGGTAAGATTAGTTTTATTTCTTACGAGATTTACAGTTTACTTGAAAACGTATTTAATTATTTTCTGCAAGATTATTTCCTTCAATCCATACACATGAACGTACAAACCATGGTATTCACGCCAACACCCCAGAATGTTTTGGCACACCTTCAAAATTCTTTCATCTTGTTAAATTATCAACAAATGACATTTTGTTTATGATATGAAAAATATAAACGGGGATTTTCATTCATTTTTTTTTTTTAATTTCATACATAACCACGACTTTTATTCATCTGTTTTGAGCACGATAGTAACGTTATTGTTATTATTGGGGTTTTATGGGGCTCGTCAACAACTACGTAATTAAGAGTTCTCAGGTAGGTTATGGTTTCTATTCTTGATTCCATAGTTTTCATTACATTCGAAATAAGTGAGATCATTACGAGATTTTTCTACGATTTTAGCTTTAAGTTAGGAAACAATTGCTATACATTGAAGAAAAAAAAAACTGGAATATAGAGAATTTTTAAAACAATCTGTATCCCTGCATTATTATGCTGTCTGAGAGTTCAACACAAAGTATATTACCAGAAATTGTAAAAACTAGTGAATAACACATCTGTAAATGGTTGTCTTCGAATTTTTCTAGGCAATACGAATGCTTGATGCATTTGTAACTGAATCGAAAAACGATAAAGTCATTTTACTTTCTAAAAACTGATTATTTGAAACATTCAAATTTTAACATTTGTTTCGAATAACTTACTTTCTTTATGTCTATTTACATATCGTTTTACTGGCACAATACAATATACCTATAAGAAATTATTTTAAATCAATTTGCAAGAGGGTTGTTTGGCATTTTATTTTGATAGAGCAATAACACCTGCCCCCCGACCCAACCTCACAAAGGATTTTCAAGATATTTCCGTTAATTTGTTCACCAGTTCCAATACCAACTCCGCCTGTACCTTATCCTGTGCTGAGTTCCATTGTTTATTAAAAATTGAAATCTGACAGTATTCACCGTGAATATTCTACTGATTCGCAGTAAAATGAGAATCTGTAACAATTCACATAATAACAAGCAAAATATTTCCAGATATTTTCCCTGTTAGAACATGAGTGTTCAAAACCTGTTCATAAACAAATAATTTATCGCCAAACTAGAATTTTCTAACTACGTACGTATGACTTCATTAGTTAGTTAGAAACTTTGTTTTGTTTTACGAATTATCATTCTTCATTGGTCATACATACATAGTTAGAAACTAATAGTTTGGCGATAAATTATTTATTTATGAATAGGTTTTGAACACTCATGTTGTAACACGGAAAGTATCTGGAAATTTTTTTGCTTGTTATTTTTTGAATTGTTACAAATTCTCCTTTTACTGCGAATCAGTAGAATATTCACGGTGAGTAGACAGTCGGATTTCAATTTTGAATAAACAATGGAACTTAGCACATGAGAAGGTACTGGTAAAGTTGGCATTGGCACTGGTGAACGATAATTCGTAAAACAAAACAAGGGCTCTAATGACCTTGATGAGCCCTAAAACCCCAAGAAAATAAATAAAAACAAAACAACCATTGTTACCATGTTTGGTACAATGCTTCCAATTAATAAGGCAAATGGTCTCGGAGACGTGAGCCCATTGTCTGAAGATGATCCACAAAAAGGATTGAAACTTTGTGTATGTTATTTTATTGTGTTTTTTGTGTAAACATCTGCTCATAAAAATAGGGTCGTTTGATTTTGTATTAATTATATATACAGACGGAAAATATGGCTAATTCCCGGAGATAGTGATAGTATTGCTTTGAAGTTGTAACGAACACAACGCAACTAAGTTGAAAACAGTGCAAGCAACAATTTACAGAGTCCGATACAAGTAGGTTCCATTGTTGAAGTCAAGAGCAAATTAATCCTGCAGTCATTTTTAGGGTGGTGTGTAATTATCTGGGCAGTGTTGGATTGGTTTGAGTGCCAAAATTCTGAGGTAGAAATTATTTTAAGCTACAGGTAGGTGAATGTGTTAAGAGACCAAGCCTGATTTCCAAATTATTGGAGTTTATTATGTTAAGCTGATAATTGAATGCTCATATAGCGGGTTCATATAGGTGGAACTGCCATTTTTCTTTGGTGGTTCTAGTCTGACCCGCAAAATGAAACTGCCAATGAGAATTTTAGCTCTCATTGGCATACAAAAAGCAATATTTCTTTTTTGGGTATTTATACGTCGTTTACAATTATTATTTCCTTTTTCCCTGGGACAAAAAGTTATAACATTTTGTATCAATCCATTGAATTTGTTAGATTACAATATTCGCTTAACGGTTATCGACGCGCAAGTTCACTACAATACTAAGTATTCATATATTTTAATTACGTCTATAGAACTTATATTGAATTATCAAATTAAACTACCTTTTTTTTACAGACACTATTTTCAGTTACACATACTTTGGAAAGTTTCGACCCACTGCTGTGGGCCATTAGGCAACTGACAAAAAATTTCTGTTACTGGTTAAGATGCCGGAAATGAGAAAAAGAGTTCTCACAAATTTTTTGCCAGTGGGGTCGAAACGTTACAAAGAATGTGTAATTGAAAATAAAATGTTTGTAAAAGTAAAGACATTTGAACTTGATATTCAATGAATTATTATTCTTTAACAATCATTTGAATTGTGTTGATTTCATTCTTGTATGATCAATTAGCTGAATATGTGCGGCTTTGCTCGCGTTAATTTTCGGATTGTATTAATAAAAAATTAATTATACGAGAACTAATTTTGAACTTAACCTCCCTGATATCAAAACTAATGCTGAAGGGTTAGTGGTGTTGGTGTGAAATGTTCATCAGTATCCTCAATCTC
Source organism: Laupala kohalensis (assembly GCA_002313205.1). Classification (NCBI taxonomy): domain Eukaryota; kingdom Metazoa; phylum Arthropoda; class Insecta; order Orthoptera; family Trigonidiidae; genus Laupala; species Laupala kohalensis. Next base: position 307,065 of record NNCF01127017.1, read on the forward strand.
TCCATAAGGTAGTACTAGCGTAAGTAGAATTGGCATGAAACGTATGTTTATTGATAATTTAACCTAAATATCGTACTCCACCGACCAATTAAATAAAATAATAGTTGATAGTAAGATACATTATATCTAATAAATACACTAATTTTTAAATCAATATATAGTCCCTGTCGTGGCCACGGTGTCAGCGTGATTGCTCGTCACCAAGTCATCCCAGGGTTCGATCCCCGGACGGGGCAAGATAAAATTTTCATTTAAATGTCTCAGTTGAGAGATATGAAAAGTCCGCCCTCCGAGACTAACAACCGTAGTTGTAATGTTCGGATACAGTATTCTGGATACTATAGACTTTGGTCCTCCGATCTCGGTAAAAATCTAGTGAGCTGTCTCTTATNATATGTCTCCGGTTATTAAAAAACGGTCCTTTAGTTGTTTTTTTTGTGAAGTGATTCACGATACGTTGCGCTCGGCCGCCATATATTTAAATGCTTTTGTGTATTTCAAACGAGTTTCTTAACGTAGTTTAACTGATATATTGAAGAAAAAATGTTTTAGTTTATAATTAATAATCAATTATACGAGTAAAACAAAAATAATGGAAACAAATATACTTCTCAGCTTTTTTGACTAATTTGGAGCGCTAGTCACGCCTTAAAAAACCTTTTTGAAATCACGAACTGATCAATATGAAATTTACTATTGAGAGACAACCTTTTCCTGGAGTTAACTCATTTCTAAATCCCCATGATAAAAATATATAATCTAGAAAATGTTAACTCTTGAGTGAGTGATATTCACGAAAGTATGCAGTAACCAAATGCAATATGGTTCATTCATATTGCCAACTTCTATGAAATAAACTCGACTGCGTTCGTCATTCTAATCAACTGATGTTATGTGAGGGCAGCGTGTCCCATTATTTATTAGGGTAAACAGTATGTTGTGAATGTAACTTATTAAAACAATGACCTCGATGTCGGCGAGCCGTAAAGTCCCACAAAAAAATATTAAAACAAATGATACTATTCAATATCGTTTAGAAAAACAAAACCTATAGAATTAATAGTCAGGCATCACTAACAACTAACAAAACATTTTTGATACGGTATAATATTTCAAATTTCTGCAACTCTTTAGTATTTCACTCTTCGTGAGATGCACATCATCTTCCTCTGCTTCTTTCCGAAACTTCTAAAACGCGCTGATAATGCATCTCCGGACTCTCGAACAAAAACGGTAATTTTCATATAATCAAGGCTGAGTTGAGTGCCCATATGTTTTTCAAATAATCGTGTAATTAATCAATATTTATAACTAGCACTAGTTGTCTTTGTAAATGACAAAAGAAACGAAATTCGTAGAAACCCGGAAATGTACGGGATACCCGGGCATCTACTATGTGCTCTGAGACGCGAGTTTTGTTGTTGTTGTTGTTGTTGTTGTTGTCAAAATACGTATTGAGACAGAGGTTTCGTTGTGTATATGACATTTCAATACAGTTCTTTAGAGGTCTTAATACGGAAAAAGCACAATTTCGTTATCGATAAATGATAAATGAAAGGTAACATTGATTCTAACTGTAAGAACAAATTATTACTGTTAACAAATATTGACATTTACAATACCAATAATTCTTGTTTTGAAGTCTTAAAAAATACATTACCATTCTCCAGAAGGGAAACGTTAGAGATTTGATTTTTTTTTTAAGTTGCAGGGTCCCGGTACTGCACTGCCAAGAAAAGTGAAATAATGTGTGATTGGGGGACTCCGTGCATGACCTGACGTCACGACGTAACTTGAAGATTCTGCTAGTCCTTGACAATAGCACCTGCAGGAATCCACTAGTGCAAGTACTTGCAACTTGTAAGTGTAAACGGCTTATCAAGAGCTCGCCATGAGAACTGGAAAGGACTTGCAGATTTGGCTTGCTAGGACCATCTTAATATTTCATTGTTGCATAATGGAAGTATGCCAGGGATGGAAACTAAAGTCTGCAGACTTAGTGACACACAACGTACGTAGAAACATATCTAAGAACAGAGGTATATTTATATAGGTGGACTTCGCAAAAGGCTACGAAGAATTTACATTTGGCATACTTCATGAGTTAGACGAAATAATAATAATAATTCACGGTTTTCCGACTTTCAAGATTTGCCACTCGCGACGTTATCTCGAAAAAAGTCAGCCAAATTGTTTTACACAATTAGTTTGTTTCCGATACTATAATTACGACCAAAATACTTTTTTTGAATTTTTTATCAGCTTTATAATTTCTGAGATAAAAGAGAGTTTAAAATTATATTTCAAGTTGTTTTTTAATTTCACATTTTATCATTTGTTTTTACCGTAACAATTTGTTTATACGTTTTCTTTGAGTTTTACTCATCTACATGTAATGGATATACACCCATTCAAGAACAATATTTTATTTTATACAGCGCGCCGCGTTTAGTCCCGTTTTCAACGTCAGACCTACCTGGTTTCTGGACTAATAAAGAGATATCGTTAGTCGCCACGTAAAGATATAGCTACAGAAATTACAAAGTGGTCTTTACGCGCTGACTATACCATTATCGACACTATAAGAATATCTTAAATAAGATTCTTTTGCTGATTAATGATGTTTTTTAAAAAAATTGGCATTTCAAAACTCAGCAGACCAGAAAATTTAGTACTTATTTTAATAAAGATTTTATTCAATTGACGCGTGTTCGCCTTGAGCGTCCCATTGGAATTCAGAGCGGGTTCCTATAGGTGGAACTACCATTTCTCTTTGGTAGTTCTAGTCTGACCCGCAAAATAAAACTGCGTACGAGAATAAATTTTCTCAGTAAGTAAACCCATGCGCGTGCAGGACAAACTTGCCTTTACACTAAACTGGTTACTCACGCACTATTCACGTCCCATTTAATATATGTGTACCTATTATGCATTCATTGTTCTAGTGACAGTATGAATATAATAAATAATATTGCAAATTAAGGGAGTTACAGTGATTTGACTTATTAGGGAATGGTTGAATAAACCATCAAGTACTCAAAGATGCAGAAAAATACAAGAAAATTTGTCGTAGATAGATTACAATAAAAGTTGTCCGAATATCCCATAGACTTTCAAGGAAAGGGAAAATATTTTATCTTTTAGAAATTGAGATGGAATCTTTAGTATACCATAATTTGTCTAAAGGGTTATCCTGAATAGAACACTGATTCCAATACAATGAAACTTCTCTATAACGGACACTCACGAAATTTGTCAGCTTTTGAGTAGTTAGTGTCAAAGGACGGGGTTGAAGAAGTGTCCGTTATTTCGAAGTCCCGTCAATGGAAATAATGAAATACAACGCAAAACTGAATAATCGATAGGAAACTGAATTACTAATGAATCTGAGGAAAATCCAAAAAGAAATGTAATCAGATTTTTTATCGGATGGTATAGGTAAATTTATTTTCCTCAAATAAATATTTTGAATAATGTCATTTAATTGATGAATTGACTAGTTTTACATTTTATATGCAATATAATATACAAATATTTTGCAATTGAAGTATCTTTAATAATTAAGTAATCATTCAAATATCAATACATAAGAATGTTCGCTTTTTAAACATTAACAAAAGGAACTGTTGACGAGAAATCATCAACGTACACATTAATAAGCAAATGTCCCCTAGATTTTTCGTTTCTTTACTGCGTAACCGGATGGAGCAAATCACTCAAAGTATCAATTACGCGTGTATACGTATTTTAACTACTTTTAAATAGAAAGTAAAGAGCTTCAACGGACACATATGGGTCATTCCATGTCAAGTGGCCTAGAGCTCCCCACTCGACCATCTTCAATTTTGCTGAAATTTTGTGTAGCTATAAATATGTGTTTTAAAGGACGTTCTGTGAAGTTTTAGCTCCTGATCTCAAATATTAGAGGCAGCACAGCCTTCTCAATGGAGGTCCTGCTGACAACGTCTCTTAGGCTGCGAAGATTCTGCTAAGTTTCACGCTCTCTAGTAGCTCATCCAGATTAGCTACGATGCTAAAATTTGACATAATAAATCAACTTTTTCTAGTGAACATGGAAACTTTAGAATTAATGCACATAAAACAACATACGGTCCACAATTTAACCTCAAATTGGCTCCGAAATCAGTTTGCGCGATGTTTGTGCCATACTTTGACAACATATAACTATAGAACTATAATCACTAGTACCTTGTTCTTTTACCCCAAGACTAATCAGCCTTAAGACATTGCACTGCTAAAGTATCAAATTACTAGCTTCCATTTTTAAGAAAATATTTGACCAAAACTTAATGTAAAACATCAGAAATATGGCCTATTTTTTAAGTCAATTATCTAAAAAAGGGAATTATTTAAATTAGTTCATTTTTATATAAATTGAAAAAGCAGATTTTTCTTTACTAGAATCATTTTGTTTTGGTGTTTTTTTAGTTACAGCAGTAGAAATGCTCTGAACAGTCACTTTTTATCCCGTGCGATGGAAATTAATTTCATATACATAATCCTTGCGTTGGTACATAGTGACTCTGCCACTACCAGTTCTTAGAAAGAATTGCAGTTATAACCTTGTTGAAGATTATGAGCTTGTCAATTCTATCAAGAATTAGTAACCCCATCGCCTAGGGGTCACTACTTTAGCAGTGCAATGTCTTAAGGCTAATTAGTCTTGAGGTAAAAGAACAAGATACTAGTGATTATAGGTCTATAGTTATATGTTGTCAAAGTATGGCACAAACATCGCGCAAACTGATTTCGGAGCTAGATTGAAGATAAATTGTGAACCGTATGTTGTTTTATGTGAATAAATTCTAAAGTTTCCATGTTCACTAGAAAAAGTTGATTCATTATGTCAAATTTCAGCATCATAGCTAATCTGGATGAGCTACGAAAAAGCGTGAAAATTTGCAGAATCATCGCAGCCGAAGAAACGTCAGAATGACCTTCATAGAGAAGGCTGTGCTGCCTCTAATATTTAAGTTCAGAAGATAAAACTTCACAGAACGTACTATAAACACATATTTACAGCTACACAAAATTTCAGCAAAATTGAAGATAGTCGAGTGGGGATGATTTTAAAAACTAGACCATTTGTCGTAGAATGACCCGTATTTAAACAACTTAATATTAAAAACAAACGAAAGAAGAACTCTAGGCAAAAAAAACATTCAGCACACCCGCAATATAGCCGAAATTATAACTAAAAATATTTAACAACATAAGTTCCTTAAAATAAAATTTACCTAAACAAGCCTCGATGTATAAGATTGTTTCCAATATTTCAAGCAATTAGCCCTATTTGAACAATACGCCATTTCGAATATATACGTACTTCAACAACTACATTTTAATAGAAGGAAACATGATTAAAGGAACACATAATAAAACAACTGACAAACTATAGACACAAAACAAAAATCCTACACAAAGACAAAATTCAGTACGCAAACTATATAGCGGAATTTAACAATATAAATATTACTAGCCATTACAATCACTTGATCAAATATGCCATTACGCGAATATACTTGTTTGAACAATAACTTTTTAATAAGAAATAACGAGCTCAAACGAACACATATTATTACAAGGGAAAAACTATAGATACACAAAACAAAATTCCTACAAAATTACGAAATTCAGCAAACAAGCTATATAGAAGAAAATACCACTATAATTTTTACACCTTTACAACTATTTGAACGAATATGCCATTACGCAAAATATACTTGTTTGAACAATCACTTTTTCATAGGAAATAACGAGCATATATTAATTCAAGTAAACGATTATAGACGCACAATATAGAAACCTTACACAATGACGAAATTCAGTACAAAACTTAAACAGAGGAAATTACCACTATAATTATAACACCATTACAACTATTAAACGAATATGCCATTACGCCAATATACTTGTTCGAACAATCACTTTTTAATAGGAAATAAGCTAAAGGAACACATATTATTACAACTATCAATTATAGGCTCACAAAACTAAAATCTTACACAATGACGATATTCAGTACACAAGCTATATAAAGGAAATTTCCACTATAATAATTACACACCATTACGACTATGTGAACAAATGTGCCATTAGCCCAATATACTTATTTGAACAAACACATTTTAATAGGAAATAACAATCTCAAGCAGACATATTAATACAATAACAAAACATAGTCACAAAACAAAAATCCTGCAAAATGACGAAATTCAGCACACAAGCTATATAGAGGAAATTACCACTGTTATTATTACACTCCATTACAACTATTTAAACGAATATGCCATTACGCGAATATACTTGTTCGAACAATCACTTTTTAATGGGAATTAACGAGCTCAAACGAACACATGTTCATACAACTAAGAGAATATAGACACAAAAAAACCTACACAATGACAAAATTCCGTACACAAGCTATATAAAAGAAATTACCACTGTTATACTTACACAGCATTACAACTATTTTAACGAATATGCAATTACGCCAATATACTAGTTGGAACAATCACTTTTAATAAGGAAATAACGAACTCAAACGAAAACATACTAATACACCCAACAGACTATATAGAATAAGAAAACATAATTCCTACAAAATTACGAAATTCAGCAAACAAGCTATATAGAAGAAAATACCACTATAATTTTTACACCTTTACAACTATTTGAACGAATATGCCATTACGCAAAATATACTATTTCCGCTTTATAGACACAGAAAACAAAAATCGTACGCATTGACGAAATTCAGTACACAAGCTATATAAAGGAAATTACCACTAAATTTATTACATCATTAGAACTATTTGAACGAATATGCCATTACGACAATATACTTGTGTGAACAATCACTTTTTTAATCGTAATACCAGTCTCAAACGAACACATATTAATACAAATACAAACCACAGACACAATACAAAAATCTTACACAATGACGAAATTCAGTACACAAGCTATATAGAAGAAATTACCACTAAATTTATTACAACTATTTGAACGAATATGCAATTACGCGAATATACTTGTTTGAACATTCACTTTTTAATAGGAAATATCGATCTCATACAAACACATATTAATACAATTAAGAAACTATAGATACAAAACAATAATCCTACACAAGCACGAATTCAGCACACCAGATATATAGTGGAAAATAATATAATTATTACACTATTACAACTATATGAACGAATATGCTATTAGGCCAATATACTTGTTTGAACAATCACTTTTTAATAGGAAATACCAAGCACAAACGAACGCATATTATTAGAACTGAGAGACTATAGACACACAAAACATAAATCCTACACAGTGACGAAATTCAGTACGCAAGTTATATTGAGGAAAATACCACAGTTATTCTTACAGGCAATTACAACTATTTGAACAAAAATGCTATTACGCGAATATACTTGTTTGAACATTCACTTTTTAATAGAAAATAAGGAGCTTAAACGAACACATATTATTGCAACCAACAAAATGTAGAAACAAAAAACAAAAATTCTTCACAATGATGAAATTCAGTACACAAGCTATATAATTGAAATTACCACTTATTATTTTACCCCATTACAACTATTTGAACGAATATGACATTACGCGAATATACTTGTTTAAACAATCATTTTTAATAGGCAAGTTAATAAACTATTGAATTTCATGAGTAGATATGGGCTCCACCCACAAGTTCTCGGGAAGGTTTAAAGTGCATTTCTTTTTCATCGTTTCTGTCTTCTTTCCTTACATTTTTTGTTCCAGTAAATAGAAAAAAATATTCAAAAAATTTTCTTTTTTTTGTGATAGAATGTATTGGTATTCTGTCTTGTTTTCTTTTCATTCATCTTTGCATTTCGATATTTGTTGATATCAGAAGGGTTTTTTAGGGGGTATGGTTGAGATATTCGGCGAGTCCCACACACGGGGAAGAGTCATTAAGGCTCTTCTCTATGGTGCGAAACTGCATTTTTCCCTACTTGCATGGGCTCCAATGACCTCCATGTTGAAACCCCTCAAGCCGCCCCACCACAAAAAAAAATTTAATAGAAAATAACAAGCTCAAACGAACACATTAATACGACTAGGAAAGAATAGACACACAAAACAAAAATCCTACACAATGAAAAAAATTCAGTACACAAGCAATATAGAGAAAATTACCACTATAATTATTACACCATTATAATTATTTGAACTATTATGCTATTAAGCCAATATACTTCTTAGAACAATAACTTTTTAATGGGAAACGACGAGCTCAAACAAGCACAACCAATACAACAAATAATTATTGGCACACAAAACAAAAATCTTACACAATTAGGAAATTAAGCACACAAGCTAAATAGAGGAAATTACTACTATACATTTTACGCTATTTCAACTATTTTAAATAATATACTGTTAAGCCAGAATACTTGTTAGCACAATGACTATTTAATACGAAATAACGAGCTCAAACGAGCACTTATTAATACAATTACAAACTATAGACAAAAAAAATTCTACACAATGACGAAATTCAGTACACAAGCTATATAGAGGAAATTAACAATATAATAATTATACACCATTACAATTATTTGAACAAATATGCCATTTCACGAATATACTTGTTTGAACAATCACTTTTTAATAAAAAATAACGAGCTCAAACGAACACATATTAATAACAGAGAGACTATAGACACAAATAAAAAATACTACACAAAGACGAAATTCAGCACACAAGCAATATACAAAATAAATTACGACTAAAATTATTATACCGTTAAAACTATTTGAGCGAATATGCCATTACGCTAATATACTTGTTTTAACAATAACTTTTTAATAGGAAATATCGATCTCGAACGAACACATATTAATAACACTAAGAAAATATAGACACAAAACAAAAATTCTACACAATAACGAAATACAGAACACAAGCTATACAACGGCAATTAACAATATAATTATTACACACCATTACAATTATTTGAGCGAATATGCCATTACACGAATATACTTGTTTGTACAATCACTTTTTAATAGGAAATATCGATATCGAACGAACACAATTATTACAACTAAGTAAATATACACACAAAACAAAAATCCTTCACAATGACAAAATTCAGTAATAATTCAATAGAGGAATTTAACAATATAATTATTACACACCATTACAATTATTTGAACGAATATGCCATAACACGAATATACTTGTTGGAACAATCACTTTTTTAAAGGAAATTACGAGCTCAAACGAACACATTTTAAAAACACTAACAAAATATAGACACAAATCAAAAATTCTTCACAATGAAGAAATTCAGTACACAAAATATATAGAGGAAATTTACAATGTAATTATTACATACCATTACAATTATTTGAGGGCTCTAATGACCTCGCTGTTGACGAGCCCTAAAGCCACACAAAAAAAAACAAAAAAACAATTATTTGAACGAATATGCCATTTCACGAATATACTTGTTTGAGCAATAACTTTTTTAAAGTAAATAATGAGCTAAACGAACACATTATTACAACAAAGAAAATAATAACACCAAACAAAAATCCTACACCATAACGCAATTCAGTACACAAGCTATATAGAGGAAATTAACAATATAATTTTAACAACTGTTTCAACGAATATATAATTATCCCAATATATTTGTTTGAACAATCACTTTTTAATAGGAAATAACGAGCTCAAACGAACTCATTATTACAACTAAGAAAATAAAGATAGAAAACAAAAATCCCACACAATGACAAAATACAGTTCACAAGCTATGTAGAGGAAATTAACAATATAATTATTACACACCATTATAATTAAATGAACAAATATGCCATTACACGAATAGACGTGTTTGAACAATCACTTTTTAATAATAAATAACGATATCAAACAATCACAATATTACAACTAAGAAAATATATACACAAAACATAAATAGTACACAATGACGAAATTCAAAACACAAGATATATAGACAAATACATCAATATATTTCGTACACACAATTAAAATTATTTGAACAAATATGCCCTAACCCCAATATACTTGTTTGAACATTCACTTTTTAATAGGAAATAACGAGCTCAAACGAACACATATTAATAACACTGAGAAACTATAGACACACAAATCTAAAATCCTACACANCTATTTTGAGGAATATACTAATATAATTATTACACCATTTCAACTACTTCAACGAACATGCCATAACGCGAAAATACTTGTTTGAACAATCACCTTTTAATAGGAAATAACGAGCGAAAACGACCACATTTTATTACATTTAAATAACTATAACACAAAACAAAAACCCTACGCAATTACGAAATTCAGTACTTAAGCTATATAGAGGAATTTAACAAAATAATTACACACCATTAGAATTATTTGAACGATTATGACATTACACAAATATACTTGATTGTACAATCATTTTTTATTAGGAAATAACGAGCTCAAACGCCCACATATTATTACATTTAAGGAACTATGCACACAAAACAAAAATACTACACAATGACGAAATTCACTACAGAAGGTATACAGACTAATACATCAATTTAATGCTTACACACTATTAAAATTATTTGAACAAATACGCCATTACTCCAATATACTTGTTTGAACATTCACTTTTTAATAGGAAATAACGAGTTCAAAAGAACACATCGTAATACAACTTACAATTATAGACATACTTTAAAAAAACTACACAATGATAAATCTGGCCACACAAAATACTTAGAGGAAAATACTATTATAATTATTACAACTACTTCAACGAACATGCCATTACGCGAAAATATTTGTATAAACAATCTCCTTTTAATAGGAAATAACGAGCGAAAACGACCACATTTTATTACATTTAGTAACTATAACACAAAACAAAAATCCTACGCAATTACAAAATTCAGCACACCATCTATATAAAAAAATTACGATTAAAAGATTTATACCATTCCAACTATTTGAGCAAATAAACCATTACGCGAATATACTCGTTTGAAGAATCATTTTTTAATAGGAAATAAAGAGTTCAAAAGAACACATTTTAATATAACATACAATTATAGACATACTTTTTTTAAAAAATTACACAATCACAAAGCTGGGTTGTTTTTTTTTTGTGTAATTTAAAAAATTACACAATCACAAAGCTGGTCCCCCCAGGGGACTTACATCGAGTAAGTACGTGTTTGGCGAACACGGGGCCCCGAGCTGAGTCTGGCATTACTTCCACTTACTTGTGCTATGCTCCTTCCTTTCTCTTTCCTGATCTCCCTTGGTCACCTCTTGTTCTTTTCGATCCCGACGCCATTAGGGCTAGGGTATCTTTCATTTTCCTACCTCGCCCCAGGGGACTAACATCTAGTAAGTACGTGTTTGGCAAACACGGGGCCCCGAGCTGAGTCTGGCATTGCTTCCACTTGCTTGTGCCATGCTCCTTCCTTTCTCTTTTCTGACCTTCCTTGGTCACCTCTTGTTCTTTTCGATCCCGACGCTACTAGGTTGCGAGGGCTAGGGTATCGTTCATTTTCTTCTTTCCTCTTCTCCTTCTTTTTTTAAAAATGTTTTAAGTAAAGTCGTGAGATATGGCGGGATTTGAGTTTTGAGTTGTATTTCAGGAGGGTTTTTAGTGGGTATGGCTGAGTCATTCGGCGAGTCCCACACGCGGGGAGAGTCATGTTGGCTCTCCCTAGTGCGTAACTGCATTTTCCCTACCTGTACAAGTTTTCAGGGCTCTAATGACCTTTGATGTTGACGAGCCCTAAAGCCCCACAAAAAAAAAACAAAGCTGGTCACACAAAATATTTAGAGGAAAATACTACTATTTTTATTACACCATTACAACTACTTCAACGAACATGCCATTACGCGAAAATACTTGTTCGAACAATAACCTTTTAAAAGGTAATAACGAGCAAAAACGACCACATTTTATTTCATTAAAGAAATTATAACACACAAAAAATCCTACGCAATTATGAAATTCAGTACTCAGGATATATAGAGGAAATTGACAATATAATTATTACACAACTTTACAATTATTTCAACGATTATGCCCTTACACAAATATATTTGTTTATACAATTACTTTTTATTAGGAAATAACGGGCTCAAACGAACACATTATTACAACTAAGAAAATATATACACAAAACAAAAATACTACACAATGACGAAATTCAGTACAAAAGCTATATAGAGAAAATAAAAATATAATTATCACACACTATTACAACTGTCTGAACGAATATGCCATTACTCGAATATACTTGTTTGAACAATCACTTTTTATTAGGAATTAACGAGCTCATACGAACACATTATAACAACACTGAGAAACTATGGACACACAAATCAAAAATCCTACACAAAGATGAAATTCAACACACCAGCTATATAAAAAAAATTACGACTAAAAGAATTATACCATTACAACCATTTGAGCTAATATGCCATTACGCGAATATACTTGTTTAAAGAATTACTTTTTAATAGGAAATAACAAGTTCAAAAGAACATATCGTAATACTACCTACAATTATAGACATACTTTAAAAAAACTACACAATGATAAATCTGGCCACACAAAATACTTAGAGGAAAATACTATTATAATTATTACAACTACTTCAACGAACATGCCATTACGCGAAAATATTTGTATAAACAATCTCCTTTTAATAGGAAATAACGAGCGAAAACGACCACATTTTATTACATTTAGAAACTATAACACAAAACATAATCCTACGCAATTGCGAAATTCAGTACTCAGGCTATATAGAGGAAATTTACAATATAATTATTATACACCATTACAATTATTTGGACGAATATGCCATTACATGAATATACTTGTTTGAACAATCACTTTTTAATAGGAATTAACTAGTTATAAGAATACATGTTAATACAACTTACAATCATAGACTTTTTTTAAAACAAACTACACAATGACATAATTTGGCACACAATCTATTAAGAGGAAAATACTAATATATTTAATACACTATCAAACTATTTCAACAAACATGCCATTACGCGAAAATAATTGTTTTAACAATCACCTTTTCATAGGAAATAACGAGCGAAAACGACCACATTTTATTACATTTAGAAACTATAACACAACAAAAATCCTACGCAATTGCGAAATTCAGTACTCAAGCTGTATAGAGGAAATTTACAACATAATTATTATACACCATTACAATTATTTGAACGAATATGCCATTACATGAATATACTTGTTTGAACAATCACTTTTTAATAGGAAATTACGAGTTCCAAAGAACACATTAATACAACTTACATTTATAGACTTAAAAAAAACTACACAATGACAAAACTGGCCACACAAAATATTTAGAGGAACATACTACTATAATTATTACACCAATACAACTACTTCAACGAACGTGCCATTACGCGAAAATATTATTTTGAACAATCACCTTTTAATAGGTAATAACGAGCGAAAACGACCACATTTTATTACATTTAAGAAACTATAACACACAAAAATCCTACGCAATTGCGAAATTCAGTACTCAAGCTATATAGAGGAAATTTACAATATAATTATTATACACCATTACAATTATTTGAACGATTATGACATTACACAAATATACTTGTTTGTACAATCATTTTTTATTAGGAAATAACGAGCTCAAACGCCCACATATTACATTTAAGGAACTATGCACACAAAACAAAAATACTACACAATGACGAAATTCAGTACAGAAGGTATATAGACTAATACATCAATTTAATTCTTACACACTTTTAAAATTGTTTGAACAAAAACGCTATTACCCCAATATACTTGTTTGAACATTAACCTTTTAATAGGAAATAACAAGCTCAAACGAACACATATTAATAACACTGAGAAACTGTACACACGCAAATCGAAAATCCTACACAAAGACGAAATTCAATACACCAGCTATATAAAAAAAAATTACGACTAAAAGAATTATACCATTACAACTATTTGAGCTTATATGAAATTATGCGAAAATACTTTATTAAATAATCACTTTTTAATAGGAAATAACGTGTTCAAAATACCAAATAAATACAACTTACAATTATAGACATACTTAAAAAACTAAACAATCACAAAATTTGGCAAATAAATCTATTTAGAGAAAAATACTATTATCATTATTACACTATTACAACTACTTCAACAAACATGCCATTACGCCAATATACTTGTTTGAACAATCACCTTTTAATATGAAATAACGAGCTCAACTGTCCACATATTATTACATTTCAGAAACTATACACACACAAAAATCTACTCAATGACGAAATTCAGTAAACGAAGTATATAGACAAAATTAACAATATAATAATTATACACCATTACAATTATTTGAACGAATATGCCATTACATGATTATACTTGTTTGAAAAATGACTTTTTAATAGGAAATAACTAGTTTAAAAGAACACATATTAATACAACTTACAATTATAGACATTTTTTTAAAATATCTACACAATGACATAATTAGGCACAGAATTTATTTAGAAAAAAATACTATTAAAAGTAATACACTATTTCAACGAATATACCAATACGCGTAAATACTTGTTAGAACAATCACTTTTTAATAGAATATAACGAGGTCAAACGACCACATATTATTACATTTAAGGAACTATGCACACAAAACTAAAATTCTAATCAATGACGAAATTCAGTACACAAGCTATATAGACGAAATTAACAATTTTCTTAAACACCACTACAATTACTTGAATGAATATGCCATTATACGAATATACTTGTTTGAACAATCAATTTTTAAAAGGAAATAAAGAGCTAAAACGAACATATTACAATAAAGAAAATAAGGACACAAAGACGAAACTCAGCACACCAGCTATATACAAAAACATTTACGACTAAAATTATATTACCATTACAACTATTAGAGCTAATATGCCATTACGCGAATATACTTGTTTGAAGAATCACTTTTTAATAGGAAAAACGAATTCAAATGAACAAATTTTAATACAACCTACAATTATAGACATTCTTTTAAAAAATATACACAATGACAAAACTGGCCACACAAAATATTTTGAGAAATATACTACTATAATTATTACACCATTACAACTATATCAAAGAACATGCCATAACGCAAAAATACTTGTTTGAACAATCACCTTTTAATAGGAAATAACGAGCGAAAACGACCACATTTTATTACATTTAAATAACTATAACACAAAACAAAAATCCTACGCAATTACGAAATTCAGTACTTAAGCTATATAGAGGAATTTAACAAAATAATTACACACCATTACAATTATTTGAACGATTATGACATTACACAAATATACTTGATTGTACAATAATGTTTTATTAGGAAATAACGAGCTCAAACGCCAACATATTATTACATTTAAGGAACTATGCACACAAAACAAAAATACTACACAATGACGAAATTCAGTACAGAAGGTATATAGACTAATACATCAATTTAATTCTTACACACTATTAAAATTGTTTGAACAAATACGCCATTACTCCAATATACTTGTTTGAACATTCACTTTTTAATAGGAAATAGCGAGCTTAAACGAACACATTAATAACACTGAGAAACTATAGACACACAAATCGAAAATCCTACACAAAGACGAAATTCAACACACCAGCTATATAAAAAAAAATTACGACTAAAAGAATTATACCATTACAACTATTTGAGATAATATGCCATTACGCGAATATACTTGTTTAAAGAATTACTTTTTAATAGGAAATAACGAGTTCAAAAGAGCACATCGTAATACAACTTACAATTATAGACATACTTTAAAAAAACTACACATTGATTAAACTGGCCACACAAAATACTTAGAGGAAAATACTATTATAATTATTACAACTACTTCAACGAACATGCCATTACGCGAAAATATTTGTATAAACAATCNCCTTTTAATAGGAAACAACGAGCGAAAACGATCACATTTTATTACATTTAGTAACTATAACACAAAACAAAAATCCTACGCAATTACAAAATTCAGCACACCATCTATATTAAAAAATTACGTATAAAATATTATACCATAACAACTATTTGAGCAAATATGCCAATACCCGAATATACTCGTTTGTAGAATCATTTTTAATAGGAAATAATGAGTTTAAAAGAAAAAATTACACAATGACAAAACTGGCCACATAAAATATTTAGAGAAAAATACTACTATAATTATTACACCATTACAACTACTTCAACGAACGTGCTATTACGCGAAAATATTATTTTGAACAATCACCTTTTAATAGGTAATAACGAGCGAAAACGACCACATTTTATTACATTTAAGAAACTATAACACAACAAAAATCCTACGCAATTACGAAATTCAGTACTCAAGCTATATAGAGGAAATTGACAATATAATTATTATACACTATTACAATTATTTGAACGAATATGCCATTACATGAATATACTTGTTTGAACAATCACTATTTAATACGAATTAACTAGTTTAAAAGAATACATGTTAATACAACTTACAATCATAGACTTAAAAAAAAAAACTACACAATGACATAATTTGGCACTATCCATTTAAAGGAAAATACTAATATATTTAATACACTATTAAACTATTTCAACGAATATGCCATTACTCGAAAATACTTGTTTTAACAATCACCTTTTAATAGGAAATAACGGGCTCAAACGAACACATATTAATAACACTAAGTAACTATAGTTACACAAATCAAAAATCCTACACAAAGACGAAATTCAGCATACCTGCTTTATATAAAAAAATTCGACTAATATTATTATACCATTATAACATTTTGAGCTAATATGCTATTACGCGAATGTACTTGTTTGGAGAATCACTTATTAATAGGAAATAACGAGTTCAAAAGAACACATATTAATACAACTTACATTTATAGACATACTTTAAAAAAAACTACATAATGACAAAACTGGCTACACAAAATATTTAGAGGAATATACTAATATAATTATTACACCATTACAACTACTTCAACGAACGTGCCATTACTCGAAAATATTATTTTGAACAATCACCTTTTAATAGGTAATAACGAGCGAAAACGACCACATTTTATTACATTTAAGGAACTATAACACAAAACAAAAAACCTACGAAATTTCGAAATTCAGTACTCAAGCTATATAGAGGAAAATAACAATATAATTATTACACACTATTACAATTATTTGAACAAATATGCCATTACCTCAATATACTTGTTTGCCATTACGCGAAAATACTTGTTTGAACAAGCACCTTTTAATAGGAAATAACGGGCTCAAACGAACACATATTAATAACACTAAGAAACTATAGATACACAAATCAAAAATCCTACACAAAGACAAAATTCAGCACACCAGCTTTATACAAAAAAATTACGTCTAATATTATTATACCATTACAACTATTTGAGCTAATATTTGCCATTACGCGAATATACTTGTTTGAACAATCACTTTTTAATAGGAAATAACGGGCTCACACGAACACATTATTACAACAAAAGAAAATAAAGACACAAAACAAAAATCCTAAACAATGGCGAAATTCAGTACACAAGCTATATCGAGGAAATTAACTATATAATTATTATACACTATTACAACTGTTTGAACGAATATGTTATTACCTTAATATTCTTGTCTGAGCACGGCGTCGATGTGAGTCGGTCCACGTCGTGACGGTGGGATACAGAGAAGGGTCTCAAGTGTTTCTTTCTTTGTACTTTTCTTTTCTAATTACCTATTTTTCACTTTTATCGCTTTCATCTTCTTTACTGGCCTTTTTTGTGTGCTGAACGCTCACCCATGTGTTTTGCCGTGCATGGCGACCCGTGTCGGAGGGAATGAGAGTCCTGGTGAGTTAGGAACTTCTGCGTGCACTCTAGATGCGCCCCTATACACTCGCTTTGGCCTCGGCCTCTTCTAGACGGACGATCGGGTGCTAACCCACCCCCGACCAATCGGCTCGGATTAGGTCTTCGACTGAACTCCAGGGTGAGAGGGGACGCGCAGGGGGTCCTTCTCGCTGGTCGGTGGCGTTGGAACAACCTTGCTTAAAGAACCCTGTGTGTCCCCGCTATATCCCCGTTCAACCCTGACACCCCAGTGGGGTGTCCCCTCGTTGGACTCCGTGGTGGGTGGGGAACACGGGGATGAAATTAAAAACCAATCACATGGAAACTGAACCCCCC
>NNCF01127018.1:12414-28591 GCA_002313205.1 Laupala kohalensis
AAACAAGTTTATATTCACTCGACACGTTTACAAAAACTCTCTACGTTTCACATCAAGCGTGACCTACTGAACGTATCGCACGAAACTTGAATGAAACTTAGGATCTTTGTTGTTTCATTTTGATACATCAGAGTTCGGGGAAAGAATTAAATTACCAAAAAGGCAGTTACCCTTTTTATTGTGTGTTTGGATACTCGAGTCATCAACGAGAACACTGTTCAATACTTTCTAAAACCAAATGGAACTTTTTCAAAAGAACCCGAGAAAGTACAATATGTCGTAGATAAAACAATACTTCTTCTGAAACGTTAAAACATATCAAAATCAAGAGAGAATTATTTAGTAATAGCAAACCGTTTCCTGAGCTCATACAAAAAATGGAAAATTCATTTAAATGTTACTATCTCTAGTCGTGTGTTTAGCAACGGTGTTTGCAAACACACGACCTGGTTGTTTATTTATTTTGTTTCAAAGAGTTTAGCTTAACGCGCGTTAAGGAGGTACACCGCAAACTCGCGAGGTGATTGCCCGATGTGCGCGGGAGAATGTTGTTCACTGCGCTTGTGTTTACGCGTGTATCCTTCGAACGAAAAGCGAGAGTGATTACTTTGTCAAGTATGCTTAAATGAACGGTGAAGATAGCATAGTTACGAGAATAAAAAGCTTACAAGGCACTGACAGCAATTTTCTTTTATAAGACCAAAACTTTTGTCATTGACTGCGATCAGCAATAATCGTTTCTTCTCAATGAAATAGAATTCTTTGTTATTGGAATAAATACGGCAAAATAATCGAAGATAAAAATTCTCATCAGTAATGCGATAAGCTGGTGTTCCTCGCTCAAATTTTTTAAATGGAAATGATGGTTCTGAAACATATATTGAATATTCAAGTATTATATAAGTTTTAAATTGTTTAACTATATAATATTCGTTGAACATTTTGGTAAAACATCGTTTCTTTTCCGTAAAACGTATTTTTTATGTCATAGGTACACGTGGAAAGGCATAAGGTCAGACCTTACGGACTTTGGCCACTGTGACCACTGTGACCATTTTGACCAGTTTGACCACTTTGACCACTTTGACCCGCGAAACATTTTATACGGCCCGCGAGTAATAAAATTAAAAAAATTAAAAAATTGTACGGCCCGAGAGTAATATAATGGAGTCTAATGAACTTGCTGTTGACGAACCGTTAAAGCCCCACAAAAAAAGCGCGAGTAATAGAACATTTTACATGAACTGTTGGCGGAACACAACCTAGTGTTATGAATCTACGCTGTCAGAAGTTATATTTCACCTGTCAAGTTCGGTGAGGAAAAAATGGAAAATTGTGTTCGGATTAACCCCATCATATACAGTGGAGCCTCCTTAACTCGAACTTCAAGGGAAAGATTATAAGTTTCGAGTTATCGAGTTTTTGAGTTATAGAGGACTTCGAGACAAGGAGTTCTTAACAGTATCAATTTCGACTTTTAGAGGCATATGTTATTCAAGTTATAGAGTCATGAGAAAAGAATAATTTGTTTTAGAGAGATTTACGATGTATGTAATTACATGTATAAAGATTATTTTATGGTAAAGTAACAACTAGAAAATATGCACAAATTAAAAGAACTCTGTAATTTGCTTTTGAGTCAAGGAATTAACACATTCTTTGTCAATTGTTTTTTCGATTTGCAAACAAGGCACTAAGTATGTTGTCGTCGATAGCACTACATCTTTCAATGAAAGTACGAAATCATTTCTTTTATTGGCTATTGACTACAACAAAAGCATATCTTGGAGTTAAAGAGTCTTGCGTAAAAAAAATCGATTTACAGAAGCCGCAAAGTTTACTTATTGCTTTTTCGAGTTATAGAGTCCGCTAGATTTGTAGTTCGAGTTAGATTTTTTTGTGGGGCTTTACGGCTCGTCGACATCAAAGTTTATTGGAGCCATAAAAAAATTTACAGGTAGGGAAAATGCAGTTACGCACTAGGGACTCGCCGAATGACTCAACCATACCCACTAAAACACTCCTGAATTACAATATATCAAAACATATATCATAACATCAAAACATTACAACGAGGAAAATGAAAGATACCCTAACCCTAATAGCGTCGGGATCGGAAAGAACAAGTGGTGACCAAAGAAGGTCAGAAAAGAGAAAGGAAGGAGCTTAACACAAGTAATTGGAAGTACTGCCAGACTCAGCTCGGGGCCCCGTGTTTGCCAAACATGTACTTACTAGATGTACGTCCCCTGGGGAGTCGAGTTAGAGAGTGTGATATGTATGCATAGTACAATACATGGAAATCATATTCATTTCGAGTTATAGCGTCTAAATAATTCGAATTGTAGAGTTTTTTGTACTTCAACGGAAAGGAATAGTTAATTTCTTCGTCTAAGAGAGAATTTCGAGTTAACGGGTTTCGAGTTAAAGAGGCTCCACTGTATAACTACATGAAAACATTTCATTATAATATGAAATATTATAAATACTTTTTAAAAATAAAGAAATGTACTATTTAATTCTACAGCTTGAAATATTATAAATTTATTGACGAGAGTCAAAATATCGCTTTACAAATAAACAAATAAATTTGATCTATTAGTTTTATTCCTTGGAGAACCTTTTTTCCAACCTCCTCCCGTATCGGCGCGATCAATCGAAAGTTTATTGAAAGTGGAAGAAGAATTGAATAGCGCTTGGACTAATAAAAACTTCGCTCTGTCGTATCCCTTTGAATGAAGGAACCGAATGAACTAACAGGATCATATGTTCATATATTTAGCCTTGTGACATGAATCATTTGCGTGTTTCTTCTTCTTCGAGTAATTTAATTTCATCTTCTACTAATCCTTGCATTTTTCATCGATATTAATGATGAGTAAAACTTAGAAAATATAACCTAGACGAACACACAATAGTGTACCTAGACGGAGGAGGAAGTGGTCCACCCAGGGCCTCATCATGTAAGGATCTTCCAAATTGGTTTAAACATTATTTAAACTCGTAAATTTGAAGAAAAAAAAAACTATTTTTAAAACCGCGAACTAAATATTCGTTGAGCTGTGTAATAAACAAAACTCAAATTTGAATTTCTTTTAAATGCATCAGAGCGTTCGTCGTGTACTAGTAGGCATACAAATACCTTTGTGAGTACGGCGGCCTCCAAAAACCCTCGTGAGATGTGGGGACGCCACTGCGTACTCCTTCAGAGGTGTCAGATATTTCACGCACACGTGCAACAGCTTCTAAGGATATTCGAGCGACGAGATCCTCATCTCAGTCGAGCGGAGTCGCACAAAGAAGAATATTCAGATGTCCCCATAAAAAAGTATGGTTTGCGCCACACCGCGTCACTTGCGCCCATATATTTCTGTATATGATTGTTACAGAGTCCTTTACCAACCATTAAAGTTTGTTCCATGAATCCGAAACCATCCTGTGTATACAATATGTTACAGAACAAAACTACAATTATACACTCTACACACCACTATTTACATGACATACCTACCCTAAATGAAACTTTGACCCTAACCGGAACTCGAAATCTTGTGTCGAGAAAAAGTCACGATAAATATTCTGAACTGTCCCAATAAGATCGTATGGTGTACATTTTACTGTATACTCCGTATGATCACGTGGAGGACTAAGCTAATTTACCCTGCAGAAGGGACTATGTCATCTCTTAAGATCGAAGCGTGCAAAAGAAAATGTGTATACCTGTATAATAATAATGGACATCAAAAGATTTTCCGTATCAACACCCGTCAAACCGATAATTTTGTTAACAAACGCATTTTAAAATCAACTTTTACTTGAAACGATTTTTTTCTTTTTCAAACGATGAGTCTGTTATTGGACTCAATTTTTGTGTTCCATTTGATTTTTCATTTTCTTTTTTATGAGAGGAAACTGGGATTTTTCTTTCACATTACAAAACTCATTATCAAATTTATAGCACGTTTCAATACATCAAACTCAGAAAGTGTCATTTCAATTTACCATTAAGACAGGATGACTATTTGATTGTGTTCCGTTATGTATGTAAAATGTGAATCTCTAAGAATTCACCATAAAATAGTGGGAGTTACTCTAAGAGCAAAATGAAAGTCATAAATGCAAAAACATATGAATCGGCGCGTGTTGAATTGGATGAAAATTTTCAATTATCTGGAAAATGGGGAAAAAGGTCAAAGTGTTTTAATTATACATTTTTTTTCTGACTTCATGTTGTATGACTATAAAGAAGTATGTGCTTCTAACTCTAAGGATTCCAAAAACCAGTTTAACTCAAATCTTCAATCAAAATTAATGTTTCAAACGTTAAGGGTTGTAAAGGACATTCTAACCATTTTTATGTAGTATTGTTGTATTTGTAAATGGGAAATGTAGCGTGCTATTGAAGCTTATCTACATGGAGCACGCACACGAACAACAGCTACTAAGGATATTCGAGCAACGAGATCCTCGTCTGAGTCAAGCGGAGTCGTATAAACAAGACTCTTCTAATGTCCCCATAAAAAAGTATGGTTTGCGCCTTGCCGCGTCATTGGAACGCATACTTTTCTATACAGTATAGGGTTTTTGAGGTGCCCTTAAAGATTTTACCATCAGTTCGGGATCGTTCTGTGTATATAGTACATGATTTTCCCTTACTTTATCACAATTATAAAGTATGGAGTCACGAGATCCGGTGGGGTCTCACCTCTCAATTTCTCATTCCATAGATATGCGACGACCGGTTGTATACACAGTAAGAGACTCGGTTCTGAAGCTTAAAAATGAGTTGTTGTTTTTTTGGAAATACGCTGTCATATGCATTCAAACTCTTAAGAAATACTCAATCTTCATCGACACCTCCGATCATATTTGTTTCGCCTTATTTTTCATCGCAAGAACAGTGTGATACTCCTTGAATTCAATAAAAAATTAATTGTATTCAATTCAATCGTAATAATTTGTACAAATAAATTTCATACTAGCGATGCGCACTTAGTTGGAGCGCGTCAAAATGGAATCCGACGATTCACATCAACAGGAACACTTTTAATCTGTGGGCCGCTGATTATCGTCACAACCTGCTATATTGTATAAATATAAAATTAATTATCGATTTTGTCATTGATTCCTGATTCTTTTTTACAGCAAGTCGCTAATCCCATTGAACCCACTGGTTTTGTACGCGAAAAGCAATATACACGGATTTCTCTATATTAATTACAGACTGCTCTTCGAGTTACTGTCGGGGCGTATCCGAGAAAGGGCGTTTGATACTTCGTAACGTCTAATTTTTTCCAAAATACTTATATTACATTTACATGTCGATATTTCGCTCCTGTTCTTCGTACGGCTACGTTCCGGAAAAGTGAAGGTACTCGAGGAATCAGAGTCACGTGTGCGCGCTGTTGCTCCTTCGCCCGACATCTCAGCCGGAACGACGCTTCGCTAGAATGCGCCAGTTCAAACGCCGTCTCTGCTACAGCTGCGCGTGTGTGTGTTTGCTGGCGGAGGGCGACGCGCCTGCGCATTTGCGTCCCTCGCTCGAAAGGGCAAGGACGAGAGGGGTTGCTTGCGACTTTCAGAAAATGGGTCCATGGAATTTCGGTTCATCCGTAGATTCTCGAAGGAAAATGAAAGTGGGTGAGACCGGACAAGGGCAGAAATGGGTGGAAGTAATTGCTCTGCAATATATTCTCGCACAAACAATGATAGTAATAGTAATAATAATTATAAAATAATTTAAAGAGCAAAAACAAGAGTTTTGGCCTAGTTGGATAGACGAAGGAAGAAATCAGGGCGTTACATAGGAAAATAAGATACAAACAGCACATGGAATACTGCACCCTAAATCAGATGTAGACATAATTTATGTACCTAGCAAAGATGGAGGAAGGGACTTAAAGCAAATCAATGCATCACATCAGAACTCCATCCAAAATACGACTGAGTATGAAGTAGAAAAAAAGATGATGAAATTAGTATGCAAGAGCGACAAATGAGAGAGACTGGAGGAATAATACAAAAATCCCGTAAAAGATATGCGTGAATTCCAAAATTGTCAAGTAGAGAAAACCTCGCTGTATCGAAAAGAGCAAATGGTATAAGCTGATATGAAGAATCTTTCTCGAGAAATCCTAAACAAAAATAGGAGTTACAAGAAGATACATGGGCAGTATCTAAAGAGAATAAATGAACCTCATATAGATACGAAAGGAACTCATGGATGACTGAGACGAAGGGACGTGAAAGCAGAGACCGAAGCACTGATCATTGCAGCGCATGAACAAGCTCTTAGAACCAGGCATTATCAGACACTTTTATGGAAAACCACAGCTGATGACAAATGTAGATTATGCCAGACTCACTCAGAAGCAATTGACCACATAGTTTCTGGACGTCCTCAGCAAAGCATGAATACATAAAGAGACATGACAAAGTTTGTAATTACATGGAAGAGGTGCAGAAATCTAGGTTTGCCAACCTCAGTTTTGTTTTGAACACGAATCAACCGCAGAGGAAATCACGATACTTCAATCATCAAATAGAGCTCAGATGAACATCACTACATTAAAATAATAATAATAATAATATAAAAGAAGAATGGAATATCGTCTAATGTTAGTTATCAAAATTAAATCTAATATCTGACTAATGTATTGAACCTAATAACGGAACACAGAATACAAAATATTACTATTCTAATTAGAACAATATTAGTAATGACAACAATCTAATTATAAAAAATAAACAAAAATTGACAGCAACATTAACTTACAAACACATAGACCATTTAAACCCTTCTTTTCATCGCGAATTGATTAATTTCTGGAACATTATCATTATTCATATATCCTTCGATTGAATCGGTCCGTTCAGTTCTCATTTCAGTAATGTTTAGTCGCTCCGTTATGTTTAGCACGAAGAAGCGTAGTAAAAATACATTGACGTTCAATAGGGTGTGGTATGTTTGTCATTGACTAAACATTAAGTATGTAATTATTGGAATTTATTCTATAATTTAATAATGACAATAAGAATTTAACATATTTATTTATTTACTTGTTTTGATGCCTTTTGACGAAGTGCAGGCCATGAGGCTTGCTCTTCCATCTGACTTGGGACAGGGATTTTGAAGGAGAGATGATAGGTTGCCGGGGAACTTATAATATACGAGTAGAACCGACATGTGTCTGGAGTAGGTGAGGGACAGCACCTCACACACATTCGTCCGCACAAGACTTGAACCCACGGGTTACAACTCGGTGGAATCCCGGATGCGAAGACGCTTCCACTAAACGGTAAGACCTCAACGTTTAGTTTAACAATATCCATAGTTAAAACAGAAAAATAATTTAAGACTTTACGACCTTATTATGGACGAATAACTTTTTGGTGCTCGAACACAGTGTTTTGACTATAGTGTGTCATGGTCCATAGTTACTTGGTAGTGTATATGGAAAAAATCAATGGATAGACATTTCGAACAAAAGTGACAAAACATTCGGCTACAAAAAAGTATATAGGTAGTTACAGATAAACTCTACAACCGGTAAAAGAATATGACGGAAAGTCACTCAGAAACTAGTTCGCCACAAAAATCTTTCCTAACTACCCTTAAAGGTCACGTGCTTCACAAAGGCACCAGTCCTCCGTTACGATATCCCTCAAGGTCACTGTCTCGGAACCTCTGCCTCGATTCAATAAAATCGCATTCTCTCGGTTTCCGCGCAACGTCGAATTTAATAATTGAACTTTCTATTATTTCTTTCCAGAATTCCATTTCGATAATTATATAATACTTACAAATGAAACCTATATGGAAAACAAAATATGTCAATATATTTATATATTTCAATGCATGAAAGAACCGGGATAATTTAAAGCGAAAATGCGAATATAAAAGCACAATCATTTAATCCATTCTACATTATATCCACTCAACATTAAAAAGCTGATTTTGTAATCATTGTTTTTCTTCGAGGATAATGTAACGCATCGATTCGAATTGTCGTCGCACAACGTAACTAACGCGAACGGAAAGATCAGGAAGGCGTTCGTCAAGCCACATTTGATCAATAAGATTCGTCTTGTGTAAACGAAGTTCGCGAGTTGGACACCTGACTCAACCAATATTATCTAATAATATAAGCTTCGAAGTTATATAATTATGAGTTCATTTAATTATTTTACACGACGAAAATATCCTATTCACTTTACTTCATCCGTCTTAGGTGAAGTTTGAAACATGTTCGCACAACAAAACAGTAGGATAAACTGATTCTAAAGAAATGAAAACAGAAGAAAATATTAACAGTAAAATACAATAGCCCTAATAATCCCTTCTTACCTTAGGAAATGAACTTGAAGCGACGTAGGAAGAACATGGCAGAGTCGTCTGATGTCTTACGCAGCAGCACAAGAACCCTTTCGACCGCTACAAAGCACGTAACATTAAAAGCCATTTAACTACTACATTCAGTAACATCGACACGTGAAATTAGACATACATTTATAAAAAGTCTTACTCAAAAGAACGACGTCAAATAAAACTTGTGTACGATAATATTTTAGGAGATAAGATGAAAAAAACGGATTGTGTCACAACACCTCGAAGTTTCACAGGGGAACAGCGGGAGAACTTCGAAGCTACTGAATCGGTGAGACAGTGGCGCCAATACCCGGAAGACGATTGACACTCGCTGTCCGCTGTTATCTTCAAAGATGTTGGCTGTTCTCTATATGACGTGTGCAAAGACAACGTAACTCTACCCAACACTAATAAAATAAATATTGACTAATATAGTAAATAAGAGATTGCACTGGAATAAAAAAACTGACCCAGAAGATTCAAGTGAAAGCACGATGTGCCAACAAGTAAGGATATTTAATTCTGCGTTTATTTTTTAAGCAAATTATTTTATCGAAGTTCTCAAGTATTTATTTAGGCTGAAAAAAAAGAAGAATAAAAATTTGATGCTTCTGGACGGAACACGAAATTTGCAAATATATTATAAGAGAACTATTGCAACCATTGAAACAGAGTTGTATCATTTTATTTAAGAACAAGCAGTCATTATATATTCAAAATAAAAAATTTAATTATTCAAAAATTCTCTGACATAATTTACTGAATAGTTGTGACAATAAAATGCAGTAAATTGTGCGAGAAGTCCTACATTAGTATTAGATGAAATAGCTTTTTAGGTTTTACTCGAAAACTATAACTACTTGTTTGTTAAACTTCAAGCTATTGATTAAAAATTGTTAACTGTTAAATTTCAAGTACAACTAAGCTAGATGAAAAAATCATGTTAATAAATTTCAACTTACGACTAATAACTAATATTCGTAGTTGATCATTTTAGATTAGTTTATTTCTTCAGTAGGTTAGTACATCAGCTTGTGTTCTTCCCTCGCAATACACCAAGAATTCCCTGATAGAAATTGGGAAGTGTAAACGCTGTCGTATTCATGTATGACGTAGAAGAGTCTGAGTTCACACAAATCGCAAACCTTGGAAAACATGCGTATACATGTATCTCATACAAGTCACTCATACATGTATACAAATGTAAACGTTCCTTTACAATACATTTTACACATCACAGTGATGTAGCCAGTATTATTACTGAAAATATAATTAGAAAGAGATAGTTCTTTATGATTCGTATCTTATATTGTTTTGAAATTAATGTCCGTGTTATTGGGCTGTCTGCAATTAGGGACCCGAAGAATTATAAAAGAAATCACACTCGTTCACATGGTTCAATATTTGCTATCAGAGTCGCTATAAACTCGGGAGACAAGATTACCCCATCATCCACTAACAACTGAAGAGGCCATTGAAGGGGTGTATACGAAACTGCGCCATAGGTCGTAGACACAAATCGTTAATGGCGTCTTGCAGACAGAGGAGACTTATTAACGACGAGAGAAATTGCTGTCTTTCTCAAATGTTATGATGAAATAACGTTGCCTGACACACATTATTGTATTAACGAGTAATCATGTTACGTCGAATGAAAATGGGAGACGGGACCGGGATTCGAACCCGGGACCTTGAGCTCTACGCGCTCAGGCGCCTACCAACTGCGCCATCCCGTTCGCCTCTCGGGCCCGTCTACCATTCTCATTCAACTTGTGAAACCCAAAGACCTCTGAGGTGGTCTCGTAGAGATGGCGCAGTTGGTAGGCGCATGAGCGCGTAGAGCTCAAGGTCCCGGGTTCGAATCCCGGTCCCGTCTCCCATTTTCATTCGACGTAACATGATTAATCGTTAATACAATAATGTGTGTCAGGCAACGTTATTTCATCATAACATTTGAGAAAGACAGCAATTTCTCTCGTCGTTAATAAGTCTCCTCTGTCTGCAAGACGCCATTAACGATTTGTGTCTACGACCTATGGCGCAGTTTCGTATACACCCCTTCAATGGCCTCTTCAGTTGTTAGTGGATGATGGGGTAATCTTGTCTCCCGAGTTTATAGCGACTCTGATAGCAAATATTGAACCATGTGAACGAGTGTGATTTCTTTTATAATTCTTCGGGTCCCTAATTGCAGACANAGCTGATTTTTATTATAGGTGTAAACACAAAAGGGGAGTGAATGTTAACATATCTTATTTACAACATTATTTTGATGGAAACCAAAGTTTGAAATTTTGTTGAAAAATGACTTTTAAATATAGTATGTATTTTTATCGACTCCAAAAATAGTTGTTGTACAATGTTGCTGAAAATTCCTCACTGACGGATGTACATAAACCAGAGTATAGTTGTCGTTAAAATAGGCTAGTCAAAAGTTTTTCTTTATGACAGCGCATGCAAATTTTCTGTTAGTTTTGCATTTAATTACGTGAAAGGAAAGTATCCTACATTGTAATCATGGATTCACGTTTTGTAACGAAATGTGAACGAGTGTACAAGACTACTGAAATTTTTTGTTACCGTGAATAGGACAACACACCGTTTCAATACTTAAAACCTCAGTCAGCACATGCAAAAATCTGCCAAGTTATTTTGAGAATTTGGGTTATTTTATCGATATTCTGGAAAGTAGTATCGTCTTGATAGATTTACTGAAATATTGCTACACACGCAATGTGTGAAGGTATTACTAGAATTAATAAATTATTTCATTGAAAATACTTATTTAATAAATTAATTATAATTAATAAATTATTTATAATTTATTATTAATAAATTATAATTAATAAATTATTTCATGGAAGATGAGATTACACGTTTGTAATCGGTATCTGCGCATAACGAAGACTAACTGGGGGGATGGGTACAGGTAAATAACGTCTTACGTAAGACATCTTTGTTCAGAGCGATGTTTCAATAATTCACAAATTAAAATTATTTTTATGGTTTTTGAATTTTGAGACTTGGAGGATGCTGAGACACATACGCAACAACCGTGTACAACTTCAACGGATGTATACCTTGTTTACTTGTGGAATTCCGGTGCGTCATCGAATTCAAATATCATTGGAGGACGCAATTTCGTTATGAAAATTATTATTATTAAGTAATTATGTTACCTGGCGGTGAGGTTCACCGCAATCTAAGAGATTTGTATATTATTAAGTAATAAATAATTCTATTTTGAACGCAGAATTACATCTTACATAATAAATTGGAGGAAGGGGTTCGAGAAATATGGGGGAAGAGAATATTAATTTTATTAAAATATCATACTACGAAATTTATGGACAGAGAAATGTTTTTGGTCTGAAATATCGGGTGGTGAGGGGAGCGGGCGCGAGGTACTCGGTCAATTCTCGACCGGGTTGTAACTGAGACGACTAAATAACCGGAGACGAAGCCCGCAATAAATTCCGGGNGCGAGGTACTCGGTCAATTCTCGACCGGGTTGTAACTGAGACGACTAAATAACCGGAGACGAAGCCCGCAATAAATTCCGGGCACTGAGTGACCTTGAATTCTCAAGAGAAGCGAATCAACCTTGTTTCCTAGACGTCCGTCGGCTGTCGCACGAAGCGAAGAAACCGACTGATCGGAGTTGAATGACTGTGGTTTCATAGTTCTAAGAGTAAACGCGGGAGAGTACTTTAANCTGATCGGAGTTGAATGACTGTTGACACATAAGGTAACAAATGTGGTTCCATAGTTCTAAGAGTAAACGCGGGAGAGAACTTTGAACAATCAATTACCTTTGGAAGTGGTAAACTCGAAAAATTGAAAAATCAGAGCTAAGTGAAAGAAGTAAGACAGAAGGGGTAAAAGAAACGAACGTTATAGAATATTTACAATTAAATAACTCTCAGGATGAGAAGAATTGAGTATGAACTAAACTACTGAAGAATTGATATTTCTAAAATTGTCAAAAATTAAATCTTAGGAAGTTTATATTTGATTCAAACCGATACATCAAATGTGATTAATTCAAAATATTCATGTAAATTGTTTCTCATGTTGAGCATTTTGGAAGGATAACTTGGCGAATGGATATTCTGATATAATATTGTATTGCTTAAGCCCATTCAATACGAATTCATTTTTTGCCCTTCCAAAATATTCATTCCTCAGAAATTTAAGGTATCGAGAATCTTGACCTAGGATTTCAGAAAATTAATTATTCAAAGACGTTTAATTGATTAAATGTTCACACACAAAATTATAAGGTAGAGTTACGACGCATTACTTTTCATCATTTTTCTTATTGCAGGAAAAATAATATGTTTTGTGTCTCAGAAAATCTAAAATTCTTATGGGAGGATATTGAAGATCAGAAATACGTATACTGTTCCAGGTGACACAGTACATAAGGACGATAAGGGTTCGATAGAACAAAACCAAACATTGTGAATACTTCATGTTNAAGGACGATAAGGGTTCGATAGAACAAAACCAAACATTGTGAATACTTCATGTTAAGCTTTAAATAACATTATATTCGAACACATACCGTTAATTGACACGAAATTTCATCAAAGACCACAAATTCCAGAATTGTGTGTAAATTGCGTTCCTTCGTTGGTTGAAGTGAAAGATCATTAGCTTCTGGAGTACGTGCATGTGGCTGGTGAATGCCGCTCTTCAACATCTCTTCGTGCCTCCATACAGTGCAGTATGTCGAGGCGAAACCTGGTCAAAAGTACTGTGTCCAGAAATTTGGTGAATTATGGCAAAAAATCATTTTAAGTACTTAAACAAATGTCATGTCCATTATTCATGTTAAGAAATTTTATATATAAATTGTTTTTAATATAAATGTATGATATATATAATAAATTTATTGTCAAATAAACAGTACAAACTGCGTATGATCACGTGGAGTACAATAAACTAATTTACTCTCCGGAAGCAAGCAAGGGACCATCCCATCAATACCGATCAAGCGCCCTAAGGCAGAGACGGATTCAGACATTTCAGCAAAAGTTCCTAGATAAGATATAAAGTTAGCTGCGAGTTATAATACTAATAGAATGTTAATATGTCTGTAATTTAACGCAAAAAATTTACATGTATAAGTTATTATCGAACTATAGATACTTCTGAGTATAGTGTTTAAAAAATCATAAAAATTGAAATAACAGTAAATTTACGATTTATTTTTACAATAAACACGCCCCTAGACGAAGTCTAGAGAAACTGTATAAGAAATCCGTCTCTACCCGAAGGAAAAACGGAGAAAAAACCGGGCCAGGATGGGGCTACAGAATTAATGTTCACAACCGTGCCAAAGTTGAGTACACATAAAACTGAATTAATATGAGCCATAAGACAACACTATCATGCAGGAAAATAGTTTTTGAAATTGTTATAAGTGATTTAAAAAGTACTACAGCAAAGCCGTGATAAATTACAAGACGGATTTAACTTTTATTAAAATCAATAAATTCTTTTACATTGTAGAAGCACTGGTGCAGGAGGTAGTTTTTAACCGAGGATTTCAAGACATTCAATTTCATATCGTTTATATTCTTGGGCAGGGAATTATATAGAACGATTCCCGAATGATGCGGTCCTTTTTGGCAAAGAGTGGTTGAAACTCTAGGCCGATGAATATTATTCCTATTGCGAGTATAGTGTTCGTGAACGAGAATGTTTCTGTTACAACACACCGCAAGTCCAGATGCCATGTGCGTAGTTTTTGGGTAGAAGCGGGATTCAACCATAAACCACAACCTTTATGGTAGAGTTCGCTGCCACCAGCATGGTTTCCCCAAGCAATCAAACACTCGTGTAATAAGTAAATATTTAATTCAAATTAAATAGAGATCTGAATATTTACAAATGTAGACAAACTCGCAAATCATAAATACAAGTTTGAATTTGTTATTACAAAGATATTGCTATCTAAAAGCAACAATTACACACAGATATAAATACTGGTGTTATGAATTAACTCGGAATATCTACTCAGATTATTCGAATCTCAAAAGTCTCCAAGTTGCTATCCCGAAATAACTAACTGTTCCAAGTAACGTCATTCGCGCCTATAGCAATGTAATAGAATTACCCCAGCAATTCTCAGTGGTCTGACAACCAAAACTGACCAAGTTAAATGTCAAATAACCTGCGTACTTTCATACACTCTCGCAGAAGTCTCAAGTCTGAAAGTCTCCAGTATGAATGGCACTTAGGATCTGCAATCCTTCCAATTTATACAGGAGCGGAGGTCACGTGACTACACCCTCGCCACTGTACTGAGAATACGGCGTCCTTTCGGATGACCATTAATTTTGACAACTACTGGAATATTCCCTCCACACTCTCTCATCTCTGAGGGCTTTCATCTCAGTTTCCAGAATTAGATGGGAACTGTTCAATCTCTTCACAATAGGCGGGAAGTCTTAGTTGCGGTATTTTTCCTTGTTTGGCGGCGTCGGACCCGGCCCTTAATTGCCTTAGGAATTTCTGACTAGCCAAGTACTTGAAAGTGTTAATATTTCAAAATATATATACGGCACGGGTCCTGATGTTACAGTTTCGTATAAAGCAAGGGTGGCACTTCAGTAATTCGGTCTTAACAAACAAGACTGTTTCATAAATATAAATGCAAGGAAGTTTTAAGATATTTAATTCCTTGAATAAAGGTTTACAAGAGTTTCGGGGGTGAGATTTACAAAAATATCCGAACTATCCTCTTCTGAATTCTGAAAGTTTGAATACTCCGATCGGAATTACCCCAGAAGGTAATGCCGTAACGTAAATGGGAGTAAACGTATGGAAAATATACGTGGACTAACTGCGTTAACTAAGTTTCGGAATGCGTAACACAATTTGCTTAATTGGGAATTAATATTGTCAATGTGACAATTCCATTTGTGATTATCTAGACCTAAGAATTTTGTATTCGTAACAGTTTTTAATTGTATTCCGTTTAAAGAAAGAGAAACCTGGGGTAAAGTTTTAGTATTTCTATTGTGAAATGACATAGACACTGTTTTGTCAGTGTTTACAATGAGACGATTTGCATGGAACCAAATCGAAAGGTGAGACACAACTTTTGAGTATTGACGTGTTTACATAGTAAATTAGTGTCATCAGCAAAAAGAACCATTTTGCAATCTGATGTGGATGATGACATGTCGTTCACATACAATAAAAAGAGTATAGGGCCGAGAATTGATCCTTGGGGTACTCCGCAAGTAAGTGGCTTTGTTTCTGAAAGACAACGCTCAAGTATTTTATTTTTAGTATAGGATATTTCTACTTGTTGATATCTATCTTTTAAATAAGAAGTTAGCCATTGATGTGGAAGTCCACGAATGCCTAAAGAATGCAATTTGGTAAGGAGAATTCCGTGATCGATGACATCGAATGCTTTGGATAAGTCAAGAAAAACACCCTGAGGATTTTCTCCACGGTCTAGAGATGTGGTAACATCGTTTAAGAAGGAAAATATGGCGCTTGTAGTGGAAAAGGTTTTTCTAAAACCGTGTTGATCGTCAGAGAGAATGTTATTTTTTGATAAAAAATCTAGAAGACGCTTATAGAACAATTTTTCTAGAATTTTTGAGAAAGTGGGTAGTAGAGATATTGGTCGGTAATTTCCAATATTAAGTTTGTTTCCTTTCTTGTGTAAAGGTTTCACTTTAGCTCTCTTAAATATATTGGGAAACACCCCTTCCGATAAAGAACTATTAAAAATATTTACGAGTGGATTTAATATAGCGTGGGACGAAGATTTAACAATAAACT
>NNCF01127018.1:33255-47678 GCA_002313205.1 Laupala kohalensis
GTTTGATACAGCGCCCGCCATTTAGAGAGAATCCCTTTGATGACGTGCTCCTCCACTTTGTCTCCGCGGAAGGCGCGTTCCCTGGTGTCCGTAGCAGCAACTAAATGGGACTCCATGGAAACAAGGCGACTTCGGCGGCGGCGCAGTGGGTCTGAGCCGGGTTCACAGGGAATACAAAAGAAGGCAATTCAAAGCGAGAAAATGACGATACATTAGAACAGAGAGGTCCGTTGCCCGGACATGGTGAGTTGTTAAGTTTGATCCGCTTAACTTCCATTTATGAGCAATTCAATGCTTCTTCGCTAATCCTCCCGTGTGCTCTCTCTTTCTAATCCTCCTTGGTTGAATCATTGCCACTTTGCTCTTTTTGGCCGTTTTCTTTGTAGTTATCTATTGCTTTCGTACTCTTCTCTCTCTTTACTTCTCTCTGTTTCTTTATTTCTCTTTGATCTCCCCACTTTCTAAAGAATAATTTCCTTTCTATCAATCTATACATCAGTTATTCTCCATATGTTAGTTCTTTTTTATCATGTATTGAATACAAATTCAATATATGTTTAAAAAATCTCATAAAAACAAATTTACATTAAAATTAATTCCACTCATAATAAACTTTTAAATTTTTGAAGCTATCTGAATACTTTTCCGTTTATCGTGCGATCTACAAGTATTTATTTCTAAAAAACGTTGAACAGTGTACACAATCTACAATGTGTACTCACATTATTGTAAATATAACAGTCAAACCCCTTACCGTACGTTTATAAGCAATTATCCCACATCGCACTATATATTTCTCAAATCGGAAATATAAATATATATTCAATAAATGTCTTGGAATATTTGATCTTTCAATTTTGAGATTACATTGAGATATTAATAACTAAACAAGGCTAGTGAGATATCACCATCACACACACTATAGTATAAAAGTATACTATCAGTATAAAATAATTTTAACTTACCATTTATAATTTAATAAACAACTAAACAAGTTAACATTAGCTAATTTTTGACGTTAAGGCAACCCCCGGAATATAAACTTACGGAAATGTTACTAAACCTAAATATTCCCTTTTTTTCAAGTAGGCCCACGCATCGTTCGTAGTTGGCAATCTTCAGATCGTATTGAAGTACAGAATCCTACTATTGCTTGATATCCGATGACCCACGATTTATTGATATCCGAGAATTTACAGACGTTTCATGGAAAAGGTCGAATCCCCTCAAGTAATGGCGAGTCTTTATTTTCCATGGCTCGTCAAGAGACACGTCGTAGGAACAAGGGCTGATGAATCGTGTCGGAATTCTTCTGTATTAGAGCACTCTCGAGGTACACGCACCACGGAGGACTATCCACTGCTCAGGAAGCACCACGTGAAGATTTCTCGGTAAAACTTAAGAATATAAGAACCCCACAAGGGTTCGAAAAAATAATTTATGTCATAATACTACAAATATTATTGCGGTTCCGAAAATATAAGCCGTATTCTTCGCTTTTCATATTTACGATAGTTATAAAGAAATATTGTTCCGCACTATTTTCTTCTCTCCGCCACCGTTTATATTAGTATGTCAGGGTATGATAATTATAATTATAAACAATTGTTCGGTCACAGTCGGCGATGTTAGGTTTGTTAATCCCGGCGATTCCGTTTTAAGAAAATCTGTTGTAAGTGTGAAGATGGAGGCGATGGTGGAGGTAGCAGCACTCGCGGAAGGATATACGAAGAATAATGTTAAGATAGGACGATAATGTTAAATTTGCCATCGAAGAAGGGAATTTTTTTTTTCGCATAAAATGGTTCAATTTGTAATTTCCGAGAACAAAGTCCCTTCCAGAATCAAGGCAAAAAAAAACCGTTTTTCGATATCTCATCTGGATATATTTATACGGCGTTGGGCCATGAAGTTAAGTTGGTCGGATTTCTCTGTTCCCTGGCGGTTGTACTCGACCTCCGCGGCTGGGGAATGACACATATGCCAAGTGTCACTCCAAGCACCTCCCCGAGGTGGATGATATATGAATGAGGTTATGGGTGAATGATGATGAGTGAATGTTGTGGAGTCTCGTCACCCGTGCTCCGTTCTCATTTCACCTTCCATTGATCGGGTCTGGTAAAATGTCACCCGACAAATAAAATTAATGAGTCATGCTTATTTATTTGTAACGCGATATTTTAATTATGACCAACAAATTAATAATATTTAAAGGTGGAAAAATTAAATAGTATATTTTTATTTTCAAATATAATTTTTAATATTTAGTATAGAAATAAAATGTTTTCATATTTTTATGTACGACGGGGTAAAACACAATTTTCTATTTTGTCTCATAGGACATGTCTAATATTAATTCCGACACGATTAATGCACTGATATATTTTCTTTGGAGTGAAATAATAAATATTTGTTTCAGCTTAACAAAACGTAGATTGATAACGAAAGGTGTGCCCTCCAAATTTGATGAAATATTTGAGGTAAAATGTTCAATAAAAATAGTTTATGAGATCATGAGTATTATTCCACACTTGTTTACATGTTAGATAACAAAAACACCATTCGGAACTGACGCTGCCACGTGTTTACAAGTAAAAGTTGCGGTGGCACCGCGATAAGAAAAAAAAATCATTAATAGAGAGTCCAGCCCTTATCGTCGTTTGAAGGTTCCCTCTCAATGACACCCTGGATCTGTCAGTCCTTGACATCACATTGAAAACTTATAACGTTAAGAATTATTACTCTAACACATAATAATATGTACTTATAAAAAAGGTTCTACGCTGTAAACTGATTTATTACTACCAAAGGTTTTTACATTTTCTGTTTAATTAACAATGTTATTTAATAAATGGACACATTCATTTGAAAATTACCAAATGTTTAATTCTTTAACAAACAATTTACAACTAGTGCTACTTTTTTATTTTAACAGGCTATTGATTAAAGTATTTTGGTGTGACGTACCCATATGCTTGTGTAAATAATGATTTGTTAACTTTAGGTGTTATTTCTTAAACTTCTTGTGCTATAAACAAGGTTTGTTGTTTCCCGGATCTCATTATCTTACTTTCTTCTGATTAACAGCTTTCCCGAAGAACATGAACCATATAAATTTTATGAGCACAAAAAAGAAAATTAATCTCCACTGAGCAATAGAGAGGTAGACAATTCAGACAACAGCAGAAACAGACGAGATCGCAAGCATTACACTACGCGCGGGCTGCATAAAATGTTTTGCGGACTACCAGTTGGACAGTACTGTTGCCAAAGAAAAACTAGTGGTCCAAAACTAGTGACAAAAAATATCGTAAAAGTGTTATGTAAATGTAAAATCGTCGTAGACAGAAATCTATGTATTTTCGTATCTGCAGTGCGTTTGCTGTCCTCCTATATATTTTATCATTATCATATCTTTCATTTCAGTTTACCAAAAGTGTATTCTATGTCCGTTTGGTCCATTTACATCGCTAAATACTGTTCAAGGTTCTTGAAACAGTAAACTAATGTGTATATGTATTTTTTTTGGGGGGGGGCGGTGCTTTAAGGCTCGTCAACATCGAAGGTCATTAGAGCCCATTGTGTATAAGTAGTCGACCGAAATTATATTACTGCGTCACTACAATAAGCGAAATACCGCTAATGCGGATGTAATGCACACTAATCTGCATCTTACGTACAGGATGCAATTTAAGCAAAATCGTTGGAGCCGTTTCTGAGAAATATTCGAAAGAATACTTTGACTTTCATGTGAAGTACCATTTGTTTTAAAGTAAAAAAAATTAGAGCACGTGCATTGACAACAATTAAATTCTACGGTGAATACGAAATGCGAATTAAGTATATTCATCCATTTACTGAGAATCGCTGCACACAGACGGACAGACGGACGGACGTTATGCCAAAAACCACTCAGGGATAACCAAAACGGATATTTCCGTCGAAATCTCGCTTTCGAATTTTTTCACGATTACAATACTTTCTGTGTACTACGTATAGGAAAAATTAAAAGGGCAGGGGAAACCAGAGTACCCCCGAAGAAACAAACCACAAAACTGCTCTGTCCACCACTGCAAATTGTACTCGGGTCAGTCGAGGTTTGAATAATCTTCACTAGAGATGGTAGACACAACGTCACGGGTCGCCCTGGAACAAGGACTGAAGACGTGTGATGAGAGTGAGAATTTTCTTCGTCGAGGGGATATCAAGTGGAGGAAGCCGTCGAGCTCCCTTCCTACCCTTTTCGGAGTGCGATAGGAGTTTTGGGCGAAGAACTTGCTTCCGTCTCCTCCTCGCCGTTTCCTCTGTTTCGAGGGCGAAGGAGGGCTTCATGATTCAAGAGCGGAGCGGAGGAGGAAAGAAACGCTTAGCTGCGAGTGTCTGCCGAGAACGTCCTCCGCACGACTAACGAGACGAAAACACAAGAGGATGAGGATGCGTTGCTGTCGGAGCGAGTAATAATCTCACAATGACATGTTGTATTCTATTGCTGGGGGATTTATCACTTTTCTGGTGTATGCTAACAAGCAATAGAATTATGTTCAATCCGCCTCTTCCTTAGGGCCCTCGATCGGAATTAATCGGAGAGTAAATTGGTTTATTGTCCTTCACATAGTCGTACCCAGTTTCACTCTGTTCTATATCACTCTATAACAGCTTTAGTAGTTGGGTTTTTTTTACAATAAATTTATTATAAAAAGAAAATTAAAAACTAAATTTACATAAACCATGTTTTAAAAATCTGTAATCAAACTAAATAAAATATATTTGATAAGAAAAGTCAGAGAAAGAAAATTCAGATCGTGGTGAAGATTAGTTAAAATGTTATCAAGAAAACATAACTAACTACTTTAGTATTAACATAATTAGGTAGTGAAACGATGTAAATAATTTTATTTAATTACCTTCACTTTAAAAACTGTTTTCTCGTTAGATCTAATCAAACAGATGCCCGGTCTAAAAAGATTAATCCCCTAGAAGCAAGCAAAGAAAAATCACATACATTTGATCAAAGACCCTAGAGAAAAAAAAGGAAAATCAATGTTCAAAGGGATTGCAGAAAAACGTTTACTAAATTTAATGCAAATATTTTATCATTAAAAAAATAGAAAATAGCTACTAAATTTCTTGGCATTATTTGACCCACTTCAAAAATATCGCCAAATTTCAATACATTTTAGCAATACATAAAGTTTGTAACTGCTCTTTTTGATAATAAAGTTTATAATATGACAATTTTAATAGTGTTGAAATAAATTTTGATTTTTGCCATATATTTTAATAAATTTTTCCTAAAAAAGTATATCCTCATTATTTTTCCTAGAAATATTTTTTCAGTTTTGAAATTCCAAGAAAAAACATGACAAAACTAATTTTTCTCAGATAAACATTATTCTCAGATAACCCAAAACTAATTTTTTATTATTATTATTGACTAATAACTCTCTATACCAATAATTTAATTTCAAAAAGCGTACACGATCACGAATGAAAAATTTACCTTTCACCACAGTTCCACCTCTATTGGGTCTTAAGTACCGCATGCGCTTTGCAGGATGATTCATACGAAACTTTCCCGCCTCAAACGGTAATTTAGATGCTAACCTTCTCACACAGCGTGTCACAAAAGAAAGATTAACAAAAAATCTAACATCAATGAACCACGTTCGATGTCACATTAGTGTGTGCTCAAACAAACGAACAAAAAAAGTCATCCCGGTTGCTCAGGTGTTAGCGTTCTTGCACATCAAGGCATCCCGGGTTCAACTGGTCAGGAAAAAAATTGTGACTTTTCACATCAATATCTCTAATATCAATATCGCTCCATGTAGATAAGCTTTAATAGCACGCTACATTTCCCATTTACAAATACTACAAATATCTAAAAAATAGAAAAATTAAATTTTCTGATAATTCGCCATATTGTGTAGGTAAATACGTCGTGATTTAGGACTCACAAGAATGAAAGATTCAAAACGAACCACTGTTAAGTTGAAAGGCATCGAAAAATTTGTATTCATAGAAATCTTAACATCGCGACTACAAATCGTTCAACTCTGTTCGTGAAATCCAACGAGTATACGAGGAGGAAAACCTTGAAGGAAATATGAAAATAAACGAAACCTTTACTTTCAAAGTAGTTAAAGTCAGTATTATAAGTAATTTTGGCGAGTAAACTACAAAGAAAGAAATTTGGATTAACTGTAGACAGGAGAAAATATTCTCAGAGTATCTCTTGCTGCAGAGGCATATTTACGATTTTTTTCTAAAGAATTAAGAAGTTGGCTATTGAAAAAGGCTGAAATTGTGCATATATTTATAGTTCTCCAAGACTCATATTCTGTAGCTTGTCATAAGCATCATTACTCTTTAAAATGTTTATCATTTNATCGCAAAATATCTACTGTCGGAATCTTGAGTTATTTACCTACATTATATATAACATGGAAAATTGCAATGAACATCCGATGAATGTTTATAAACCAAGGACCATAGATATCTAATTTATTTCATCTGCCCCCTTCTGTATATCTCAGAATCACGAGGAACAAACTCTTTCAATCTTCTTTTTTACACATACTTCATTTGAACATTTCTTTTTTAATAAATAGTACATAAGAACTCTCTGATCGTGGACATGAAGAACCGTGAAAGGCATACCGTTTTCAACATCTCCATTGATATTAACTATTCACCACTAATATTCATATATTTTTACAAATAATTCTTATATAGAGTACAAATTTGTTCTGAGCAGCCACTTGTACTTACATCTCTGTTACGGACGAGAGAAGGACCAGATGAAGTGTAATACCGGCTGAAAAGAAGAAAAACAGACTTTAAATTAAAAGAAATTTATTTTCTTAGTTAAACTATCCTCTACAGTAATTCCTGAAGTACATTAACTTTGACAACTTCCATCTATCGCAATGGACTAGATTTCGACGTCCACCTAGGCGCTATTTTATCAGACAAAGAATGTCATATTATTAATTTGATTTATATCTCTCCCTGTTCCAAACCGATTCAATAGAGGGATTATTCTTGTTAGTTTTTCCTTCGTTGTGCTATTCTTTCATATCTTTCCATATTCACTCTAAACCCGTTAAGGTGAATGTAAGCAGGGTAGAACGGTTGCGATAATTTGAATCACATTTCAGGAGTCATAATAATAATCTAAAATGAAAACACGTATGTCAATATATTCATATACACTACGTATTTTTGTAACAATTTACACCAACTATAAACCTTAAATCTGCAATAATTTACTTCTGCCAATTCATATTATTACTTATACCATTATATGAAAAAAAAAGTCAATATGTCGTGAATATGAATCAATATATGTTGGTATTCTCTTTTCTATTGGGAAACAACTTTTTAGAATATCACTCCACGTAATGAAAANATATGAATCAATATATGTTGGTATTCTCTTTTCTATTGGGAAACAACTTTTTAGAATATCACTCCACGTAATGAAAAACACTTGGAAATGGCGCTGGGCAGAAAATTGAATACATAATTCCAGCACTAAACAGATAAATATTCCACGACATATTGACTTTTCGTCACCTATACTCATAACCACACATTCAAACACATATTATATTAATATGAATTATTAATATGTATGTTTAAATATTAATATGAATTGGTAGAGGTTAATTAATTTCAGGTGAGTAAACTCAAGGTGAGTAAACTCACGACGCTATTAGTGAGTAAACTCAAATCAAAACTGAACCTTACTGGTGGTCGTCTTTCGTGGTCCTTAGCTGGCCTGATCGATATAATATGTGAAAATTAATTTTGTTTTAATGCTGAATAAAGCTTTAATGTATTTTACGACGAAAGTTTTGGCGCCGTAGTCATTTCATTCATTTCATATCACGGCTACAATGGCCACCTTGTTTGAGAACTGTCACTACAAAGCTTTTACGTATGTAATTTATCCTTTGTTCTTTTTCCCCCTTATTGCGTCTCTTAACCACTGGTGATACCAGTTTTCCTATCTCTGCCATCTACTATCCGCTTTGTCTTGTCCTTCGTCCTTCGTTGTTTGTCTTTCTTCATCATGTCTGTCTCAAAATTCTACTGTCTCTCAACTCATTCCTCTTTAAACACCTTCTTCCTTTTTTCAAATGCATCTCTTGCTTGTCCCATCTAGGTAAAGATATCTCTATATGCACTGCATGTTTCTTTTGATGTAATTTTCTTGTAAGTATCCCTAAGTTCAAAATCACTTTTTGTTTTCAAAAACTGCACATATCTTGCTTGTTCTTTCCAGTATAAAATACAATTTCACATCTGATGTTCTCGTGGTTCACGATCTTCTCCACACATACATTTTACTTTATCATTTATACCATTTTTGTTCAAGAAATCATTGAAACTTCCATGACCCGAAAAAAAAATTCAATTACATATGGATTTAAATGAAACAATTTACTTTCCTTGTATGCAAATATATATAGAATATTTTTGTATATAATAGAATGTTACTCTCCCTTTTATACTGTGGATCCACCTGGTTTGCTTTATTATCCACCTGGCTTATAGGACGTGCTTTATTAGTTCCTTTCTTGATTCTTCTTTATCCCGTGTGTAATCTGTTCCACTGATTTCTATTTGTCCATCAATTTCTAGTAATCTTCTGAACTTCAATTTAGTGATATAATAATCTAATGGTAGGACCCCATTTCCAAAGCTTCTGTAGTTGCAGTCAGTGAATGGTACGTAGATCAAGAGAGCCGCGGGTCTGAGAAGTTCAGTGAAACGTTGCTGAAAAGGGAATCCCACAAGGGTCTGCCGCCGGGCATCAGGCATTGCTGTGCACCCAGATTCGGACTTCTTGTTCCACCGATTCCCACACGTTCTTCCCTCAAAACATGAATTCTCTCGTCAGCTTCAGAGATGGAAAACAGAAATGATGATCTTTTCTCTCTCATGTTGACACAAAGGAAGAACAGATAGAAGAGGAACCCAACCTTTTGATGGAATTCAAGTACAAATGAAATATTCTTAACAGAACACAAAACCCTCTATCCTGCAAACGTTTATTCAGAATCATCGAAGTATTTAATTTATTTTGTGAATGAAAATAAGTTTTAATGTGGTAATAAAACTTGCGGATATAGTTTTTAATATCATAAAAAATGAAATATTTTTATAAAAGGTAAAGCGTATTTTATTCCGCGGGATATTATGCGGTATATCTTAATATTAAATCGACAATTGCCGTTAATTGTTTAGCCAATCGGAATAGAAATTCGAGGGATTTATGCTGTCTCTTANTGATATATCAATATTAAATAAATAAATAATTAATTAAAAAACTTACGCCTTTTATGGACGAATAATATTTTCATTGTTTTGAATAGCTCACTACGTTTCGACATGTGTTTACGCCGTCGAAACGTAGTGAGCTATTCTCAAAAATATAAAAAATTGTGTATTCGTCCATACATGGTCGTACGTTTTTTAATTATTTATTTAATTAGATTACATAATGTACGTTAATAGTAGAAGGATATATCAATATATTTTAGGACACAATCCATAATTTACGTGACACAAAAATTACTATTTTAAACACTCACATCTTTTCATAATGCACCTGTCACGATACTTTTTCCACCACATCCAATATAAACGTAACGCTATCCCTTCCTCCCCGCCTTCGTTGTTTTTCGAACGGACAAATTGAATGTGAGGACAAATTTTGATTCTCCCTCCTCATAGCTCTATCCTCTTACCGGGCAGTTGAGGATATGGATTAATAACAATGACAAACTTTAGGGTTAAATTCCGTGCAATAAACCCCCTCGTGTAAAAATAAGCGTTATTTACAAAGGTTAACAATCTCATTTTCGATCGTGACGTAGTCTAAAGGTACGTTTACACTTGTATACTTGTATCAGATGCATGTTTCGCAACTTTTCGAAGTTTCGCGATTTGTATGAGCTCAGACACTTCTACCTCATACATCTATAACGGCAGGGTTTACACTTCCCCATTTGTATCGGGGAATTCTTGGTGTATCGCCAGGGAAGAACACACAACATATAAGATTTCAGGGGTCAAATGAAAAAATACGTATGACATCAATGACATAACCTACAAAGAACACTGCTAGATTGTAAAC
The DNA here is from genome assembly GCA_002313205.1 of Laupala kohalensis. Taxonomy (NCBI): domain Eukaryota; kingdom Metazoa; phylum Arthropoda; class Insecta; order Orthoptera; family Trigonidiidae; genus Laupala; species Laupala kohalensis. The sequence continues at coordinate 43,403 of NNCF01127018.1, forward strand.
AAACATGGAGGAGCGCGTTCTGACTATGGGTTCTGCGCACGCGCTTTCGCGTTTGCGATGAGTGAGATCAAACGTATAGAGATTTGTCTGTGGCCCTGACGTGTTACCAAACTATATGGCACTAGCTCATACAAATTGACATGTATCTCGTACAAGTCACTCATACATGTGAACGAGTATAAACGTATCTTAACGATATCGCAATCCAGCTTACCACCCCGCACCCAACCCAACGCAGGTGTGTTACGTAATTTATAGACGGTCTCTCAGAACACGTTAATACAAGAATACCTTGGTTCAGACACTCGTCCACGGAGTTTTCGACCCCTAAGGGGACTTACATCTAGTAAGTACGTGTTTGGCAAACACTGGGCCCCGAGTTAGAGTCTTGCCTTACTTCCACTTACTTGTGCAAGGCTCCTTCCTTTCTCCTTCCTGACCTCCCATGGGTATCTTTCATTTTCCTCATTTTTGTCCCCATCTCTCTTTCTTTTGCCTACCCCTCATTCTCTGTCCCCCCTCATTTTTTGTCCTCAATGATTTGATGTGTTTTGAGATATGTTTTGGAATGTTGTCATTTTTTTAGTGGGTATGGTTGAGTCATTCGGCGAGTTTTTGATAAGTCATACGAGAAGATTATGATTATTCCCCGAACAGAAAACGTCATTTGTCAAATGCTCCAACTCCATACAACACATCACAGTGTGTCTTCGACATGTGTTTCTTGGAGTGTGACGCCGTGTCAGATAAGGAACAAAGTACATCCTGCAGATCGATAACGTTGGGATCGCAACAGACGATGCATTATAAAGATTACGTTGAAGAAGAAAAATGGACGCCCTTCGATTCCTTCGGAGTGCGCTGTCAGAGCAGAGGCGATACGGAATTTTTCTTCAAGTGCATGACCTACTTGCGGAGCGCGTACGCACATATTTTACTGGAGATATTTCGCGGTCTCTTGATATTTGTCTTGCCTTTACACTGGATAAAGAGAGAAATGAAATTCACACCAACGCGAGACCTCTATATACTAAGCTGACTCCATTATTACAATTTAAAGGAGACTGTTTTCGATAAATACGTCACTTATTCTGCATTAAATGTCAACCTGTATCTACAGAAACTCTGGGAAGATGAAATTTGTAAAATAAATGGACTTACAACAAATAAAAAATACACGGATAAAAAATAATAATAATTGGTGTCCTCTAAATCCGGAAGAAGAAGAGTTAGTATAATATTGCTTTGTAATAAAAATAAAAAGAGAGGTAAGAAAAGCAAAGAAATCTAATGCAATCTTACAAAAATATATTATATCCAACTGAAAATATAAACTCAGTCATGAGAGTTTGCCTAAAATTATTCAGTACGGCTACCTTACACACATTGCCAAACTCTACGAAACAAATTCTTGAAACTCGCTCGCGTGCAGGTAGCGGTCCACAATGACATTCTCATCAGCTGATAATGTGAGGTTAGGTAATATTCGTTCTTAATGTACAGAATGTACTTAATGTATTCACGCTCGATGCATAATGTACAGAAAAGCGCCTGAAGAGTCAGTGAATTTAATTGGTATCCCAGGTTTACTATGGATTTAAGTTCGAATGTCTTGCCAACAGAACGCGAAGTACCCTTATCATTACTCTTATGGACGATGGCGAAGTAAAAGCGTTGGCTACATTGAGTATAGGTTCTATAACAACATCAAGCTAGACTGACAAGAAATAAATAAAAATATACATAATTAATCGTCAAGAGAGCTGATACAACCACTTTGAGGACAATAAAGGAATTTATGGCGACAAATATAGAATAAACTAATAAAGGCAGTGCGTTTGGGTTCATGTGTTTTTCTCAGTTGAAATTCTCGAGAAAAAGTAAGTTGACTTAGAGTACGCATGTAAAAAAGGTGATGTCGGATCAGAAATAGGTTAACCATAAAACAATGTGACCTAGAAGTAGATTTGTGAAGTAAAAATTGACTATGTCAGTGACCAGAGTAATGTCGCTGGAAAACATAAACGATTCACCTCTTCATATTAAGAACTTGTGAGTTTTAATTCATTTCACTTTTTGTAATGTCTTTTTCATCTAAAATCGTGTCTGCCTTTTATTGAGTTTACTTCGGAATTGTAAATTCTCAATGTTATAAAGTTTGAAAATGACACGGATTCAGAGGAGAGGTTTTGGATTGACGTGGAACAGCAAAAGGATACGAATCAACTGCTTGTAAATTCTGGGAAAGACAGATCAGGAAATTCACATCATTTTAGTGGTAAGTACCGAAAAAAAATTGAGTAACATTACGATCACTGTGTTATTCGAATTGATTATGAGCTTTCAATAATTGACCCAGTGTATTAATGTAAGTAAGAAAATCAAGATTCAAAGATAAATGAAGTCGGAACTCTTGGTAGACACTGATTGTTGGAAACATAATCTGGTATTAATACACTGTGCTAAACATAGCGACGCCAGATTATTCTTAAGGGGAACTATTTTCGGGAGAACGATACCTACTTAAGGTGTAAACACAATGCGTAAGTACCCTTTAAATTGTTTGGAATTCAACGTATTGCCACAAACAGGTTTGACAACTCCATACAAATTTATAAAATAATCTATTGTTTTGCAAAAAATACCTGTGATCTCGTATTGAAGTGAACCGTAATCTGTACCCAAAGAATTTTTCCTTAAATCAGTTCGATCATGCCATTAACCCTAGATGACTACACGTACTCGGAATGGTGGGAGAAACTAAGACGTTGGAGACATTACGAATGTTGTAATGTTTGAACATTAATCGTAAAAAAACAACAAAGTAAAAACCGCTTTCCTTTTCATCGTTTAATTAATAATTTTCATACCAAGAAAATAATATCAGTCTAAGAAATATTCATTTAGTCATCAATGAAGTGCAAAAAAAGAAACAAACTATGTCAAAAATACAAATTTTTTTTACATTTTACTTATTAAATCCTTGTAATATAAAAACACTTTATGTTACAAATCCTACTACAATAAACGTTCATTATACAACGTAATGAAATAAATAATTAAAAACTTACGACCATTTACGGGCTTTGAATTATATTTATATTTTCTTTGAAGAGCTTAGATTAAAATCGTCGCAAGGTGATCAAGTAAGAAAAAATTATAACAATAAGCATCTCAACAAGACAAATGAACATGGTTCAAACATAAATATACACACAATATAAGTTTACAAAAAATCAGAAACATAAACATGTCATAATATTTTATTGTATACACCAGATAGTTTTTCAGTGTCTGTGCGTAAATTCAAAGAAAACGTAATTATTATTCAAAGCCCATAAAAGGTCGTAAGTTTTTAATTATTTATTTCGTTTGCTACAAACAAGGGACAATAGAATTCCCAAGTTCATAAGAAAGACAATGCTTGTCCCTTGGTAATTATTTCGAAGTAAAGTAGCGACGACGTGAAAAAAGGGATGTGACATCCCGGAGATCGACTGTAGCCATTGAACAAATAGTCCTTTGTCTCCTCCTCACAGCGCTGAATCAAACTTTTTCATACTTACTCCCCTCTCCCTCCGTGTCTATCAGTTTTCTACCATCAACCAAAACTACTAGTGAAAATTACGAATTAGCCATCGACGGTTGAGTTTCACATGGCGAATTGTTATTTCGGGGATTTTCTTTTCAGATCCTTTGTTTCGCCTACGTCTTTTATTTCTTTCTTAACGCCGTCCTTTGTCTCGTCCTCGCTATTGATCATTTATTATTTCGACTCCTCTTCCGTTTTAAATTGGACGAGGACCTGAGCGGCCGCTTTACCGTCTCAAGGGACCGATTCAGGTTCCCCCGAGCCCATCACCAGGAAGAATTCTTCTTTGCAAACATCCGATAACTTGTGTTTCCTAAAAGAAATTCTTAATATTACTTATTAAAAGAAATTCTTAAGTTACTTATTTTTGTCACAGAAAATCCTGGCCCGGGTTTTTCTCCGTTTTTCCTTCTGGTAGAGGTGGATTTCTCATACAGGTTCTCTAGGTTTTGTCTAGGGGCGTGTCTATTGTAACAATAGATCGTGAATTTAATGTTATTTCAATTCTTATGATTTTTAAACACTATACTCAGAATAATCTATAGTTTCGATAATAACTTACATGTAATTTTTTGCTTAAAATTACAAACATATTGACATTCTATTAGTATTATAACTCGCAGCTAACTTTTTATCTTATCTAGGAATTTTTGCTGAATTTTTTGAATCCGCCTCTGCCTTAGG
>NNCF01127018.1:57225-67585 GCA_002313205.1 Laupala kohalensis
AAAATTGATAGTTAGCGAATGTTAATTGTAAAGCCAGTGATTTTAATGTGTGTCTTTTGGTGGGAATGTGGCCACTTAGGCATTTGTGTGTGATTTTCATTTGTGTCTTTTGGCGGGAATAACGCCACTTTGGCGGTAGTGTAACAGGGAATGTTAATTTCTATTTGGGTTTTGTCTTTTGGGGGTTATTTGTTTGTGTGAGGAATGAGTAATTTTTGTGTGTCTTTTGGCGGGAACAACGTCACTTTGGCGTTAGTGTAATGTGATTGTTGGGTTTTCATTTGTGTTTTGTTTTTGGGGGTGATTCTTTTGTGGGAGGAATGTCTCCAAGGAATAAATTAACTTTCATAATGGATCTATTTGTCTGGCGTTTTCCTTGATTGGAACCATTGTATGGCCCCTTTCCTTCGGATATAAATCGAACCCCGTTAAATCTATTGTGGACCCCTGAGGAGAGCTAGCCGGGGCATTCGCAATAGAACCATTCAAAATTATTTTATGAGTAATTATTAATAACGTTAAATCTCGTTCTACCACAATATATAGGTTTTCATCAGAAATTGAAAATTAATTTTGAGTATATTAGAAATTGCAAGTCAGGGTAAAAGGGGAATTTTTATATTAACAAGAACTTAGACTAAGATATTGTGTTAAATTTAAATTACATAGAAGTTCTGATTTTTTACTGTATGAGAATCGAAGTAATTATAGTAAATTTATTTTTATGTAATGATATTTGATGAGCTTCTCTAAGTTTCTCAAGTTGGAATGGGAGTATATTAATATAATCTCAAAACTAATATCAAGATTTTAAAGAACGATAAATGTGTCAATAATTATACAGTACTTGTCTATTATAATCACAATAGAAAACTCCATCGTACGCCAAGTAAGAGCAGGATTTTCTTCTGAGGACAATGGGGCGATCTTGCGAACCCGACCTCCATTAACATACGCAGCGCCGTAAATGTCAGTCACGACGGCAGATGGTTTCCTCCCGTCTGCTCTTCTTCCCCAATGAGAATGCAAATACTCGTCAGTGCAATGATGGCGTGTGTTTAATTAAGACGAAATAACACGTGCATGGTAAAGTTGAAGCAACGAAGGCTCTCGATTCAAGTGAGATGGTCTGCGTGGAGATGACCAGAGTCGTGGTCTGTTCAAACAGATCTATTTCCAACAAAAACATTTTATTTTCAGGAAACAGAAAAACAGTGTAATTGAATCACAAAAAATCCTTGGAAATATACCTTTAATAAATGCAATAATTTGTTACCATCCATCAGTCAAGGAACAATTTTCTCTCAACAAAAACAAGAAAGACAAAATTAAAGATATTACTTATACATAATCCCCCCAACATCGGAATTGCAAAAATTGCAATGTATGTTAAAAAAAAATTAAATATTGTCGAATGGAATTGAAAAACTTGATTTTATTCAAGTACCACAATCGAATGAGCGAAAATTACGTTTTATAAAGGTCGATTTTTTAAATTTTAAAATTAGTAAAATCCCAGTTTCTCGGGTAAGCATGCCACTATCTCTGTTAATTTTCTGACTTTTTTCTTCTCGTTATAATCTCATTTTGTTTTCATGTCTTCATATAAATATCTTCTATTGTTTATAATATTGGTTCATCCTCTGTGATCTGTTATCTGTGATCAATTCCTGTTCTTTACTGTTTTCCATATTATCCTTTTTGTGTTAGATGTTTTGTGTTCTCCAATATGACATTATATCCAATATTATACAAGATGATTCAGNCAGGATGATTCAGAATTACTATTAAACAGTTATAGGTGTTGTAGAGGGGACTCACAACAGCAATATTTGGTAACAAACCCATGTCCGCCAGAAAACAGCATTGGGCAAACAGAGTAAGTCAGATGACATCCCACAACTTTTCCTTGATTCGGGGAACTCACTGCAACGTGAGTTCACCGCCTATGAAGCTGGCCTTCATTTACTGGATCCTAATGCCAGTATTATTCCTTTGTGAATTATATTGTAAAACGTAAAATAAAGGTGCTTATTATTCTTTTTTTAATTTTTTCCTTGTTTTTTTGTCGAAACAATAGGATTATTGTGACATGACTATTGTGACATGACATGGGAATGAGGAATACTTATAGTAAAACATGTTTCTGGAATTTATTCAATTGTCAGGTTGTATTGTATTCATACATTATGAACATCTAAGGGTGACTTTTACACAGGTCGAAATGTGTTCGTAAATGTTGTAGAAAAGGTCTGATATAAAGATCGTTATACTAATTCATCATCAGCTCAATAATTTTCTGTCGTATTAAGCTAGATATAGAATAGGTGTATCCAGATGGTTTAGGAAATGCAATACAACAATGCACTGGAGTTCTACACGCCTTTTTTTTATTTATTCTACACGAAAATTTTGCTAAAATATTTACATATGTTTATATTGTTATGCCTTGCTTATTTTAATTATAATTAACGCTTTCTTTGATACTACATATAACATGCATTTTTCCTTTATATTCCACGGATCATATATTGGACGCATTTTCTCTAGAATCAAATAAGGTATTATCTTAGTACTTTCTATACCTTCAGTTCATAGTCAGGCATATCCTATTATCTTGTCTGAGTTTTGGACTATTTCTCTATCATATCTCATCAAGATTGGTCGAGTAAGGAACGTAGAAACAAAAAGATCCCCCCATTAATAAATATAAGTTAGTGAATTACATTAAACCGGTGAAGGTGGAGAGCTGTGAACGATACTTTTTGTTATTTTTAAGAAATATTATTATAATACGATATAGTAATTCATTTGATGAAATTGTAGTCAATATAAGGTTGCTCTCGTCACTATCGACGCAACAGCGCAACGCAGAAATCCACCGCGCATTATTCACGTCCTCAAGAGAATACAGCGGAGTGGCTCTTCATGTCTGCTGGCGCCCAGGAGGATCGGCTGTTGTCCTTCCACGCGAGGCATCTTCACGGGAGATTTACTAATTGATTTAATTCTGTAGTGCTGGTACTTCAATTAATTGCTTAGGATTTTATTTGATAGCAATACCCTAGACTGATAATGATAATTTTTATTATTTATGTGTGATTAGATATCGAAAAAATTCTATTTTCTTTTGCCAGAAAATATTTTCTGACTTCTAGTATTCTTACTCTATTCGTTCCAACTTCTAAAATAGACAGTGAATTATTTTATATCTACATACGTTTCACGAAGACTTAGTAAATCAGCATAAATGTCCTAGTGAAAATTAAATACACTCAAAGTGAAGAAACTAACAACAATATTCAATAACAAACACCAAAACATTCGAAAAGAATCTCGAACGGAATCACAGAAAAACCCAACTCGAATTTTCGTTAATATTAGTTACGAATATACGAATCACATAGTAATCTTGATTATTCTTGCTTAACACTTCAACCGCTTTCCACCACTTCTTCTGTACATATTCTTCCTACAATATTACGAATATTCATTTCGCATTTTCCTACAAAATTCTTACAAAATATACAGAGAAGTAAATACTCATCAGATAAGTTAAATGATAAATTTGCCCTCAATATTTGTAACGCATCGATACGAGATCAACAATGTTCTAAACACGAAAATGGAGTTTAATGAATCTTATTGGGGAAAACTTACTGCGACACAAGGACGGACAGTATCTAAAAAATATGCCTCATATTTACAATATCGTAGATTGTACGTATATTTTATAAATACTAAAAAACGGGACACGACTAAGGCACTGCTAACAATCACCCGGAGTGAGAGAAACTTTTCACATAACACTTCTTTAAGGTATTATGCGACTAGACTTATATACCCCCCAAAATGTTTTAAATGATAGTTTGAACCATTCTCTATCCAGTGGCGATGAATTTTCATACCCTTACAGCAAAATTTTGAATTATTTGACTTTAAATTACTAAGGGCTGATATCAAGAAACTTTCACGGGCTTATGTTTCTTTTTTTTTTTATTCTGGCAAACGTTCTGGCTTAACATAGCGAATAAAACCTACTAAAACAAATCAAATGGGAATATAAACGCAATGACGTTAAGATTTTTATACCTTACGGGGAATTTATAAGAATAACACACCAAAAACTGTGGAAAATGCTGTTCTAACGGAAATGGCAGCCGTATTACGTGACCTTTGCCAAAGAGGGAGTCAAACTTTATAGTCTAATATAACTATAAAGTTTTAAAATCACAAAATAATCGTCCTCATTCAGTTTAATAAAAACGAATCAGTAGACTGAATTATTAGTTAAAAAAATACTTCTTGAATATTACGTGAATAGTTGGCAACTTGACTTCAGTCAACGCGAATATAATACCTTAAACTCTATATTGATTAAGTCTTTCGCAATATTATATTAGTGAAGTGGATCATGTTCCGTATACATAAAAATCAACCCTTTCACACCCTTAGACCACACTGAAAATCAATAACCTCCATCGTTTGAAACCGGACAAGAAACGCTTTCTTTTGTGTCTTCGTTCCTTCCTATCTCCAGTACACAACAAATGACGGCGATTATGCACACTCCGGCTGAGCGCCTGCAATCAACCGATTCTCACTGTGGCCGTAGCAGCTCCATAGGCAGTAGCTTTCTGCAAAAGCCCCATTCGCCTCGGAACACCGCCGCCGTCTCGTTACTCGCCAGACGAACGCGATCGGTCGGTAACGACGTCAGAGCTCGGTCACGTGACGCGAGTAGTTCCCCGAGGCGGGATAATTCGTTCGTTGTATCTTACGAGGAAGGATGAGATGGATAAGAACACATTGACAACAACGCCGCCTCCACTAGAGGCAGCAAGCACTCCCCCAGGGAGCGAGCGAGCAGACAAAAACGAGGATTCAGCCATTGAGAATGTTGATGCGCTGTTCCGACTCGAATAAGGCTTTTTATCGACTGAATGAGAGATGTTGTTCGTAAAATGATAGTAATCCATAAAAAGGAAATGTACAGAGTCGGTTTGCACATTACGTATTTTATGGTATCCTCATTTTCATGAGCGTAGGAAGAAATGAAGAACATTGTGTAATTCTATCGAATCATATACATGTTGGTACTACAGCGAATGCTTCTTACGTTGGAATATCAATTTCTCAGGTCGTTCCCGTACCTTCTCTCTAGTTTTTTACGCTGCCTTCGTTCCGAGAAACAACGACTACTTTTTCTTGTCTCACGTAGGATAAGCCAATGCGCATCCCAAAAAGAATACATTAATTTATAATTGAATTACTATGATTGCTCACTTAATGCAGTGTTCACACATTACTTCATAAGATTCATAATATCGTTTCTAAACATGATAAAACGTCACATCATATTAAGACATCCAAATTTATTTTTTTTAATTTGCATTTCTTCTATGTTAGCTTGTATTTTGGTACACGTTCAAGGAGCTTTTTTATGTTATATCAGTATTTAACATAGTTCTAGCGTAGGTAGGATTAAATCACTAAAATATCTGAAATCGGTATAAATAAAAAGAGTAACATGCACTTAAAGTGATTTCAACGTTAGAAAAACATACTTCACCGGCCATTTAAATAAAATACTTGCAATTATAATTAATAGTGAAATATATTGCGTCTTATGAAGAAAACACTTATTTTCAGAAAAAAAACCAAGTATGAAATCATGAAAGTGATGGAAAATTACTTTGATTTATAGAAAATGTTTCGTAATATTTTTATGTACCTTTTATTGATAGGTTTTAGCGGACATTTCAGGATGATATTTTACTTTTGCGGAGGTGAAATACACAAATCAGGAAATCGTCGCGCACTGCCGCCGCCGTGTTTTCACTTTATGCTCTAATGCATTTAAATCGAGTCAAGCGAGTTCCTGAATATTGCTTCTACTATATTATTTGTTGATGGATACGAATCAAATCATGTTTTTATTCATTAATATTCATACTATTGTGATTTAAAACCATAAGAATAAAAATACAGAAGATAATTATTCCCTTCCCAAGAATATAAAAGATATTATGAAATTGAATATCTTCAAATCCGCGGTTAAAAACTACCTCCTGCACCAGTGCTTCTACAATGTAAAAGAATTTATTGATTTTAATAAAAGTTAAATTCGTTTGTGTACATTAATTCTGTAGCCCCATCCTGGCTCGGGTTTTTCTCCCGTTTTCCTTCGGGTAGAGGCGGATTTCTTCTACAGGTTCTCTAGACTTTGTCTAGGGGTGTGTTTATTGTAACAATACATCGTTAATTTAGTGTTATTTCAATTCTTATGATTTTTTACACACTATAGTCAGAATAATAGATAGTTCGATAATAATTTGTGCATGTAAATTTTTTGCGTTAAATTACAAACATACTCACATTGTATTAGTATTATAACTCGTAGCTATCTTTTTATCTTATGTAGGATTTTTTTGCTGAAATTTTTGAATCCACCTCTGCCTTAGGGGCCTTGATCGGAATTGATGGGATGGTCCCTTGCTTGCTTCCGGAGAGTAAATTAGTTTATTGTCCTCCACGTAGTCACACGCAGTTTGCACTGTTTTTTGACAATAAATTTATTATTATTAATTAAACATCTCAGTGATTTTACTTGGAGTGCTGGTCTCACCTTAACAACACGTCTTGTACTATTGTTCTTATGGATTATGAATCATCGACTTAAAGTGTGGTGAAATAGGGGAATGGAGTCCTCTTCATAATAGTCTTAATCACGATGGTAAGCAGAATAAGATGGATTTATGAAAGTTTCATTTTAAATTTTGTACATGAATTTCTGAATGAATTTATCCAAAGACTATATGGAGATATATACTCCCTGATTCCTTATTATTTTACCTCTATTGTCGTAATCATTATACAAATATATATTTGAGTAATTGCGTTTCATGTCATTTTCATCCTACGTTTCACAAATAGTCGGTATGAGAAAGAGAAAATAGGGAGTGCACATAGCTAAAATAGACAAATGTCGATACACGCTCGAGGCTTAATAGTATAAATTAATTATGAAAAATTATNCGTATTCATTATACAAATATATATTTGAGTAATTGCGTTTCATGTCATTTTCATCTTACATTTCACAAATAGTCGGAATGAGAAAGAGAAAATAGGGAGTGCACATAGCTAAAATAGACAAATGTCGATACACGCTCGAGGCTTAATAGTATAAATTAATTATGAAAAATTATTAAATATTTAATATTTCCACACAAGCTAATCATGACATTGCTACCATTCATATCAATAACGAAAAATACCTTCCGGTTAATGGATCACGATGTGAATGCGTGGGATAGTTGATCATTTCAACCACCACGTTTGACAGACAAAATATTCATGCACATAATATTAACTGCACTGTAACGAATATTCATTACATTTTAAGTGATATTTATTCCAGTTTCATATTTATTCCGTGGAGTGTACATTAAAAAAAGGAAATGTATCACTGGATATAGCATTCGCATTCTCCTCGTTTCGAGTTGGACCAGAAGTTATGAGTATTTGATTTCAAGCATCATTAGAAAGTGACCCGGAAGACCTACATGAAAACAAGTTATTCCAAAATACTCATCTACATCCACAATGCGGAGCAAAAATTGTTGGCTGTGTTTTTAGAACTCAAAGCAGAGTGCAAATGGCGACCGACCGGGACTCAAACCCGGTACCTAATGAATATGTCTTGTGAATATAAACTTCAAAATTGTTTTCCAACTATGTCACAAAAACTCAAATTGTTGAAATACATTCTTGATTCAGATTCCACGGTGATATTATTATGTGATATCTTTAATATCATACTCATCTACGTCTTCATATAAAATCAATATTCCCGAGGGCTTGCGACCTTTAAATCATCGAGATCCATTTGTGACAAAGTTGATTATTGATCGCTATTTAGACGAAGGTTTTCTTCAAGATCCGGTATGATATTTAACCAGCACAATTAACGAAAACATTATTAATATATTTCAAGTACGTTACTGTTGAGACAATGCGAAAATTGGCATCATAAAGATGTAGTGTACAGTTAAAATGTTCCCACCCCTTTTCATAAAGTAAACTTCATCATGACAATTGGTTTGGCGGCAAAAAAATGGATACTTACNAAAAGAATGGATACTTACAAAAAATACTTACAAAAAGAAAGAAAGAAAAATAACGAAGGGAGTAATACAGAAAGAGAGATTGGAAAATAGAAAACAACGCAAAAGAGAAAGAAAATCAGATTCGATTCGCAAGAAGAGGTCGATTGAACGTGAAATTGAGACCAAGGAAGAAACTGAAGAGAGAACAGTGTTTGTTGTCATTGGAAGGTGAGAAGCATGTAAAAGGCAGCAGACGGCAGAAACGGGGAGCCGAAGGGCCGAGGGAGCGTCTAATTCAATTAGTTGGCCTGTCTCCCAACAGGAGGCGCTGCCAAGAGCGAGACAAAGAGGGAGAGGGAGACCCACACACAGACAGAGAGACTCCTTGCCAATGTGCAGCAGCCACAGACGCTGATATATTACAGGAGAATATGTTGAAGGTACTATGCGAAGTTGTAAATACAGAAGAGAGATTATATGAGAAAGATCGTCAGATAATGTAGAAGACACACAGAGATGGAGACACACTTGACGGAGGTATTGCAAAGAATAGAAAAGAAAGAAGAGAAAGAAAAGACTTAAACAAGAATTCGTATAAATGTCATAATAATTCGTATATCATTTACGTCCTTCATTTCAGGTATTCACATATTGTAATGACAAAATATTAACCATTGTAACGCAACATGAGTTGCATGTCAAATCATTTAACATCGATTAACCTATTCAACCCTCATGATATTTTAAACGTGACAATTATTTGTAAAATACGTATAGAGATTAATCCACATAAAGGTTGTAAGGTAAATAAAATAACTCAAAATCGTATACTCTACATTTTCTCTATTTTCGCTCTTGGTAGAGATTTTCTCCCGTGTGCAATTTACACTCATCCTTGTGTTCAAAAGTAGTTAGAGAGAAGTCTCGTTTCTCACGATCCATTCATTTCGAACAGATCAGTTAAATAAGAATTCCCCAGATTTCCGTGGTCGTTTCTCCATTATCCTAGATGAATGGGAAAGAGAGAATCCCAGATAACGCACATCGTTGATAGATCATCATGCAGAGGTTTAGACAGGTTCAATAAAAATCATATGATGAACTGGGATGATACGTAATTCTTTTTACATAAGAAAATTATATTAAAGACCCTTTTCAGACATGTTTTTAGGAGTGGTAAAAGAGTTATACTAAATTTAGGGATTGACGCAGACAAAATGCCCGAAGTACAGGAATATTATTTTTTTAAATTTAATACGTGTGTATAAAACATTTCAAAAATTATTTTTACATTGGTGCGTAAACACGTGGTATAGGAAATAATCTACTATTTTTACATTATAATTAAATCGGTCACGTTTGCTGAGTGAAATTGCATCTTCTCCACATCTAAGAATTTTCTCCCGAAAACAGAGACCGCATGTCGTTTTACCTCCTACGTCATGTGACGGGTAGCGTTAGTGGAACGTTTTGCGCTCCTCGACGCATACGTGGAGACAAAAGAGCGTCGGAAGAAAGATGGCGCCGATTTTCCTTTATTCGAAGGCACGGCGTGCAAAAATAGTTTGAGGGAGAGATAATGAACGAAATACGGCAATATCTCGTTTTTTTCTCTCTTACGGTTCGTCCTAAAACAATCACCGACATCAAAAATCGACGAAAACTGAGGTAATTATTTTCATTTTATCAAGGCTAATACAGTTCATTATTTCTCGACACTCGAAAATCAAAACATACAGACATGAAGCACTATTGAAAAAATCAAATTTCTATTTATTACATCACATGCATTCATTATATAACTATTATTTTTATGTGATAATTTCTACAATGACATGTAATAATATCATGAATTTTTTAAAACAAAACTGGCAAGCTTGGGGTGATTACTAATTAAATTGAAGATCAGAGTGGTTCGCAAAATGTGAACTAATATCATGAAAACATTGTTTGTCGGAAATTTCACTTCTTTCTATTATTTTATCAGTTTTTGTCAGAAAATAGGAGTTGAATTCATTATCTATTTCTTTGGAATCTTCAAATATTCTAGTATTTACTTCGAGTTTGATTGGTTGGTTACTATCCAATCAACTACCATTTATTGATAAGCATTATAAACGTGAGCAAATCGGACGACAGTTTTTTTCGGGGGGTTCTCACATTATATTACATTAGAACGTCTGGATGAAAATAAAAACCAATACCCATATATAAACAGAAAACATGAATTTGAAAATAAATTCTCGTAA
>NNCF01127018.1:68432-87624 GCA_002313205.1 Laupala kohalensis
AAAACAATCAGCGACATCAAAAATCGACGAAAACTGAGGTAATTATTTTCATTTTATCAAGGCTAATACAGTTCATTATTTCTCGACACTCGAAAATCAAAACATACAGACATGAAGCACTATTGAAAAAATCAAATTTCTATTTATTACATCACATGCATTCATTATATAACTATTATTTTTATGTGATAATTTCTACAATGACATGTAATAATATCATGAATTTTTTAAAACAAAACTGGCAAGCTTGGGGTGATTACTAATTAAATTGAAGATCAGAGTGGTTCGCAAAATGTGAACTAATATCATGAAAACATTGTTTGTCGGAAATTTCACTTCTTTCTATTATTTTATCAGTTTTTGTCAGAAAATAGGAGTTGAATTCATTATCTATTTCTTTGGAATCTTCAAATATTCTAGTATTTACTTCGAGTTTGATTGGTTGGTTACTATCCAATCAACTACCATTTATTGATAAGCATTATAAACGTGAGCAAATCGGACGACAGTTTTTTTCGGGGGGTTCTCACATTATATTACATTAGAACGTCTGGATGAAAATAAAAACCAATACCCATATATAAACAGAAAACATGAATTTGAAAATAAATTCTCGTAATTCTGTTTTTCATGGCGGTTGTAGATCCTTAAAGAGATATAAATGTATTCACGCCAGAAGCATGTTAATTCGAGTTAACCCGTGTATGTTGATGCTCACTGATGCTCTTCTACAATAAAGCGATTTAGGATGCAGTCATGTTCTAAGTGCCACTGCNATCTGTTTTTCATGGCGATTGTAGATCCTTAAGAGATATACATGTATTCACGCCAGAAGCATGTTATTTCGAGTTAACCCGTGTATGTTGATGCTCACTGATGCTCTTCTACAATAAAGCGATTTAGGATGCAGTCATGTTCTAAGTGCCACTGCGAGCGAAACCACAGAGTAATGGGAAGGAAGCCATTAGTGATTCACCACATCCCCATCTGCTTCGGGATGAGTGCGGCGTCGTGCATAAGGGAAAAGGTGAAATGGCGGGCAAAAGATAGGTCTCTAAGTGTACGGATCGTCATTAGGTCTTGGTGTAATTTACTAATTATACAGATAAACTCCGCATTACTCTGGGTTTTGAAAATCGTAATAAAATTTTGACTCGCTCATCGAGAACAAAAAGTTTAAACAATTATTTTACCCGAGATTAGTTTTTTCTTGTGTTTTATATCATCTTAATAGTAAAAACCGCTATATCTGATTATATTATTTCCACAAAAGATACAAATGGTAATCTAAAAAACAACTTTCTAGTGCGTAAACTGTTCAGTGATGAATGCATCAGTGAGATGAAAACGGAAAATATCGAAACAAAACATATATTGCTATAATTTAATTAACTACCTTTGTGTTTCAAAAAGGAAACTCTAATATTTATGGTGATCCTTTTTTTACATTGAATGCTTCTCTTTGTTCATCATTTATTCGTGCGGCGCTTATCTTTCAACACAATCACGAATTATTGTTTTCACATTTTTTGATACGATGCTTTTTAATACGATTTTTTTTCAATAGATANTTGATACGATGCTTTTTAATACGATTTATTTTCAATAGATATAAAAATAATGAAAAATTGAAAAAAATACTTTAGTGGATATTACAATTTAATTGAAAATATTTACTGCTTCAAACGATGCATTCAGAGCTATGAAAAGTATCAGTTTATCCAACTCCCACTTGCATATTTCACGTATAGTATATACTGTCTCTGATGGTTTAGCATTTCTTAGTCATGAATATCTCAAGAAATATTTCACGCGAATCAAACAATCAAAGACACTCCAGTTTTGTAATTTCTTTCTGTTATATTAATTGTTTATGTATTATTTAAAAAACATAATAATGTTACAGTATGCATTATAATTTGAATACTAAATCGGAATGTGTCACGAATAGAAAATTATAAGAGAAATGGAAAATATACGTTTCACAAATTGAGAAGATACATATACTAAAACAAGAGTACGACAAGAGTTGTTGAAAAGAACAATATGGGGAAAGAAAATAAACTATGGAAGAATATTGGAAATGAAGGAAAGGGAAGAAGGGTACGCTGATAGAAGAAAAAAATTGTTTGTATGAAAATTTGTATTTGGGTTCATTTATATTAGATTTATATTTATTATTGAAAAATGAATATTTGTATAAGAACCTTGTAGTGACTCTGTCGGTAGACAAGGCGGTCTAAGTTACCATGGTCAAAATAATTGAAAAAACAATGTTGTAATAATCTTTTATAAGTTTCGGGTAATATTTTTTCAAGTTTAAGGTAATATTCTTTTACAAGTCCATACATCAATGAATAGCGATTTTTCTGGGTAAGGTCCACTTTCCGACTTCCGGGTTTTAAGGTTGGGATAAGACATGTTTCTGGCGAGCGGGGACTCGAACCCGCATCCTTCCCACTCAGCGACGGTCAGGGAGGGAAGATATTATCCCTTTACCACAGCTGTCAACATAACGCGTATTATTGCATTTAAAAGTGAGAAGTCCGAAAAAGGATATAGGTAAAAAATAAAAATATTTAATCTTTTAAAAATACAACATCGATGTTCTATACCTTATACGTTTTTGTTAATAACGAAAAGACAAACGGACAGGAATCGTTTCAAAGCTAACTGATATGCTTTAAGAACAATATTTGTCTTTAGACAGGTTAACCGTATTAATCTTTTTTCTTTATCACTACTTTTTTTTTATTCTGGCCTTTTTGGCTGCCTTGATTACAACATAGTCATTTCAAGGTTTCTCCTTCTTTATCTCCAATATGTCTTCTTGCCTCTAGGCAGCGCCATTTAACCGTGTGCGTTTCGCTTCCCACCCCCAGGAGGTAGGTGCATTCATTTTCTGTTTGCATTATTACCCTTATACCTCATTCTCTCTTTTCTTTTATCATCTGTTGATCATTTGACCCAATTTTGTTATGAATTCTAAATGTTCTTCAAAATATTCTTTATTTTGCACTAAATTTTCAAAATTTGTCTTTGTCACTACTGAACATTTCATACTAACCATTCTGAAAAAAATAATTAAAGAAATTTAGCCTACACGGTCATTATTGACCACATAAAGAAAGTGGAGCCAAGCTCCTCAATCAAGATCAGGATTTTGTTGGCGGATCTAGAAGCCTTGCTCTCAGTTAATTAAGTACAAGGGAAACCTTGGAAGCACTGGCGTCCCTCAGCCGCCGTCTATGTTCAGTGTTTCACGCTCAAAATATCTTCTTACACATCCCCTATACTAAGTTTGTACAATAATTAGCCTGGTCTATCCAAGTCTCAAGAATTCTTCTTAAGAAAAAACTTAGCTTTCACTCCCATGAATTATTATTTGTTATTCCTTGTAATATAAATTTGCCATTATAATACACTTTACTCTTAATCAACTGAAAGAGGTTATGACCTTAAATTTCTTTGAAATTGTGTTTCGGGATGATATATTATGATAACCGACAATCATTTCTTAACTTTTTCCACTGTCTTTTATCATTTCAGTAAAATTCATTACATTAAGTGATCCAACAACCTGCCACGGAATTAGGGACATCAAAATTTTTGAACTTGTTTAACAGTACTCATTTACATTTACAGAAACAGGTTTACATTTAGGGAAACAGGTGTTGTGCATTGATTTCATTTGGAGATGGACATTGTATTATATATTCATCACGAGATTTTTGGGAATGATCATTTGAAATTTTTCATTTTCTTGTTTCATAACAAATTTAATCATATCAAAAATACGAAAGACTCTAAGAGATTCTATTTTTTAAAGTCAAATGAAATCAAATTTAAGTCTACAATAACAAACCAAAATCCATTGGTGTTTAATTGCGTTTTAAAATGTCTGATCTCGATATCTCCTCCTAACGATATAACGTGCCTAATTAGTATCATCTGAAGTAATCTAGTTAGAAACTAATTAAGCGAATGGAGATCTCATTTCCCCCGCTCTCTATTGTGATACTCCGTCACGTCAAAGTCTCCAAAACTCAACGTGACGGTTCCGAACTCGAAAGCAACAACCCTTCTCAGTTGACCATTAGCTGCGCAGCTCACAAGCAACCAAACATCTCTCGTTCAATTTTGCCTCCGTGATCGCATTCAGAAATAATGTGCAGTAGACGGGGGGAAAAAAAGTATTTGCTTGTCATCTACGATACCCGCGGCGAAAGGAGGAGGAATCTAAAGATCACGTGAAAGTCGATGCTAGAATCGCGAGACAACCTATTCTTCCTCTCTCTGTAGACACGTGGGTGTTTGTCACAGAACCTTGGCGAGTTTTTGTTCGGATGCTGCCACCTACATCAACCGATTCGTAGAACCGGCAGTGATTGATCTGCTAACGGTGACGGGTCAAGGGCTTGATCGCAAGAAACCGCAAGGGGTCTGTCTGTAGTTAGATTTTTCACCGGTAACAGCAACCTTTGACTGTGTGCCACGGTCTGGATTGGGTGGAACTACGCTAGGTCACCCCCCGACCCCTATGCGGCACGTATACTATGTAAGACAATACCGCGCTCTCGCTCCATTGGTTACATCTCGTTACAATTCTTTCGTCGTGAGGGCTATAGTTGTGTCTATTATGTCAAAAGAAACATATGGAATAATACATGTCCTACACTATTGAGAGGAGGTGAAGGATTATATGGGAATGCGTAGTGATATGACGGATCGTTAGTGTAGAATGCTGGAAAGTCGTTGACAGTTGCTATTGTGTGGAGTAGCGAGTGTTTGTGTAGTGAAAAGATGTGAACTTCCGTATTTTGAATATCTTAGAATACAAAGATAAGTTTGTATTTTTTCAGAAGTATTAATTATTAGTTAATAAATGCTGTGCTGTAACTGTCTTAGTACAATTTATTTTTCATTTTGTGTAAATACTTATTTCATTGGTATTTACTTCTCTGTCGTTTTAGTTTTTGTGTATTCTTTTGTTCATATTATCGTGTTAAGTTTTATTTAGCATTTATTATTTATGTCGTTATTTTTAACAGTACTTGATAAATTCGGAGAGGTTTTAAATAGTTTATATTTATATGAAGTATCATAAATTTTTATTTGTTTCTTCTTTAAGTTTACAGTTAGTCGGAAATTAGATTGCTTTTTCATACCAAAATACTTCTGTGAATTAGATTAAAATACTTCGAGCCATTGTCGAGCAATAAGCTCGCATTTCTAGGTTAATAGTAGATTATGTAGTTTAATCAGTTATAAAAACTAATTTTGCTTGCAATGTTAATGAAGTTCAACTAACAGTGTCTGAGTTCTCCCTCCAGCTGTGGAAAATCCATTTTCTGCTAATGAAAAGGAACATACAACGGCAGGAACAAATACAGAGCGTGCAACACAATGGAGGAGATGATGCAAGAACTTCATGAAGACAAATCAAGACACGTGTCCAGGTTTTGTATGAATGGAGACGTGAGATCGCAGAAAATACAGAAGGTGACAACAAAAATTGGGAGACATGAGTGAGGAACACAACTCGACAAAGCAGAAATTGAAATTACTGAAATAATTTTAGGAGACGGTGTTTTATGTGGTAAATGATGAGGAAATACATCGAAAAAATTAAAACCAATTTACTGAATTTTGATGTCAAATGACTAAGGAAGTGGCGTTGGTTATATTACATAAAATATTACACCCTATTGAATAAAACTATTTTTTAATCCAGAAGGAAAAAAAATTAGAAATATTCGGTCGAAGCATTATCTAAATTATTTGAACATTTGTGGAGAAAAGTATTTTAATAAACAATTTATTTTTATTCATGTACGAGTACTTCAGTATGGGAAACAGTCATTGTGACATGGCTTTTGTGTACCTCGTGGTATCCGTAGCTTGAATAAACGTCACCACTTCTCCACGATAACAAGATCATCTTCCAAGAAATATCCGTGGTAGTCTATTAACGATAAAGAATATCGGGCATAATTAGTATCTTATTACGTTGACACTATTTCAACTATCAGCCCGCAAGGAACGAGGGACTAACGGAAATCTCATTCGAAATATTTCGGTTCGCAGCTATATCGACACTGAAAGGTTTAGAGCATTCTTCATTCTCAACCTACACTCACCATCCCCTGGTCCACCCCTTGTTGCTCATATCTTACACTGGACACTCAGAAGCAGAACTGAAAATTAGTGAACCATTCATGAAAGTTTATTTATCAGTACCATCTTCAATTAGAAAATTTTGAGTCCTTTGTAATATGTTGGTGTCAAAACTTTTTTATATTATATTCCATGGAAACAAACATTCGGACAAATCATGTTCAGTTAACGGTCAATACAAGTGATCTTGGCGCAAACTTTGTCAACTTTGCTACCTCCCCCTTCTATAGTTTCGTCTTCCGTTAACCCGTTTTACTAATAGCAGAAATACAATACATTTATGGCAGGAAAATTTTGTTATTTTATTTTAAGTCTTGTGCTTCCATTTCCTTTTGAGCTGCACTTCTGTGTAGAAGAAGATTGCGCTGCATATAACAATCCTTTACTATACGGGACGAAATGCAACGGAAAGGATAAGTAGTGACAACTGACCGGGAACAGAGTTCTGGACATTGTACATCAAATGAGAGAGAAATGTAACGAGCTGAACATTCTCCTCTATGTATTTTACAAAGTGAAGTCAAATTCCTGGGGGAGGGGGGACGGGATCCACCAATGAACATCTGTGACCCATCGTATTTTAGTTTGGGAACCGTTGAAATAGAGGATATGAGAAGTAATAAAGTAGGAACGCAAAATTCTGTGGGATCTAGATGTCCCTGGAACGCACCTTTCTCTCCCCCGCACAAGAAAAAGCAATTTCTCGTCCACTCTCAGAGAAAATGCTTCCAAGCTGCACATTCCGTCACAAGAGACGATTCCTGCGCTCCGCGGTCGCGAAGCACCCACGTCTCCACGATTCATGGGAACTACGTGTAGGATTCGTTCTCGGTCGATATACCACATAACTTCTTGTACTACATTCTCCTGAAATGCACGTCACATTGAAGACAGGAAAGATTTTTCTTGCCCTACTTGAAACTCCGATTTTCCTTCCGTGAATTTTTAGATACTTGTGAAAATACTTTCTTTTTTTTTAATCTAACACAATTAACAGAAAACTCACAAATAATTTTATAAATAGATAATGATACTAAAGACGCACTTCCTCTCCAACATATAGCGGTTACGATCTTAATACTTATTTATTACTAGTAGTACTAATTAATTAGTTTATTGTTCTCCACGTCATACGCAGTTTGTAACGACTTTTTCGATAATAAATTTATTATTATTATTATTAACTATTCAGCGTCGCACGGTATTTGAAGAGATACTTAAAACAAATTATTATTAATCATACAAAATATTCCACGAACATTCAAAGAAAAATTGGTTCTGAGAATTACTATTTTACCCAACTGAGGGTACTGAAATACGTGTCACCAGATCTGCATTCTTTAACTCATTTTGTCCGGTATTGCCCGAGGATCTTTTTCAATATTCTACTTTAATATATTAGTTTCCATATTTATCTACTTTTGTGATATTAAATTTTTACTTTTGCTAATGTGTTCATTATTGCGAATTATTTTAAAATCCAGGATAAGGAATATACTTTTTACACCAAAATAAACAAAGCTTATGGTTAAAATCTCGGAAATCTTTGGTAATTATTTCACTTTTAGGTTACGTAATTTTGCTTCTTCAAATCCTTCACGTAGTTCAGACTTGCACTCGATTGTCCACCTCACGCCGCGCAATCAAACTTTGGCTTGCGGACCCATTTGTGAGCTTCACAATCATCAGTCATGCGATTGAAGATTCACATCTACTATTCATCATTCAATTTTAATTGTTTTTTTCGGCTTTTGTAATTCATCAATGTTAGCCATACTTTTCATTTTAGTTGCTGTAACCCTATAGTATGTTTTCCTTGTCAGTACAAGTGGTCTTTCAGTTTTGAGTACTCCCACCAGGGGAATTTTATAAAAACCTTATTTGAAATCACATCACGCAGAATCGTCTGAAGGGGAGGTTCGAAACGTTGACGGTGATGTGTGTAAGGGTACGGAATAGGATCTAGACTTCGTAACCTTTTTGGTGCACCCCATATATGATTACAAAAAAGATCAGTTATTGTCGTGTTATAAACATGGTACGACATAAGAACAAGTAAAAAAGTGCAATCGTTAACCTCATGACTTATCAACCGCAATACCACGCATTTCCAGTCTCAGGTAGGAGTGGCCGTAGAGCAACCAATTATCCCTTACAGTCGTATGAGTGGAGAATCCGACTGCGTCCAGATAATCTTCTGAATCCCCGCAAAGGGCATGATCAACTCGTCCGTGGGCAAAGAGATTACAACCCTCGCTTCTTGCTCTCGCGCAGAACGACGTCGCCTCAATGTCGCTAGAATTCGTCAAAGAACGCATTACAAGACTGAAAAATAATCCGCAAATGTGCTTATACTTGTGAAAAATATGTATGCTTCAGACTTCGCGGAAGGAAAATGTGTGCTAAAAATACTGTTAATGAAAGATGCGAATACTTTTTTCTAATATTCTTCATATAGTTTTTTGCGGAATATAGTGATGTGTAAATATATTTCTGATAATATTTGCGTAAAAAAATTATATCATTGTACCTCATATTTTATTGCAAAAGTTCAAATTACGATTATGAATTCAAGACATAAATAAACAAAAGATTCTTTTTTATATCTCTTCGATTTCATTTTTACTGTCTGTTACAATTAGAAGACTGGAAGTAGTTGGGTTTTCCGTCGCCATGAATGAGTCCCACGGACTGTATGTATTGTTTGGTCCATGTGGCTAACAGATGTGTACTAGTTTTCATCTGACAATAGAGCGTCTCTCGTTCTCATCACTTACAACCGTCCTGGCCCACCCCACGTGGCTGAGGAGTAAATCACTCACTCGGGGCCGTATTATACTAGGTCACCACTGACCGACCAACTGTGCAATTGTGCCAAAGGTCGCCGAACAGCATTGTCTATGTGTTACAATACAGCCAACTTTACTCAGAGAAATCAAACGAACGACAACGCACTGTGTTTATTAGATTTGTGTAAAGTAGTTGTATGAAATTAGTTTATTCTCCTCAACGTGGTCACAGTCACTGCTCTCTTGACAATAAACATTAATTTATTTTTAAATGTCAGTCTACCTAGATTGATGTAGGTAAAGGACTTCTACGCAGTGTAGCCAACGCTGATCCCTCGCCATCGTCCTTAAGGGTAATGATATGTATACCCCCACGTTATGTTGGCATTACTTTCTGATTCCTTTAAAATTAAATCTATCGCAAACATCGGTCATCAATTCTATTCAATCACTCTCATAGCGCTTTTCTGTTTTTTTCTGCGTATGGAACGATTATTTCATGTGTCTTTGTTTGGTATTACCTTGTATTATTTCACAACAAATAGTCACTCTCGTAACTACTATTTATGTTTATTCGTGTACTACTTAATTTCTTTGCAGTTGGCAATTCGTGTTAGGCAGCCATGTTGCATTATTTTCGGTAAAGTTAGATGACTTGGAGTATAGTTACTGACGTTAGCTGAGCTTCGCCACTGCTCGATAACTCCTACGTCGACAATTTTAATTGAAGACACTAGTGGCATAGTGTAATAGACTCTTATATAAACAACGAAATGATTATCTGGGTGACAAGTAGTCAGAGCTTTTTTCACAGTTAACAGAGCTTTCTATTCCAGTTATTTATTCTGGAGTATCCATTGGATGCTTCATATCTGGCACACACGGGGAATATTCCGTATTCTTTGTTTAGATGAGATAAATACTTCGTAGGAAGCGATAATATCCCGAAGTATTTTACCGATCTGAAAATTGTTCTCATATCACATCTATAAGAGGGGAGTATTTCGAGTAAAGAAATCGTATATAACAATATTACATTAAGACAGCTGCCCAACTGGCGGCCCACGAAACGTTTTTATGATCTGCGAATAACAGTACATGTTTCATGTATAGTACAACGTCGGGGTGGAGGATACACCTTTGTTATAAATCTATTGTGAGAATTATTATTTGACGTGGTATGTCCTGTGAGAGAAAATAGAATATTATGTATGGAATAACCACGTCGTATATTACCATATAGAACATTTTATTATATTAAATATTACAAAAGTTTTATAAAATAAAGAAATATACTATATAGTTTTTCAAACTTGAAATAATATGAAGTTGGTGAGAATTCAAACATCGCGTTGCAAACAAATAAATATGACTTATTAGTTATATCCTTCGAGCATCAATTTGCCTAATCCCATCCCGTGCCGGACCGACTGATCGAAAGTATATAGAAACTGGCCTAGGGGATAAGAGAAGTTAGTCAGCGCTGAATACGTCATCATTCGAATCAAGAGAGAGGTGAAAATTTGCTCGTTCATTTATTCCCATGTGTCAAAGGAATGGTTCCGAAAGTGTTCATCACAAAAACACGGCCAAAGGCATCGCCGACGGAGACGATCCGTTGATGAAAGGAGCTGGGGTATAACAAGTTTGGCAACCTTTGAGTCACAGTATTTATTTCAAATCCTTTATCTGCAATAACTTTTGCAATTAAAATGGTTATAGTGTTCGTTCACAAAAGTTCATTCATCCACTTCCATTTTATGTTTCCAAGTAGAATTATTTCAACCTGAACGTCGTGAATTTTGAATATGAAAGGAATTATTAATTAAATTTCGTTTGATGGAGAGTGTCGTCAGACTAAGGTATATCGTTGATTAAATTTCCTAATTCATAAGCAAACCAAACACTGTGGCAAATATCCAGTATTACCCTCCCCGCATGTTGTACATTTGTGAAAATTAATTTTAACTAAATAACCACAACACATACCCATTCCAGTTATAACAAATCATTGAAATTGACCTCTCCCAAACATTTTACTTATTTAACCGGGGAACATAAAATTATATTATTGTTTTTTGTTTTTTTTGTTCGTTTCAATTTTTACAAGTTGTTTTCATAAATATAATGACGCAAAGTGAACAAGGACAACTGTCTGTGGTCACTTACGCCCGAATAGGGATCGACCCAGGTCAGCCGGAACAGACCAAGAGACAGTTGTGTACGAGCTTGAAGAGTCGAGGTGGGTGGTGCCCTGGATAGCACACCTGCGGTCAATCGCAGGGTCCCTGGTTCGAGTCGTCATCCGTCACAACTTTCACTTGACCGTTGACGATGCAAACACTCCTCCACGAGTAAATACTCGGAAGTTGCGAATTTAAAATAAAATATGTAATTTAGAGAGTTTTTTTTATAATATATTTTTGTTCACATATTTGGCACTTTGTACCTGTCTCCTGAAAAGTATCCAATTTCGGTGAGTCGATTGCAACTCCAATTCGCTAGTGTTGTCCGCCAAACGCCAACAGCATTTCACATCCCCAGCGACGGGTCAACTGTTGAAAGGAACACTTGACAATGAAATGCTAAAAATAACAGCTTCGAATGTTCCATGCCTTCTACCGCAGTTCAATCGACTGATACCTTTCCTTTTTTTTCAATTCTGTTTTTAAACTTTCAGCATAGAAATGGCGTAAACTGAACTATTTTTTAAGGTAGTGAGAACTAGTCAAGCACATAACATTTTCAAAAATCTCAATAGTTTTATCTATTTCGTTTGTATTAAAAAGTAAATATATCTGTAACTCATGAATTATGGTATTAAAAATTGCGAATCGTTAATTACACTGTTCTTAATTTGAAACTTTGTATTTCAGAAATGGTTACTAGTTTGAATATAGTTTTGTGACCCTTCATTGAATAACTTCCTTAAAGTAGCACAAACGCTGGTAGAATTAAATCACAAAAATATTTGAAATTGGCATAAATAAATAAATAGAATAACATGCAATTATTGTGATTTCAACTTGAAAAACATACCTCAATAGCCACTTATATGAAATAATAGCGATTATAAATGACAGTGCGTCATATCGAGAAAATACTTGTTTAAAAAAAAAAAAACTTTTAAATCAAGAAAAATATGGAAGTTTGCTTTGATTTGTAGTAAATTTTCTGTAGTATTTTTACATCACTTTTATCTATAGATCACCGGATATTTGAGAAAGCTTTTTAACTTTTTCTGAGGTGAAATGCATGATTCACGAAACAGTTGTTTTTACATGCTCTCATGCTTATCAAACAAGTCAAAGGAGATCCTGAATATTGTTTGTACCGTATTATTAACTGATAATTACAAATTAAATAATGTTTTTGTTCTTTATTACTCATATTTTTGTGCAACAATTAGAATACAAATAAAGAAAACAATTATACATCTCGGTGATTTAACCAACTTGGAGATGTGGTCCCACTTTAATTGTTTGGAAGGACAAGACAAATTTTATACTTTTTCTCTTTTAAATTTGTGATATCTTTTTAAACCGATTCCATTAGAAATTTCATAGAAATTTATTTAAAAACCGTCCTACCGCAGACTTTATCCTTAAGAGTCTGAACAAATGGATTTATCCAATTATTCACCTCACAAGGTGAAAATTTCATTATAGGGGTTGATAAATAATACTTTATTTAATCATTAACAAAATTTAGGAAATTCAACAAAAAAATCGCGAGGTTGCTCAAACTGCTATCAATTATTTTTATATTAACCACGACCATTAAAACGATTGATCGAACCTATACTATTTAACGAGGAACTTTCAAATGTCTGGTATGCATTAATAAAATAGCACAATCGATTTAAAAGAAACTCATATTTATTTATTGATTTATTGGTTACAAAAGTGACATATCATGGTCTTACGACAGGAAGAAATACGTTATGTTACTTGAAAAGACACCTATTCCTTATATCTGCAATATTACTTAAAATCTGTGTCGATGAAATTCGCCATATGTTCAGTTTAAGTAATAACGTTTGATGGTGTTCTCATTTATTTGCGAATTTGTTATTTGTAGTAGGACAAAAGAAAAGATCCACAGGATTATGTATGCATCCAACATGACTTTGACTATTTGTATGGAATTTTATCAAAAATAATTTACTCCTGTAAAATTCACATGTGTGGGAGGGTGCAAGAGTGACTTTTCATAACATTCCTGTCAACAAATTTTTATTATTTCTTTTGTACTTCTTGAGTTACTGCTTCCATCGGAGTAATGATATTAAGATAATTTGATTGCGGGAGTGTTTTACAGTGTTTAAAAACAAGAAAGGCGTTTTATTTGTTTATTGTATTTTATAAATTTAGAGAAAAAATGTTTCAAATCAAAATTACTTTCATTTCGCACAGAATTTATAATATTAAAAAAATTCTTACAAATAACATAATAAGTCTCTCACTCCATTTTTTATCTGCATTCGGACCATTGAATTTAACATGGTAATACTGGTATATTTTCCTATACAAATGCAGATAAATATTAAAAGAACAAATAATGTAGATAAATTAAAAACAAATTTTGTCCCTATGGGTCATACATATCTGATTTCTGCTGCAGCGACTATACTCCAAAACAGTGATTTCCCAGGAGGCTCGTATCAAACTTCGAACATGCCTTTCAACCGTTTACCTACCTTTCACACAAAATATTAATAAATAGTAATAAGTCGCTCTTCAAAAATATTTTGGTCAAAAACCACTGAGCAGTAAGAACTCAATTGGAGTGCGACCTAAGCGCTCCACTGTTGACTCTCCACTGTGACATAACTAGGGTTCGGATTTTTAGGTGGAAGTTTCATTTGAGAAAAAAGAAGGGAAAATGCATTCACCAAAAGAAGGAAAAAATAGAAGGTAAACACATCCCATTATTTTTATTTTCGAGATCTTGTTTTGCCAATCGATTGGTAGTTGCAGTCAGGTACCCGCGCTTATTAAAAAGAATATTGATCTATAATATGCATGTTCACTGCTAGCTGAGAAACCTTAATTAAAATTGATTCGGAATCATATATAAAAGGTATAAAACGTACGTCATATTTCTTATAAATGACAATTGTGCCCTTTGAAGATTTTTGAAAAACTGCAATACAGGGGTGAAGGGGATTGTGGATACACTTGGGATAAAAGGGGATTAACGTACCAAAAAAGGTGCTGAAATATTGCGTATTTTCTCATCTACAAACAAAATTTCGCACTGTGGTATCTTTCCAAAAAGTTTTAATTTCTCTCAACAAAACGGCGAGCATCTAAAAATCCCAACTGAGACGTAACCTTCGTTCACGCGATTAGGAAGAGAATAGAAGTTGAGTCGTGGGTTAAAATAAGCCAATGGTTCTTATCGTGCCGTAACTTAAAAAAAAAATATTTATGCCGTTGTTGTACCAAATGAACCAGTTTAAAAAGAAGAAACGATACGGTGAGTTAAGTATCCGATGAATGAGGTGGGTTAAAGGAGGGATAAGATATTGTAGAGAGCGGATATCTTTTACTGAAAAAAGCACTCTTTGAAAAGATACCTCACACACTTCTTCATCTGCTTCCTGTCAAACAGCCAAAGCGACCCTTTTCTTAGAAATCTTCCTTTCATTGGTCTCCAAATGCTGCAGTCAACCTTTTCACACTTTGTCCTCCTTCCCTTCCCCCTGGTGAAAGTCTCCTTCTTAGGGAAATAAGAAAAACAGATATGATATTCTCAAAAGAAGCGGATTTTTCGTTGGTATGCACATATCATATGGAACGAGACACATCCTTAAGGCGTGACCTGCACTCCAAGGAAGCGAGATCATCGAGATGTATAATTATTTTTACAAGTTTTATTCTGATTGTTTTAAAACACAACATTATGATTGTTTTAAAACACAACAACACCCTAGCCAGGGTTTTGCTCCGGTTTTCCTTCGGGTAGAGGCGGATTTCTCATACAGGTTCTCTAGGCTTTGTCTAGGGGCGTGTTTATTGTAATAATAAATCGTGAATTTAGTGTTATTTCAATTCTTTTGATTTTTAAACACTATACTCAGAATAATCTATAGTACGATAATAATTTGTACATGTAATTTTTTTGCGTTAAATTACAAACATATTGACATTTTATCAGTATTATAACTCGCAGCTAACTTTTTATCTTATCTAGGAATTTTTTGCTGAAATTTTTGAATCCACCTCTGCCTTCGGGCCCTTGATCGGAATTGGTGGGATGGTTCCTTGTTTACTTCCGGAGAGTAAAATTAGTTTGTTGTCCTCCACGTGGTCTTAAGCAGTTTGTACTGCTTTTTTGACAATAAATTTATTTATTTATTTATAATGATGAAATAATATAATTTAATTTCTATCAATTTGTTCATAGTGCAGCACAAACAATATTCATGAACTCGCATGACTCATTTGAAACAAATAAGAGCTTGTAACTGTATGGCNCGGAAGAAGTGAAATATCTGTCTTGAATGTCCTGTGACTTGTAGATAAAAGTGGTGTAAAAATTTCGGCGGAAAATTTACAACAAATCAAAGTAAACTTCCATCCCTTTATTGAAAATAAGTGCTTTCTCCTTAAGACGCTTACGTATTCCACTATCAACAATTACTGCAATTATTGCAATTAAATGGCCGGGAGGTTTTTTTAAAAAAATTGAAATCACTATAAGAACATGTTACTCTGTTTATTTATGTCGGTTAAAGATATTTTAGCGATTTAATTCTATTTACGCTAGTACTACCCATTTATGCGCAATAATGCCAGGCGTGGATTTTACAGAAAGAAAAAGGAAATGGTTTCGGCTGGAGACATAATTACTGGAAATAATGAGACGCCATGAAGAGCGTTCGAGCAAGTTTGACACTATTGAACGATACACCATGTGACTGCGGAAGAAGAGGAGAAGCACAAACGGATATACAAAATGGGATTGTGAAATGTACCACGAACATGAGAGAGTACGATATATTCGATGAATGAAGAGAGAACTCGTCTATGAGATTGGCGCAGGGACGATTGAAACTTAACGACGATTTAGATTTTTCAAGAAATATATGGAGGAGATTAAGAAAATAAAAAAATAAAAAATGCTAGAAGTGACGTGGGTAGGGAAAGCAGTATTGTTAGAACATGGAACAGACAAACACACAACACATAAACATTGCAAAAAAAAAAGTGGCGGAATGTCGTGAGACGGGTACGGGACGAAAACCAAGTTGATGGGAAAAAATGGAACGAGAAAGGCGATGTGTTATAAGCCACGTACTTGGAACAAGACTCATCAAATAAGCTGAAGAAGTAATTTTGAACTAATTACAAAGATTCCATTAGTGCTCGTGGAATTCATTCACCCCTTTGACAGAGCAAGTTACTCGAGTAAATTTCAGACTTCAAACTTCTCGCGAGTTAAACTCATCAACCACACACAAGGTATTTCTTTTCCCGACTTTCTCTGTCAGTTTGCAAAGTCGATTAGTCTAACTTGTTACTTCTCTCGACTGATCCACTAACCTTCAAAGACCAATACGTACTTGTGAAATAACTTTTTGTGTTTTCTTAAATACAAATTTGTTGATATTATGTAGATATAATATCACATAGCAAACTATTTTTATTCTTGTCTCAGGAATGTACTGAATGATAAATCCGCCTCTGTCCTATGGCCCTTGATCGGAATTGATGGGATGGTCCCTTGCTTGCTTTTGGAGAGAAAATTACTTTATTATCCTCCACGCGATCATACGCAGTGTGTAACTGCTTTTTGACAATAAATTTATTTTTATTCCAAGACATTAACTTTAATAAACCTAAAAACGTGTGACATACAATTGGTAGCAGAGAAATTGTTGTATCGTGATCTTCTCGTGATTCCTTAAAACAATGGACGATGTGCATCTTTCCACAGACAGGGTCAGCACGGAATCATCTGTTAGCAGCATGCTTGCTTATCAATAATAATAACAAAACTAATTTTGTTGTTGTTAGGGAAACATTTAGAAACTGCATTTGCCCACGTGGAGGACAATAAACCAATTCACTCTCCGGAAGCGGACAAGGGCTCATTCCATCAATTCCGATCAAAGGCAGAGGAGGATTGATCATTTCTGCGCCCCAAAGCTCAATCCTGAAATGTGCTCCCCCTAAGATACCAATAAAAATAGTTAGTTACATGTTATAATATCAACAGAAATCCAACAAAATTATATTTAATATTATTAAATGTATTAATTATTTCGAATATGTAGCTAATAAATTGGTACTATTAAAAGAACAAACTTTGGAACAATTTGAAGGTTCAATTTCATCAGGGAGTTTCATTCTTTCTCATTTTTTTCTCCCTTCTCAAAATTGTAATTGTGGTTCGAATTTTAGGCACTTTCCATAAATTGTGTAAAGACTACACTTTCAAAGCAATTGTGAGAACCGAATCACGGTTGTTCATTATTTACATTGACGTTGACGTTTCGGACCCAGATTTTTACCCTTCATTGACAACTTGTACAACTTACATACTTATGTATAACTGGTTATGTATTTTACCTTCTAGTTTTTACGTTCTATGAAGGGTCAAAAGCTGGGCCCGAAACGTCAACGGCAATGTAAATAATGTACAACCGTGATTCGGTTCTCACAANTGTTAATAAATGATTGTCTTTAATAGAAAACACAGAACTTGACAAGATCGATATAATCTACTAATTTTAAAGTAAATTCAATTTTTTTTCTTCAATTTAGATTATTTATCTTTACTAATATTTTTAGTTAAGGAAAAGAACCTAAAATGCGGATGAAATTGGAAAATGTGTGTTTGTGGAATCATAAACGTAAAGTACCTCAAGAAAATCGAAGGTGCAATTTTCCATTCCTTGATTGGGGTTTACGACGCGAAACATCCCTTGCTTTCAATTTAACGAGCGAACGCCCACTTAGATCGCATCAGGAAGAGAAAATATAAGTCGACCGCAAACTAAACTAAAAAAATAGAAAACTAGACTCGCGTTCATATATTTGTTCTCCCTTTTTACTATATCCATTCATTACATGCAACAATTTATTTTATCACTCCTCTCTCATATGCAGTGAAATATCCGTGATTAAAATTAATATATTATTTAAACGAACAAAACTATCCGCCTCTGTCTTGATCAAAATCGATGGGATGGTCCCTTGCTTGCTTCCGGAAAGTAAATTAGTTTATTGATCTCCACGTGGTCATACACAGTTTGTTGACAATAAATTTGTTTATTTATTTTTATTTATTCTATCTACATAGTTTTAAAAATGAATTTTTAAATAATAATAATAATAATAATTTTATTTCCAGCAACACATTAACAAAAGAATATACAGTTTAAAGTTCTAGGAATACCTGACCAATAAAATTAATTAGTGGAAGTCGATATTGACGTTATTATCCTTTCAGGAACAAGCCTGATAAAATATGAATTCCGTGCAATATAAATATATTTTTGAATAATGGAGACAAAGAGTCAGCCGCGCTTATCCGTCATCGAATAACAGAGCATAACACGATATTCTTTGAAACCACATTACAGTATAAATTAATAAAACTCCGTTTCAAAAATGTACATTTGATAAAGAAAAGCCATATTCAGTCATACAATAGTTCGAAATTACCCAAAGGGGATTGTCAATATGTCTGTCACCTTCGCCTTCAAAAATCCCCATAAAATCTTTTCCCCTGTAAGAATCGATTTCGGTGACATATTGGCTGTTTCTTCAAAACCATAAAACTAGATCAAAAACTATATTTACCATTCTGTCGGAGTAAGCATTAAATTATAAAAATTATTAATACTGAACACTATTTTACGCGGGACGTTAAGTTTGCAAAGTTCATCTCTGGAGCAATTTCCGTAATCTTACATTTGTTTCATTAAATAGCATCTGACGGATATAATATTCACGAAGACTCACCTACAGTGTAGGTGAGATGTTACTTTAAATTAATGATTATTTTGGTACCTAGGCAACCGATTGATTATTACGACAATGTGCTGTTGATGGTTTGTCATTATCTTAAAATAAGTAAAAAATACAAGTAATATAATGAGCAAGACGTCACCCAACACAAACATTTTGGTTTTGAGTACAATCCAAAACTGAATCTTCCGTTAATCATGTTACGTCGAATGAAAATGAGAGACGGGACCGGGGTTCGAACCC
>NNCF01127018.1:87687-102482 GCA_002313205.1 Laupala kohalensis
ATTTCTATGAATCTTCCGTATATTTTCCGATCTTCATTCATATTTATTATGCATTTCTTACTTTCTTTTCTTAATTCTTTTTATCTTATTTTTATATTTTCTACAATATTGTAAATCTGTTACTTTTCTTGTTGTTCAATTTTATTCTTTTGTTTTACATATTATGTACATTACATTACTAGGAAGTCATGCTAGGCCAATAATATTTCATCAGTTACCATGACAATATTTGAAGCAACTATCACCGTAACCAACAACAACGCAATGCGATTGTCTCCACAAAGGTGTTTCCGTCGTATTGTCGTTGATGCGCTATTCATGCTCAAATGTCCAGAGAGGCTTCCGGTGACATGGTGAGGTCGTAGTGAAGGGAAGGAAATAGGGGCGTCCTGTGGCACAAACGCGTCTCCCGCATAATGCAAATGGAGACCGCCATGAGACACTCACGCCGAGAGACGCAAACATTGTTGAGTCTGACACACCCACTAAGCAACGGGACGACAAGTGTGAGATCGCTTTAACATATAAACAAGTACTGCAAAGAAATTGCACCGTTGCATATACTTTCTCATATTGGTTTCGAAGTCTTCACTATTGAGTGTAATTAAAGTATGTAAAAGTGGCAACACAGTGCTCACTAAAATATGCAAAGAGAATTAATATCGTAAGAAAACAATACTACGGTGATGTAATATTCAAAATTATAGTCTCCCTGAACTTAAAGCATTAACATTGATGAATGGTTTTCAGGAATCAAGAAAAGGTAAGCTAATATAGTATTTTTTTCTTTGGGCTTTAGGGCTCGTCTACTCAATGTCATTAGAGCCCTTTATATATAATAATGTTGCAAAGAGGACTTATTTCACTGTAGGGCTCTAATGACCTCAATGTTGACGAGCCCTAAAGCCCCCCCACAAAAAAAAAATCACTGTGTTTACTCCCATAATATTAAAATAATATACTTTTGATAATGTAAACTACACTAATTACGTTTTCTTTACGCAACAGTTTTTAAAAATTGAAGCTTTCTTAAAAATTATATTCTAATTGTACTTTGTATTTAACAAGATGTTTAAAATTAATTAGTTTAGTTAGTTAAAATTAATAGTTAGTTTAGTGTAAAAATTCAAGACTAGGTGCAATGACAAAATTCATATATTACTGTAAATACGAAATGTAAATAAACATGTTTCCCACACTATTTACGTCTATCATGATTATATCATAACATTATAAACTTTTACAACCTTTTTTTAGACAAACAATAGTATTTCTTCACAACGTTTCTGCTAATATCAAAATGGATTCACCACTGATTAAATTCATTCCGAGTATATTTGATTTAACAGTAATTTCATTCATGATATATTTCTAGAATACAACACTCATTTTATCACCTCATAAAGGCTAAATTCTTGGCAGAAACGTGAGTGAAATACAGTTGTTTGTCTACATAAGGTTGTAAAAGTTTATAAGCAAATTCATCAATATTCTTAAAAAATATTTCATTACACAGTGGTGCATTTCCACCAGAAGCTAATAATATTCTCTAATACTAACAATAGATCTAAAAGACTTAAGTGCGTCAATCTGCCACTAGAGAGCACCCAGACATTTCGTAAATAAATATATAATTACTTATTCATTTCTTGGAAAATCTCCACATAAATTCTGAATGTCAATTTACTAATTTTAATGTATCATTTGTATCCAATCCTTTAATTTATATCAAATTCTTTAATTTGAACAATTCAATAATGTATTTGCGCGGGAGTGTTTTCCCTCGAGTTAATTGGGAAGACCCATAGCTCAATCATCACTTCTGCTTCAGGTTCCGTCGAGTCAACATCGGGCCATAACGGCGTCCGTCATGAACGTTTTGTGAAGCGTGAACGTGGCTTTATTGTGATCATAGAAACAGTGTGACCATATAAATTTTAAATACTATTAATGGATACTCAACGTTGCTGCCTCCTGCATTTTCCAACCGCCTGAGACCTTGTTCGTCAGCTGAGTTTCGGTAAATGCTACAGGAACGTAACTATGAGCTCATATACCTTTCACTGGCCAGTGAAAATCTCACGAACAGTATGATCCTTCATGATCAATTCAATCTCCATTGACGAATTTAATAACATTTAACTGAACCTTGTTGTATATAATCATGCCTCTCTTATCTTTAAATTAATGTCATGTGTTTAGCTGTAAGTTTTAGTATCAGTTATTTTACATGTATGTCCATTGATTTCTTGTGTGTTTAGGTGAGATTTTTGGTGAGATTTTTAGGGACTGTGTTTGGTGTCATTACTTTGTATTTGTATGTCCATTGATTTATTGTTTGTTTCCATATAAAATCGTGGTAATCCATGTGGTCCTCCAATTACAAAAATCTTTTAATTATTAAAATCAAGATACCATCCACTCCCATTGCTAGCAGAATGTTTATGGGGTACGGCTCATGCTCCACACAGTGATGTGTATGCTAGGAATTAGTTACTCCTTCAATCTAATAGATGGCACTGTTGTACTTGGCATGGCTATTAAATCAATCACTGTTACTTAATGCACCGGCAGTTTCAATATACCGAGCTCTAGAGCGTATCTTCATTTGGTTGCGTTACTATCAAATCCATCTTCTCTGTAAGCTCTCGCAATCTGTCTGAGAAACAGGTTTCTCGCCAACATCAAACAACATTACATTAAGAGAAGCTTCCAAGACGGATAATATTTGGAGCGTTGGTACCCCTGGAAGGAAGATTAGAACGGAAATGCTTAGAGGGCAATGCTTCTCACGGATCAGTTCGTGCATATCCTTAGAGATGAATAGAGAACTTGCATTAATAATAATAATAATAATAATGAATTTACTGTCAAAAAAACTGTATGATGTAATGAAGACAACTAATTTACGCTCGTGGTGCAGGCCATCAAGGGTCATAAGGTAGAGGTGGATTGAAACGTTCACACTCCTGAGATAAGAACAAAAATAGTTAGCAATGTGTTATAATGTCAACAGAATACCAACATATTTGTATTCAATACAACACAAAAAAGTTATTTCAGAGGTAAGTGTTATTATTTAACAACGATTACTCGGAATATACTGTTTATAAAAGGTAACTATTAAAAAACTCTAAATTGGAGATTAATTATCCTTGTTCCTAGGTAAGAGTCAAGACAATCCGTTAATAAAATTTGCCTCTACCCGAAGGAAAACCGGAGGAAAGCCCGGGCCAGGATAGAGCTACAGAATTAATGTACACAACCGTGCCAATGTTGAGTACTGATAAAATTAAACCTATATGAATAATAAACTATAATAGCATACAGGAAAATAGTTTTAAAATTTAACCATTTACTTCAGAAGTACTAGTGCAATGATGTAATAAAGTACAAGATGAATTGTACAGCATATTATCCATCACGGAATATTGTATGTTGTGTTTAGAATGAAAAATAATATTGGATGGAGATGAAATTTACATATAAGTCATTCTGGTTATAATATAATGACAAAGATACACTTGTTGAAACTAAGGTATTAATTTTTGCACGTTTTGTTAAGTTTGTAAACAACATTATAATACTACATGCAGAAATAATATTAATTAAACGCATAGATAACTGATTCTGAGTTATTTAGTCCATACTTATAAAATTCGCAATGACTGTTGCACAGAAATCAAAAAATATTTGATCGATATAATCTATGAAAATATTTTCAATCTCAAAGGACACTTCGTAAGGGTTATTACAGATAAAATTCAAGGAATGGTTTGTATTGAATAATTACAACTCCAGAAAAACAATTAAAATTGGTTGCTTGTAAGTAATGCGAATGAACATAAGATGTGAATCTTCACTCGCAGGAGTGTTGACTTTGAAGATTAGTAATATGTCCGCCAGAGTTCCATTGCGTTACGTGAGGCAGAGAATCCACTGGACGTATAATCTAAGAGATCGAATAGTGGAAGCAAAATTATATAAAGAACTGTGAAGAACATTGTTTTCAAGTGCGTTATCTAAAAGTGAAATGAAAATTAGAGAATTCAGAGGTCTTAACTATGCGCCTTGTTACTTTCTGGGTAAACTGTATTTTTCTTCTTCCTGAATTTTCAAAATAATTCCTAATTATATATAAGCATACAATACTGCACAACTTGTGTATTTTTGTTGGTATTTAATTTTTATAATTAACAAACGTGATAATTTAACAACACAAAAGTAGAGAAAAATAGAATATAACGAATGAATTTAGAATATCATCCCTTAGGCAACGCAGGGTAAAATAAGCTAAAGAATCCAGACCTGTTTACATGCGTTTCAATACTCACTGCAGGGAAAATATATAAATTTTTAGCACCGATTTTTCTTTGAAAGTTGATGTAATTGTTTGTATGTTAGTTTAACAACGGAACTAAACATTTTTTGCGCTTTATTTGTCAATTGTTTTAAAATTTTGAATGTCCAAAAATGATTGTTTTAATCTTCTTCGCAAATTATGGGTAACGCCGAGAAGCTCTGCTAGTGTTAAAACAACATTTCCACACCTGTCGTAATTTTGGAATGATTTACTCTGTATTTTTGATTTCATTTCATACTGATATTGTTTCCTAAGGATGCGAGAAACATTACTTGTCAACACGTAAGAGAAAGTGACTGGTTGAGTTGAAATTTGAAAATCTGAATTTAAACTTGAACTTGTATATAGGCGTAATTTCAAATCTCCGAAAAAAGTACAAGCCTTTATTTAAATACTTATATAGTGGTTTAACTGTTATAGTAGTTCTTTTTCTTTTCAATTTATTTAACTTCTGCATATTTTTCCTCCAAAGTACACTAATGGAATGTAAAGTTTGGACACCATCTTTTCCCTGTAGACTGGCGTTCGAGACTTGAAACTTCGTTACCATCGCATTGTATATTCCCCCTTTGTTTTGCTCGATATTTGCCCATAAATTCCAATATGTCGAGGGAAAATGCATTTAAATTGCAAATCAAAATCGATATCAAACTTCACTTACTCTCTACTCACAACAGGTGAAGCGAACCCCTTCTTCTGAGAGTGCACATTGTATACATTTACACGTTCTGTATCGTAAAATGTTTACTGTAAAGGATTTATGGAAGTTCATAAACAGGAGATCAATCCACTACAGCGCGAAACGTTGCGAGGGACTTCATTAGTTAGTTGTAGCGTTCTATACTCCTAGTCATGCAACTTTAACGAAATCAATGCAATATGGCTTCCCAACACGAACTGCCAACTTTACCGAAATCAATGCAATATGGCTTCCCAACACGAACTGCCAACTTCTATAAATTTACATACTATTCGAATAAATATTAATAGTAGTCAGAAAGGCGACTATTTGCTGTAAAAAAATCAAGTAAATAACACAAACTAAGACAAGGCAATATTCGTTTCACACGCTCGACGCATAAATAAACAGACTAACACCTCGATAGTAAAAGAACTGAATTGATGGCTGAGGTCGTTGACTGTTTAAGTTTAAAGAAATCGAAATATACTGCCAACATAACACTATATGCACTTATCATACTCCTGTGGATGATGACAAAGTAAGAGCATTGGCTACTCTGTCTACAAGCCCTGTATCAAGTTAATTAGACTGGCAGTAAATAAATAAATATTTATTGTCAAGAGAGCAGTTACAAACTACCTGTGACTACGTTGAGGACAAAAAACTAATTTACAGTAACTACTTTACAAATAAGCTACTAAACACATTGTGTTTCAGTTCATTGTTTTTCTTATATTACATTTTCTCTGATTTAAGAATACGTTGTTTTGAGGTAATTTTGCAAAGAGATTTAAAGCTTTTAAACGTCCAAAATTCGGACACTATAATATATAAAGAAGTGATAAATTTATATTTGGATGAAATACATTGTGAGAAAACTATCTATTTTCAAGGGAAATAAATTATTTTCCGAATATTTCGAAGATATAAAATATAATGCCAATGGGTCACGCTGCTTACGAAGTAGAGATAATTCGCAGTCAAAATTATATTACTCGTGACTAGTTCTCGCAATACATAAAACTCATCACACAAAGTGATTTACATATAATCAAAAAACGTAATTCGACTATCGAATGATTTGCTTACAACAATACCATTACACGGCTGTCCTAACGAAAAGGGGTTGAAAATCTGTTGTTGAGAAACTCCAGTCACAAACGTAGTGAAATGAAATATACTCAGTCATAGAAAACTAAATTAAGTGTCTTCATTTTATTTGTGAAATGTATTATGACGTGTAGTATTAGAGATCACACTGTACTTCCTTTAAAGCACCATAGGGTTTCGCAGAAAGTAGAGCCCCGCAATATATTTGTCTACGTGGCGCAACGAGGATGTAAGCATAAAACTCCGGGCCCTTTAACTTCCAGGACAGATCCAGTACTCTTTGTAAAACAAGATGAATGGGCCTGGTCTTGGAGTTAGTGTGGTCATTGGTACATAAATGAGAATCCTCTTTGACCTCGTCAACATTCGTTACTAACCCCTCCAGTCCATTCACCCCATGCTCATATTTTTATGTGATGTCCTAGAGTTGTTTCTACTCATATGAAAGTGTTACGAGAATATCTGTATCTACATAAGTATGTAACTAGTTTGGTTTCTGTAACATTTATGTTTTGTATGTGAGAGTTATTGGTCATATTTATCAAGACGGATGTTGGTTTATACATTTAGACCAAATAAAACATAGATTCTTTAAATTATGCCTAACAGTGAATTAGCTCAACATGCTATGCAGATGGACCACAAGTTCAAGTTTGATGAGGTATCTATTATTGACAAAGAAAACAATTTAAAAAAGAGAAGAATAGAAGAAATGATACACATTTCCAATAATGAAACATACAACAAAAAGACTGATGTAGACAAATTAAATTCAATGTACTGTAATATTATTAAATGTATATAACTATTAATTTTATTATGATGTACATTTTTTATTATCACTATTTTTATAAATAATTTTTATTGTATTATTGTTCGATTATATCATTATTTTTTGAGTTTTGTAATTGTATTATTGTTAAGAAATCAGTTATGTTGTTGGTTAGAGTTGGCTATAGTTTTATTGATGTAAAGTTGTCAGTCTGGTAACTCCATACTTCCTCAAAGTGCAATAATGTGTAATCACGTGATATTTGGAGCATATAGAGACCAAATTTGATTGTAACATGTGTACGATTGTGGAATGTGTAGAGGTTTTTTGTTGTTATTTAAGTTGTTAATTTAGGTATGTATTGTTTGTTATGTTTCAATGGAGTGATGGCTCGTTTATCTGTTAATTTTTTTAAAATTTATACTTTTTGAATGCCATGTTTTACCTCGTTATCTTGCAGCCCTGATGATGACCAAAATTAAAGGTCGAAATGTTAGCATAATTTTAAAAAAATATTTGTTTTGAATTCCTTTGAGTTATGTCGCAAGATTAACTAATACACTTTTTACGACAAAAATACTCTCGTCAAAATCTATTTATTAGTGAAGTTTTTGATGTTGATTTGACTTGCGTATTTAATGTACATTACTCCATTGCANCAGCCCTGATGATGACCAAAATTAAAGGTCGAAATGTTAGCATAATTTTAAAAAAATATTTATTTTGAATTCCTTTGTGTTATGTCGCAAGATTAACTAATACACTTTTAACAACAAAAATACTCTCGTCAAAATCTATTTATTAGTGAAGTTTTTGATGTTGATTTGACTTGCGTATTTAATGTACATTACTCCATTGCAATGTTTCCGTATCACGACATAAAAACACCAAGTTAATTAAAAACAGCATTCGCTTCATGAAGCATTTGAGTTGATGAAAATGTGACTTCCCTCGTAACTGGCATTAAGTAATTGTATTCCCGTGTTTCAAGCCACAAGAACAAATGTAGTGACAATAGTCTTTTTTTTCAAAGTTTTCCAAAGCAAATCACAAAAAACTACCACCCTCTGGATTTCTGCAAAAGCAATCAAATATTACTTATCAATGAATCTATTTACATCAGTTTCAAAACAATGATATAACCCTGCGGTTACGTAACTTGTGAGAAAATGACGAAATACAGGATATGCCTCAAAATTGCAGACTTTCATTTTATATTTCTTCCCCCCCCAACCCGCCCACACAAAAAAAATTATCTCAAAGTTCACTGTTTATAAAATATCTTCAGGGAAGTAGTAACAAAAAACGACCAAGATGTATTTTGTGCCTACATACTATAACCGATAGAAGCAACTTCCATTAATGGGTTGTTTAATGAAAACGTTTCTCGTACGCGAATATTCATAAGCAAGGATTAGAAATTTAAAATGGTAAATCGTATTGTTCTGGGCGCGGTTATAAGTTCACGCAAAACGCTGGACGTAAAAAGTTACTGCAAAATCTGCCATCGTCATTTGCACGCCTGCGGGTTGCCACTGTTATTTTACAGGTTCAGAATTCCTTTCTGTTGGCCCTATTTTATGGCAGTTCAGTGGAAAATTTGGTTTGGCCAATTACCGTCTCGAAATTGTGAGAAAAATGAGATCTCCAGGGAAAACAGCCTCTCGGGTGCTGTATCAGTTTGGAATTTAATGGTCATTTCCTTTCGGTTTTTTATATATACCTCCGCAACACTATTCTATAATATAAACAGTCATGTTACATACCACGCAACAAACTAATCAATGTACTGTTTTAAAAATGGCAGATTTTTAAACGAGATAACAAGAATGTAAGGGCTGATGAAATCCAGAATATCGTGGAAGAATGAAAAATTAAATAACTGAAAACAAATAACTTGGTTAACCGTTATTTATATCAAATTTTAAGAGTAGAGCTAATACATGAAACTATTTAAAAAGTTGACAAGTACTTAATTTATTTCTTTTTGAAATAAGATGCTGAGTTTTATCTGTTTTTCGGAGTCTGCGACTGCATAGATTTGTCGTTACTAGTTATTTCGTGCAATTACCATCGTTTTGGTATTCTTCGTTATGTTTAAACGTAAAACTGTGACTTTAGTCTCTTTTCCCCCTCTATATGGGACCGCCGTCTTCTTCTTCTGCTTCATCTATTTGTTCTCCTTCATCTTTCTGCGCGTGTTGACTTCATTAGCGCGATTGCGGTACCGCGTCCTACCATTTCCTCATTCAACATTCCATGTCCGGCGAAATTATTACTTCCTTTTAACCAGTTATACAATGCTTCCCCATCATTTTTATTCCACATATATCTTTGCCACTGAAAGTATTGAAGACCACGCAACGTTTTACAAAAATCATCTCAAGACCAAGAAATTCTCCATAACTTTCTTTTTTGTAGTTTTCCACGAGATCCGTGGATAATCAAAAGTTATTATTTTAAAAAAATAGCTCATTAATCTAATCTATTTTTGTTCATCCAAAATTTATTTCTCTATTATAGGAACAATTAGATAGGAACAAACAAATATTGTTAACACTTCGTCAAAAGCATTAAAGAAAACGTTTTGGTCATTTTCTCTTGCTTTCCGAATGTGATTGTGTTCTACATGCAAACATAGACATTTTGNGATTGTGTTCTACATGCAAACATTGACATTTTGTCACCGCTCATGTGAGACAGTATTGAAAAGTACATTTGGTAGGTAAAATTTCTTAATTTATTAAAAAAATTATTACATTGAAAAGTTTTAGTTTATTCGTAAAACATGCAAATGCAGTGAAATTTATTCACACAGACACCGTAGAATGTAGACTAAATGTATCCCGTTTTGTTGATGAAGCACATGTTTATTCCCCTCGAGCTACATCGTTGGATTTACGAGAAACAGGCAACTATTGAACAAACATCAAAACACGACGGCATTCACATGATTAATGCAAGACTTTAGTTAACTAAACATGTAAAATAAATAATTATCTAGAAAATAACAAATATTGGAAATGAAAAGTGTTGTAAACATTTTGCACTGAATGAAACTGGCACAAATAAATATTTTGTAATTGTTAATTATTTTTCTGTGCAGGATGCGGGGTAGAAAATACCATTCCCACATCAAATGGATTATGCAATACTAGGGGAAATATAAAGATAAGGGAGTACGTAAAATGTTTCAAGAATATGGAGCGAGTGATACGTATTCGACAAGCATACAAAGCTACGACAAGTAAGAAGAAATGGACAATTTAATGTCGAGAGCAAAGAGATTGACGGAACAGAAACCATGGTAATGACGTAAGATGAGGTACAGGGTTAATAGCGAAACACCATAATGAAAAAAAAATGGATTATCCGGGTTACTGCAGGTATTAGTTATTGGGGATAAACACAGTCATGTAACTTCAGTAAAAATAAAGCAATATGGCTGACTAACACGAATTGCCAACTTCTACGAATTTAAAGATTAAATGACACTTGAAGCGGCAAAATCTACATGGCTGAACGAAGAAATCACAAGATGGTACTCAGTCCGAGACGGTTTCTCTACTCAACTGTACTGGTTCCACGGTGAAGTCATTCCGTCTACATCCGATCGAGTACGACGTGGTCCACGGATCCGTTCACGAGAGAATCTGCATCATCTCCAACAAGAAACGGAACACACAGGGCACTGAAGATGACTCTATGAATAAATAAATGGTTGGCGAGACAACTCAACAATTTAATCTTTAAATACGCCAATAATGAATCACCTATTCCATAATTATTCTACGAATTTAATTAATAGTATTCACAAATACGACTATTTGCTGTAAAAAATACAAGTTAAAAACGCAGCAAACTAAGACACAAGATAAAATTCGTCCCACACGCTTGATGGACAAGGGGCAAAATAGCTCCACAAGAGCAAAGTAAGTTGAATTGGTGGCCGATGCTGGTGATAGATTTAAGGTTAAAGAAATCGGAAAGTACCGCCAACAAAACCCGAATTACACTTACCATAACCTTTATGGACGATGGAGAAGTATAAGCGTTGGCTGCACTGTGTGCAGCCTACACAATGCGTTCCCGTTAATGTATTCTCTTCTTTGGTTACAGTTTCCCTTAGTAAAGT
Source organism: Laupala kohalensis (assembly GCA_002313205.1). Classification (NCBI taxonomy): domain Eukaryota; kingdom Metazoa; phylum Arthropoda; class Insecta; order Orthoptera; family Trigonidiidae; genus Laupala; species Laupala kohalensis. Next base: position 98,750 of record NNCF01127018.1, read on the forward strand.
CACGTGACTTTGATAATTTGTTTATTGCATTGAGTTCGTCGCTCGTATTCCGCTGTGAGGTTGGTAGTGACCAGTCGCCTTCATCAACGCCATTCGCTGCAGAACTGCTTCTGTTGCTGCCGTCGGAGGAGGAGACTCGTAACTCGATTCCCTTAGGTCTCTCTCTCTCTCTCCTTGCCTTCGAGGGTGGGTGGCTGCTGGCTGACGCATCTCGCAGACTCCACTCCCTCCCTCCCACTGCGACGCACAGTGGTACTAAATACCAAAATATTGGTCAAAATTAAAATATAATGATAATAATACACAAAATGTATATTCTGCCCTTAGACCTTTCCAGCACAGGTCTCACACACAAGAACCTACGTAAAAATAACTCGTAGCCCTAGGGATCAAGAAAGGAACGGTATACTTTATCCAGAAGTCAGTCGCGCCTAACACCGACCACATTGTCAGTAACTTCCTCAAAATTGATCTTTGAACAAATTTCATCACTCATGCTTGTAAATTATCCCGCAATTGATGAAGAACAGAAATGGACCGTGACAGAAAGACAGAAAACCAATAATAATAATAGTGGTTGTGGTTCAACCTGGTTGGCTGTAACACCGAGTGTCCTAAGGAGTAGTGTCGTGCTTTTCTTATACAAAGAGTATCTGTGTTGCGAAATACATACAGATCCTCGAATACGACATGAAGAACTTACCACGGTCCACCAATAGCCTGGGTTTGCAGCCCGTCTACTGTGATATATATTGCAGCGAAAACAAGACGACAAGCCTCGGAACAATCATTGCTGGTAGTGGCATTTCCGGCAGTGGGCCATCCCAGTCCTCTTTGGAGGATAGTGGAGTGAGTTACGCACCTTCATGGAGGTCCACAAGACATCGACGAGTCACAGGTAACAACTCCACAAGATCGATCCAGAGGATAATCACCCCTCTCCCAGTCAACAGTGCTTTACCAGGTGAACTGTGCCAGGACACCACTTTGGGTGGGCTACCGAGACGACGTATGAAGTGGACAGCAGAACTAAATGAAAATTTAATGCGCTGTTTCTACGTCGGTACAAAAATTTAGAAACCAACCTCACTGGATATAGGACAGAACTTCACCGCATGCTCCTGAATCTCTATCCAGCAGATGATTTTTTAAGTGAACAGCGTCTAGCAGATCAGAAAAGAGCAAAAAATTAGTAACAATTAGGTTCCGTCAAGTGTACTTGAACAAATTAAACTTGAAGTAGGTGTGTCACATGCCATGACAGGAAACAAAGGACGAACAAAAACAGCAATTTTGTCTGTGGTTGCTGAGGAAGAGGAGGAAGAAAGTCAAAGTGTTCCAGAACCCACGCAAGTAGGTCAACCAGCAAGGTGTAAAAAGGAATAAGTATTTAATGAAAAATTTGAAAGACATCTTGTGTTATTTGGGAATACCGACCCAGAAAAGAGAACCACACTACCAAAATTGAAAGAAAACAGGAACAGTTCTCTCCTCATGGGAGTGGCAAATAAGGAATTGGCAGAGAGGTTAAATGAAAATGTAGGAATGCTAGAATTACATTATTTAACATACTGCAGAGCTGTCTGTGTTTTATCTCTGAAGAAGCAAAAAATTAATCTGAGAGAAAAAAGAACAGAACCTAGACGAAATTCTAATCCTCGGCTTCTAAAAATGGAATAGAGACAACGTAAACTGAGAGCTTTTGTTAATAAGATGAGTCAATATGTAAAAAGTAATGGGTCCAGAAACCTGAAAAATATTGTGAAAATATTATGCATGAATTGAATTTAAATAGAGAAAAACCCGAGACACCAGTGACAGCCTTTGATCTGCTGAAACAAAATTTGTCTGCATATTCGAAGCGAATATAGCGTCGTCGCAAAAGTTACAGGAGAAGAGAAGTCGAAAGAATGTTCAATGAAAATCAGCATTTCTTTAGAAAGATTCAGGATTCTTTAGAAAGAACGAGCAGAAAAAGAGTCCTCCATAGAAAAACAAGAACTGAAGTAATATTTGGCTTTGAATTAAACCATTTGTACTTTGTAGTTTCTCATACACGTTTCTCCGTCTGTAGCATCGAGTGTGAAAAAATTCATCGGTGAAAGGGTCATTTCTGGCGTGGTTCTCTATTTTTCAGTCGTCTTCCACGTCTCTATTCATGTTCAAAGTCGCTATATGAACTTATTACTGTCTTCTATTTGAAATTTGAAAGTAAAATAAGTATTTAGAATATTATTTCGGAACATATAGTGACATATCAATCTTATAATTATCGTAAAAGTGTTATTTAAATGTAATATCGTTGTAGACAGAAATTGATGTATTTTCGTATCTACTCTGCGTTTGCTGTCCCCCTATGTATTTTATCAGTATCATTCTTTCATTTCAGTTTACGGAAAGTGTATTCTACGTCTGCTTATTCCATTTACACTGCTAAATATTGTTCAAACTTTTTGTAACAGTAAAATAACGTATAAGTGTACCAAACAGAAATTAATTCCTGCGTCAATACCAACCTTTCAAGGCTTTATATCAATACACGTTTTTTATTTTATTGTACTGATTCCAAGATATATTGTAAAAAGAACGTTGGGTAAATATTTTTCTTCGCAAACAAAGATATTTCAATATGAACATTAAAAAGTTCATAAATATTTAAAATTAAATTTCTCCAAACGTATCTAACGCACCACGATATTTCTGCGATGATTAAAAACATCTAAAACATGAACCTGGCGCAATGTTTAGAGCGCTTCACTGAATGCAAGAAAATTATTAAAAAGAAACCTCTATACAAGAAATATATTACGTTTTTCTACCGCATCTTTCATAAACGATATTCACGCTTCCTGTCGACCACGTTTTACGAAAATAAATGTACTAAACTAAACATAGGAGTTACAAAAGGGGGCAATAAACTAATCCGATTAATAACCAATTTTGAAAGAAAGTACCTTCATTAATACGTCTAAAAGAAAATATATTTAAAATACTTTCTGTCATTAATTTGTTATTCCGAAATAAATCGTATTAATTGACACCACTCAAAATTCTTAACTGACATCAAGAATAGCATCAATGACTCATTTATTTTCCTACACCTGAGCCTAGTAAACCTTTATATGAAAACCCCTCTACCCGAAGGTCAGTGATGTTACATACACTTCGGCAAGACTTAGTTACCTTATTTGTGTTGAGAATTTTTGACTTAACACCACATAATTTCAGGCGAATATCTTCCAATCCTTCTCGAAAATGAGAGATTATTTTCTTCACGTTTCCTCCATCCTCTGGGAAATCCGAAACGACATTCGTAAAAGGAGCTCATGAAATCTGATAAATTAAAACGTGGCGTCGCACAGTAGTACAGGGACTCGGCGCCAGAGCGAGCCGTCGATGCTTCCCAATCGGAAGAAAGGGAATGACGTAGGAGAGAGAACGAACTGTGCTCTAGAGCAGTAATTCTCAACCTTTTCATACTTAGGTCCACTAGATGTCTTACCAAATCAACGGCGGATCACATGCATTAAATGAATGAAAATCTGTATAGGCCTAGGTCTACTTCATAGCCTACTCATTAAATGGGGAGAATATTAAAGTTATGTTGCTCTATTTATATATTTATGAAAGTGGTAAAAGTATAAGAAGTAAAATCAAATATGGAAAATAGAATATTGTTGTCGCACTTTCTCCAAAATATAATTAGGGAAAAGTAGTTCTCATTAAGAGACAT
>NNCF01127018.1:113136-136034 GCA_002313205.1 Laupala kohalensis
ATGTTGGTATGTATGCATATGTTATTTGCCCTGTAGATAAGTATGTATTCTTTCTATAAATGTATTTGATTCTGCCGCCGAATTTTTTTGTTCTGTTACACGTTTCCAGTTACCAACCAGATTGTTTTTTATGCTTAGCGCGCTTGCCCTAACCGTTGGTTTTCCGTGGTTCCCAACGGTGCTCAATTAACGAAACAGTCACTTAAGTAATATAACAATAGCTGAGATTAAAAACTAAAATCATATTTTAAAAAATAACCATGACAGTAATTTTTTTTCTTATTATAACTTATTAACATTTATTCATTTCTTTTTCCGCTACTGATATCATTTACCTATCAAATAATCGAAATATTTTAATATCTCTAATTTTAGTTTCTGTTTCAGTTCATTGAGAGTAAATACTGGGGTATAGTATGCACAGCCCACGGTACATTTTAGGGTCTCTGTAAGGCGCACGGGTGTTAAGCCCCGCCATATATACTGTATATTTTTGTTGTTGTTAAAATATAGTCCTTTTGAAATTGAAAAATGAAACTTTTTCTACCTACGGGTGAATAAACAAGTACAAATTTAACTGAACTTATTGTTTGAACATATATTTGTAAATTGTTTATATAATACGTTCTGTTTTCATTCATGATACGTACTTAACTATACTCTCCCTTACATTTACGTAAATAATTTTGTAAATATATTTTCCATGTAGTCTTAGAGTCCTGACTGTTGATTTTCCGTGGTTGCCAACGGTACTCAATGAATTAGTCACTTGCACCTACTTAAGATTTAAGAATTTGTTGCAGTATGCCAAAGGTTTATATAATAATAATAATAATAAATTCTCTATCCATGTATAACCAAATTTACTGTCACGGCACAAGGAAATAAAAATTTCAATCTTCTTGTTAAAAATGTAGACGCGACTGAACAATTCATTGAGAGTAATGGACAGCCCACGGCAAGGGTTTAAGAAGGCAAAGGGGCTAAAGTCTCGCCACATGTAATTTAAAATGTAAATATTGAAAATAAAATACGCTATTGAAATGAACTGAATTAGTAATGATCCAATGAGCAGTTATCTTATTTCCGTAAGAGAGGCCATCTGTGGATGGAGACGGAAAGAAAGCCTTTACTACCACAAACCTCCATATACCGCAGCCGAATTTCATGTGATGGAACAAATGGAGAAGCAGGTTGCGGCTTTTATGGGCCTCCCCCACGTGTGTGGCTCGTTTCAGTGAATTCTGTTGCGGTTTCATTTATAAAGGAAATCTTTACGCTCGTGAGTGGGCATGTGTTTGTTTTCCATACTGCGTAAGCGAAGTGGTTTGTGACCCTAAAACAAGTGAAGGGTCATTAGCGATCATGGTGAGAAGGAAAGATTTTTTGGAAGCGTATTTATTATTATGGATTAGCTATATTATAACAAAAAAAACATTTTTCTAAACTTAATGGAAATTTAGTTTTAATTTAGGTTGTTGTTTTTTAAATTAACTGTATTTGTCGATATCTCTTATTTAATTAGGGCTCCCCCTAGTACGTCTTCACCGAGTCCATTCCTGGGGAACTCCAAAAAGTCAACATCTCAAAATTTCAAGTTTCATTCTTTCTATCTTTGTTAATAAACGCCACTATTATAAGCAGAGATTAACGATGAGCATAAAAATTACTGAATTTACGATGGTGTAGCTCGTCCTCTGATTATCCCGGGGTTTTGAGATGCTGATGTTGTCTATACTGATGTTTATCGAGATAAGTGCAGTAATTAACACACGTTCTCCCAAATAGATAAGTGCTCTTTCACATTTATAACGAAACAAAACCTTTTTTAAAATTCTTGTTTACTTGCTTTTTATGAACGTTTGATGCCAGGAAAGTTGGCAAAAGTGAAAAATCTTATAATATGCCAGATGAACCTATGCAGCATCGCTCTGAAATTGCATAGTTTTCTTCCCGATCGCTTTCTTCAGTTTCACTAAGTGTCATAAAGAGAGTTCCAGTTAATAGCATATCTCTCTCACACATATCCAATAAAATTTTCCTCACAAAAATCAAAAAATTATATTGATATCTACGTATAGACTGCCCGCCCGCCCAACCTATTTTCACGACGTGCATATTTACGCATACTTTCATGTATTCATTGATGCATACTGAATGTGTGGATATTTGTCACCAAGCTAGGTTTCATTTTCGTAGATCAATGCGAGTAAGAATTCAAAACATCGATATAACCCAGGGCCGGATTTAGGATTTGTAGGCTCAACCTATGGTGCGGGCCCTCCGGATCAGGCCTGGTGGAAGTTTCGTGCGGGCTTGGGAGTCGAGGCGGGTGGTGCAGTGGATAGTTCACCTGCGGCCAGAGCAGCAGGTCCCACGTTCGAGTCCCGGTCCGTCTCAATTTTCACCCGGCTGTTGACGTTGCAAACATTCCTCCACGAGTAGTTGCTCGGAAGTTGTGAGTTAAAATATTTTGTGTTTATTTTTCTGTTTATATCATGTTCATTTGTCCGGTTATGTTTGTTATAATTCGTTATTACTTGATCACCTGATGACTTTAATCCATGTCGAAACGTTGTGAGCTCTTCACAGACAATACATACATTATTCGTCCATAAATGGTTTTAAGTTATTAATTATTTGTTGTCTTATAGATTGAAATAGTTTTATTAATTTGAAAATGTTAGATTTTTTGTGGTGTGGGTCCCTAAGCACGCGTCTATGTAGCCTGGGTTTAAATCCGCTTCTGATATAACTAGTACGACAGAAAAGAACATAAATGTACTATTTCATAGAGTTTCATAACAAATAGAGGAACATTTTCTCATTTCCTAATATTTCACATGTATGTATTTTCAATCACTTGATTTTATTAATTAAATTTTGTAGTTATTTACACCAAACGAATCAGACAGGAGAGAATAAACACAGGTAAAAATGCATGAGTTAATTTGATTTGGAATTCATCTCCTGCCATGAGCGTCCAATGACGTTTTGAGATGTGAGCAATGGTGCACCCATTTACCTCTTTTTACTGAAATCGCTAACCATTAACCACTGATAAAACGGGACATCCGATAAAAGCTCCAAACTGATGATGCAGAGTCACAGGATTTCAATCCATTTAGCATTGATTCAATGTACATGAAATGTGAGTTCACAGCCCAGATTTCGAAAGGCCCCCCAGTAGCAGAGAGAAATAAAGCTGTGAAAATAAAACACACAGACACTGGTGTTTGATACAGAACGTGCTTGAAATAAAACATATAGAGACTGGCGTTTAACTGGTTAAATCATAGGAAACAGAGAAATTCATAAAACTATGCCTCAAAAAGTTAAGTAACCTGACATAAAATCCAGTGAGAATAAACACTCATACATTTTTAATTTATTAATTTTACCTTGAAATTTTATTACACATCCTACAAATAGTCAAAAAACCTATGAACTCGGAGAAGTGCGGACCGTTTTGAATTAAAAAAATCGTGTCATGAAAACAGATATTAGCAATCCCATTTTAAGAATGGGAGTCCTCTTGTCATGACCGAGATAAACCACCCAACCATTTTCAGTTTTTTTCTTCTTTGCTTCAGGGTTCGTAAACGGCAAGGTCATTAGATCCCTTTCCTTAATTTTCTATCCATGTATAACTATATTTCCTATTACGGCATCAGGAAATAAAAAAAAATCAATCTTCTTGTTAAGAATGTATACGCAACTGAAAAATGGATTGAGAGAAAAATTCCAGGGCATAAAATTCACAGCCCACGACATTCAAGGGTTTAAGAAGGCAAAGAGGCTGAAGCCTCGCTACACGTGTTTTAAAACGTAAAAATAGTAAATAAAATTCCCTGTTTAATTGAATTTGTAAACCAATAACACCATTTGTTAGAAGAGACATCAAATTCTGAACCAATCGACTGTTTTGAGAAAAATATACACAATTCATAAACAAATCTGTCACCAACCTCCCCTTTTCACAAAAATGTATAGAAATGACAGAATGGAGGCGTAGCATTGTGGGAGGCGAAGTCCCAAGGGGGGCAAGGGCTGGGGAGTGGGGACGGTACAGAGCTATCACTCCATCCCTTCCACAACTCCCCATCTCTCCGCCACCCACGTCGTGTGCAAATTGACGTCTGAATAATTGAAGAAGCTTTGCCGACGGTCACCGCAGCGCTGCAGTCGCCCGTCCGTTCGTCCGCCCACACGTCATTCGGTTCTCCTCTCTCTTCGACGTCAAGGGCTCCAGGGTCTCTGTTTTCTTTCAGTGGACTTTAAAGTTGCATCGTCCCTTTCGTTCTGCTCTCGCTTCCTTCGTGCCTGAGCTCTTCAATGTTCAGAGCAGAGTCTCTTTTCACACGCGCACAATGCATTGCCACTTGCAATTATGGTCCCGAGAATATTCCCACAGCTCTGTGGCACTTTTGTTATATCGTGGGGTGGAAGGTAAACTTGACTGGAACCTACCAATAAGGTTAGTTTACCATATCACGACAATAATAATATCGTAGGAGAATCTCTCTAGTCCGACGCTCCGGTTGGTACGACCCATAAACACATATATGATATAGACCCAGCAATATCTGCTGTGGGCTGACATAAGACAGAAGACACTGATTGGTATCGTCCTCTCTCTCTCTCTCGCACATACGCTTGGAGGGGGTAAGATATTGTGCGCAACAGTCAGCAGTCGAGAGAGTGGAATCAAGTTGACGTGCGATAGAGACAGTGATCCCAAACTTAATTCTCTCCTTCGTACAACCGGTACATAAGATTACAGTGCGGAGGAACTCTATTCTACGGGACGTGAAAGTCCATGGCCACGATCTTGGCTCAGACTCTCATTTGTTGATGACTCACCGGTCAATGATGTGGCATTGTTTGGTTGTCATGGGGTTCTACTATCACAGTGAGCAAACATTTACTGATGAAAGTTGTAAAACAAACGAAGAAATCAATGAAGATCAGATCTTTGCCGCTGTTCCACTAGTTCTTAATTAACTCTTACATGAATATCCTAATGATTACGACGACCTGCCCGTCCACATCTTATGGAGTAAGGGGTGGAAGGAGATTCACAATTTGATGCAAAGAGTGTCGCATATTATAAATAAGAATTTCGTCAATATATTTTAAAATTAAAATAATTGAAGGAAACAAAAATTATATAAAGCAGTGTTATTAACTATTACAGAAATCCTTGAAATGCGTTACGTCACATTACTGAGGAATAGGTCAAAATATTACGACGCAATGTGTCTAGGGACTCGTGAGGAGGGGGAAAGGGGAAAAAAAAGTCGCAAAAAGAGAGAGACGTATTATGAATCACACACGGAACCAAAAAAACGTTTTCGGCTGCCCAGTTCATTAGGATGAATAGAACTCAACCTCTACTTTCGTGTTGTGGAAATCTCGTAGATCAAGAAATGGAAGAACATTGCTGCTATTTGCAGACTATTATTTGACAAACGACATAACTTCACCGATTATTTCACGAATAAAATGTTTCTTCTTTATAACTGTACACAAGTGTACTGCGCTTTAAACGAAGTGTTCCCTGAATGCAGGAAGTACAATCTTTTTCCCACGCCCAATGAAGCAGTTATAAGTTGTAAAATTTCCTTTGACGGTATCAGCGGAAATCCTCCGTTGCGGAAACGACGCGAAACGAATTACAATTCCTGAAATTAGTTTCGTTTATATTAAGCAGTAATTCAGTTTTTCATCTGCTAAGATGATACATCGTGAGGTAATAGTCAAAATTTTAATTTCTTATCTTCACCTTTCTATTTGAGGGTAGAGGAAAGATGTGTACTCATTGAAAAATTTGATGGAACTTTCGAGTTTCTGAGAGACCGAAAATATTCGGTAATCCCGCAGAATTCTCGAGGACGACACTCAAAGCCTTGTAACCTTACTCAGAAAAAAATGGTAACCCAAAATTTTTTAACGGGAACACATTGCGTTTATTGCTTCACTGTAAAGAAGTAGCTATAAATTACTTTATTGTCCTCAACGTGATCATTGTCAGTTTGTAACTGTTTTCTTGATAATAAATCATTAATTCATTTATTGCTATTCGTACTAACTTGATGTTGATACGGGGCTAGTACACAGTGCAGCCAACGCTTTTACTTCGCCATTGTCCACAGAGGTAATGATAAGTGTGTCTCGCGTTTGGATGGGTCCACTTACGGGTTTCTTTAAAGTAAATCTACAGCTAACGTCGGTCATCAATTCAATTCACTTTTGCTCTTCTGGCGTTATTCTGTTCTTTCTGCATCGAGGATGAGAAACAAATTTCACCTTGTGATTTAGTTTGATTTGTTATTAACGTATTTTTTACAGCAAATAGTCGCTTTTGAGACTACTACTGATATTTACTCGGATATTACTTAAATTTGTATAAGTTGGCAATTCGTATTCCGCAGTCATTTTGCATTATTCCCGATAACGTTACATGACATTTAGTATATAACAGCAGCAATTCATCATTCAGTTAAGAAGCTACGGATATTATCTTAGTACGGGTATGACACATACTCGGAAAAACTAATAAAAGATAGAAAATAAGAATGATAAACTGACTTCAGCCTTTTGTTCAATTCGTCTCCGAGGCAAATGTTGTTAGGAGGATGATAAGTATCCAGAACGGTTGTACGCAAGAAAAACAAAATATCCCAAGGCACTATAGTCTTGGGATCTCTTCCGAAACTTTAATGACTGCAAGTCCGTGAATTCCTACAGAGTAAGAAAGAGAATAAAAGAGAGGTCGTTGAACCCTTCGTGGTAACAAAACAGAACAACTTTAAAATGAGTCACTTGTATTTTAAGTCTCTGGTAAATAATGAGGAATAAATTCGCTATCTCACTTTGTCTTGGGAAATACAGTACAAGTAATTACATTTGTAATACGATCAATACATCCAACTGTTTCTACAGTATGTGATCGATAGTCGTATTAATAATCTTGAGTAACTCAAAAGTTATGTTAATCTAATGAAACTATTTCCATCCATATCATGCTCAATAACTTACAACGAGTCTGTGTATGTTATGAAATATGTAACATTTACGAGTATAAGCATTCAAAAAATTTCCTCAAGCAATCTTTCCTACACAAGTAAATCGATCTTTCTTTGATAAGGTGAAAAATGTTATTATACCACTTACGTAAATCGAAATATTTATCTTCGCACCTTCGAACGCAAATAATCTGAAAAGAAAAATTTTGTGTATAAAACAATCAATAGAAGAAAAAAATTCATTATTAAAGTATTTGAAACATTTAATCCCATACCTCAAGAATAGAGTGCTTACCAAAAATCACTTCTAAAGAAATTGATAATGTTGTCATATCCCCTTAAATTAAATGTCAGGAATAATTTACTTTTATACTTCTACAGAAATTTGTTTCTCTCGTGAAAATAGCATGTTCAAAAAATTGCAAATATTTTTCCTCCCTTAATGATTTTTCGGGTGATATTCATAAATTTATTTATAATAAATAATAATAAATTTATTTATAAATAAATTTATTTATTCATATCAAGAATAATTGTAATTAATTACATATATTTTTTCTCTTATTATTGAAGAATTTCGACCTCTAAAATAGTAACAAAACAAATTTTATGTCTACGTGCAAGGTCGTAGATAAAATTAAAATATATCTAATTGCCGCATCTCCTTTTTGTATGTTATATTTCTTGATCATTTTTATTTAGTTTTCTTTCTGTATTCTTCTTCGGGTTTTTTGTATTATTGTTTGGTAAATCTTTTGTAATTGCAGTAAAATTCCATAAAATAGTAATTTCATATTAATATAATGCTTTTAAAATATATCTTACTANGTAAAATTCCATAAAATAGTAATTTCATATTAATATAATGCTTTTAAAATATATCTTACTATTTTTCCAATAAACAGCTGAAACATAATTAGTTTGAAACAAGAATAAATCTTCGCTATCTTCACTTTCCCAAAACACAAAACAAAAGCCGCCAGAAAGTGGCACATTGAAATAATACGATAAAAATGATTTAATATTTTAATTCGAATATGGTTTAAGACATCACTTAGGTTGCAATTTCTCTTTCTGTATATCAACATATATTTTAATAAACATTGTATTTGTTTCTTCCTCATTCATAATATATTCAAACTACTGATATTTTGGAAGGTTTGTTAAACACTTTGGTATTTAGAAACCAGCAAAATCTTGGTTACGTCATAATTGGAGAAAATGTGAACAGCTTCAGTCCCCACCCCGGAGAGAATCATCACCGGATCTCCAGTCTGCAGTGTAGCGCTCTACCCGTGGATCAAAAGATAACAAAAGTGGAACTTGATCTTCACATCGTGGCATTTCGAAATACTACTATGTTAGAAATAAAAATATACACGACGAAAGCAATATCAAAAAACTTTTCCTGAAAGATATTTTTCAGAAGTTAATTAAAACGATTCTCAAATTTCATTTTGATCTAAGTGATTATTGAAAAAAGTTATTGAGAAAATTAATTTGGAATGTCACAATGCATACCATAAAAGTTGGTTGCTCAGTCCTGCACTTCCTTAGTGAAAAGATCTCGAAATATCTTTTGACTATTACTTTACTTTCCGTACACTTTCCATGGGCCTTCAAAAAATAAAAAAGAAGAATAAGCTTATTGTATTCGCAGTGTCTGATTCAGAAGGATTGTTTCTTTGAAAGTGGTAGTCGAATTTCGAATGGTTCTGTGAAACGTACCTTGAGTACGCAAAGCTCTTTAGGATGAAATAGGAGAAAGGAAATTATCCCGAGGCGAAGTGAACAAGGTGTTGACAGACAATAACTAAACAAAGAGGAATGCAACCATTCGCGATTCTGAAAGAGAATAGCGATACTTGGTGGGACACGTTGCCAACAAGCATCACAAGGAAAGGAAAGCGAGAAGTTCTGCTCTCTCGATAGATTTGCATTTCAAAGGGTTTCAATTGTCAGACGAAATACAAACAAAAGAATAACCAGGAGCAAACAAAAGAATGAGAATAAATAGACAATCGAAAACAACAAGAGATCTAGGGAAAGCATGTATTCTTCAGAGAAAAACGAAGTTTATATTTGAATTTCTCTTATACCCTAGTTCGCCAAATAGTCACTACTTGGGTTCTTATTATACCTCACATTTTAATTAAAGATTTTCTAGTACTCTAAAAAAAAATTATATTTTATCTCCAAAAATTTGTTTCTCTCTTTTCAACTGCTTATTTTTACCTAGTAATTTATCTTCTCTTTTGTTGATTGCCTTCTTTCAAAATATCTTTTTGCTCTGTTATTTGTGCAGTATATTCTCTAAACATTTCAAATCTTAGTACAGGAAGATAAATACGAATAAATCAGAAAGATAACGGTAATTCGTTTACTAATAATAATAATGGAGTGAATGAGCGTGGCCGTAGTAATTTCTAGAGGTGTGTACTACTCACTGGAGGTATTCGAAAAAGCAGAAGTTCTATAATCGACCAAACCAGGGTGGAAAAGAAACGATTTTAATAAAAATCTTCTAATAAAATTAGAACATCATTTGAGCATAACAGAGTATTTTAAGAATCCCACTGAAAATTTAAGTCAACCAACACTTCATTGATGACACAATAACAATTAAATTGTATTCAAACCACACAATCGAAACATCTCATGCTTCATTTCCTAAGAGCACAATCTGACGACCATGCTACAAAGTTGTGAGGAAATTTTGAGTTACTCAGGCAGAAAACATACTTCATGTCCCTGAACTTTCGGAGACTAGAGTTTTCGCAATTTCTTTGAAATTCCAATACCTATCAAAACTTTCTAACACATACCCAACTTTTAAAAACGTATATTACTCCTTTAAGACACTCAAATTTTGATACAAATTCACACCTTCCACCACGAAACATTTTTATATTTTCACATCAAAGGTTGAGAATCAAACGTTTCGAACTTGGAAAGTAATCAAAATTTCCTTTCTCCATGGTTTAATCTCAAAGTACTGTTATTGGCATGAGTTCAGTAGGTCTACATGTTCTACAAAGTTCAAAGTGGTTTCGAGCTCAGCGGGTAACCGCAGAATGCAATGAACTGTTCAAATGTGTTTCGGAATTGGTCGATAGTGAAAGCAGTGCGCGGGAGAGAATGTTAAACCTCAATACGATACATATTAATCTGTCACTAATTACAGGTAATATGACACAAAAATCAAACAAGAGGAACATTTTTGAAATAATAAAAACCCAGCTGAGAAAAGAGAAAATCTTATTTTGTCATAATTATAAACAAAGAAAAATAAACAATATAATTACGAAGATCGAAATAATCCCTGTTGGTAACGTAAGTCAAATATCAACATCAAAATTAAAATATCATAAATGCTGAATTCAAGCTTTCTGGTGACAATAGTTCCAACTGTATTGGATAAAACTATATAATAATACATTTATTTAAAAGAAAACATTAAACTCATTCTGTGAAATACAACTGAAAAGATTCGCATTTCTACTGTGCAGTATGAACAGTAATATAATGGTCCTAATTAGTTTAGGAGGAGGAATGTTTTGTAGACATAAAACGCATGAGTAAAAAAAAGAACATACTGCTGAAAAGATCTGTGTAATAAAACACAATTGAATATCAATTCTTATTTTGTTTGCAATATTGACGAAAAAAAATTAACTGAAATATTTCGTAATATACTACTACAAACAAAACGAAACGTAATTCGTCTAGCATTAAAATGACGAAACATATTTTCTCGGGGGGGGGGGGCTGGGTTGCGATATTGATAAATATTTGATCATACGAAATAAAATTTTGATTTTAGTTCACAAAAAAATATGTTTGACTGAAGTATCTGTAAGATAATAAAAACCTAGATTTATTGTATTTTTGCACAAGATTAGACATTTTTATCCCTACGTACAAATCCATCCATCAAATAGTACAAGCTTAAGTTGTTTGGACAACACCGGATAAGAGTTCCCTTTTCTGGTCCAAAAATCCATTATCTTCGAACAAGTCTAATAAAAGTAAATTTAACGCTAAAAATTTTTAATAAAACCGTAAAAGTTTTTAAAGTTACATGGTATCTTACGGAAAAGCTTTCTTCAAGTATAGTATTCTCAAATGATTAAGCAGGGATCTGGATAAAATGGGTAAAATTTTCATCCAAATCGTCACAAATTAAATGATTCCAATGATGAAACAAAAATTCCAACCATCAAAAAAATTACGAGTTGTGCTAAGCCTAAAGAGAAATCTCTATCTGGATACCGAAGCCATTTATTACTTCAAAAATTTCAACAAAGATTGGTAAGCAGTTAGTGACGCACAATTTACAAACTTTAATTTCAGCGTTGAAACACCGCTGTGCTTCGGATATTAGATGAAAACGAGAAATCAAATTACTTGAATAATCATAAGGGATTTGAGTTTGTTCTTTTATTTAACATATTTTGCGATATCAGAACAAGATTTTATTAGTTTAACAAATATTCTCCAGTGCTACCNAAAAATTTTGTTTAGTTCTCGTAATATACTTCAAGTATTTTCATAAGAAATTATAAACGTGATAAATGGTTAATCACTTGACTGGCGTCTGAACCAGCCATTCTAACTTAAACGAAAGCTTTCCTTGACCTAGTGTTTTATGACGATGAAAAGGAAGTGCATCGTTTTCCCACAATATAAAACCATCACGAACAAAGGATTTGCTGCTCTTCAGATGAAAAAGATTTCACATCTTGAGTCTTTCTCCCCAGCGAAACGTTTTCTTCTCCGCCCTGAGGGATAATCTCTGATCCTTTGAGGAAGTGCACGGAAGATCCACAAGCGTCAGCTGAGAAATCCTCTTAAGTTTATGGTACCACTCACGCCTCACATTTCGAAGAAATGATGAAATAGCATATTATATTTAAAATAATACAATGGATCAATTGAAATCATAGTGGGAAATAACATTTATTTTCGTGTTAATTAAGCCGCATTTCATCATATTTAACATTTTCCTGAGTTTTTTTAAATTATGTGAGAGGGGGATGGAGAACCTTAGTAAAAAATTACCGCAAAGAGTCCTCCAGGTTTAGAGGGTTGATTTGAGTACTTCTCAATCTTTGGGAAGTGGTTACGGTATAAAATTGGAACTAAAAAGTTTCGATTGAACCAGGTATTACAAACATATTTTAACAATCTTTTTCTCAATTCATATGCAAAATTTAAATTTGCTACCACACAGAAAGTACATGAAATACTGACTCGAGAATTGTACCCAAGAACGACAGAAGTAATGATCTAATAAAAGGATTTTGCAAACACATTAAATGTGATGCCATGAAAGAAAGAAAACGTTTCCGGGAATCATAGAGACGGGTTCACATCTCGCAGTCAAAAAGCAGACGGAAACAATCATTAGATCTCTTCCGAGATATCGCGAATTACGTCCAAATGATGAGTGATTATCACAACAAGACATGATAAGAGATTCGCATATTGATCTTGCTAAAAAAAACGCAAGACCAAGACCAAATATTCGATGCAAGACTAAGACTAATACCAAGGAGAATAAGACTACGGCTGCAAAACTTTGAGAAAAAGCATGACCCTTTCCAAAAAATATCATGCATTACCTTAAGTATCATTTCAAAGACAATAATTACTTCTCATATGACACTTCTTCACAACAGAAGTATATTTTAATTTTTTAAATAGANATCATTTCAAAGACAATAATTACTTCTCATATGACACTTCTTCACAACAGAAGTATATTTTAATTTTTTAAATAGAAGATTTATAAAAACATCACTCCAAATTATAACTACTTTTTAACGATTAATTTATTTAATTATTTTTTTAAATCTATGTAAAGAGAATAGATATTCCATTTGTAGTAATATTACTTTGAAAACATACTACATTTGTAGTAATAATTTAAAAAAATGACATTATTTAGCAAAAAAATTATACGTATATCTAGAATCACACAAAATGATAAACATTTATGTAAAAAATTTAAAGGGATATTAATAATAATTTTTCAATATCATCATACAATCACAAATAATTGTTTGTGCAGATAATAAGGTCTAGACCCTTTCGTACAAGATCGATACCAAGGCAAGATCCACAAGACGAATACTCGATGTACATGACCAATCTATGGGGGCTATAGACCCCAGCCCCCACTCACTGGACCTGAACTCATAACTAATAAAATTAAAGTTGATAAATGGCACACCTTGTAAAAGTGTTACCAGGTTAATAATTATTATTAATAATAATACTATATTAATAAAATTAATAATACCATATTAAAAAATGAAAAAAAATATTAAAAATAATAATACCACATTAATAACATTAATAAACTATTTTTATCAATACCAGATTGTTAATTCTTTATTTGATGCATTTAAAGTAAAGGTAATATTTACAAAATTTATGTTTGTATAACCATGATTTTTAAACAAAAATGCTCCCCGGTTTGTCCCTTCCTTGACTACGGTCTAGATGCGCCACTGCCAAGGCCCATGACCGAGATTAACATTACTAGAGATAGCGCATGCATGAACCAAACCAAAACTACGATAGTTTTGGTCATGTTTTGAGAATCACTAGACATGATGGTGTGATAAAAGAGGTACCGCTAATTTTTAAGTCATTTCGCAGATTTAATTAGTATGAATGCTCATGCAACACATTATTGACACATACATGATTATAATTGATTTTCCTTCGCAATAACAATCACACGAGCATGCACTAAAAAAGCGAGTTCCCAAAATACCGAATTTGAAGGGATGAATAGGGGCGACTTTTCTCATTCTCGTTGTATTTGATGAACTATTTTAGGTATCATATGATTTTTCATTAAAACGTGTTAATCCAAAAACCTAAAACTAAGTACTGTAATTTTCTTTGTTTCAATTTTTAATGGATAGAAAGAGTTCAAAGTAGTTGGTGCGATTTAATTTATCAACGCAGAGTAAGAACTATTGAAGTTGGAAATTTCGATCTTTTAGAAATTGTTTCTTTCCTCGTAAGGACTCATCTAGAAAGGATTTTTCCAAATTCTGATAGGTAATTAGGGCAAAATGTCATATTCTGAATGTTCTGTGTATCTTACTGACTAATTAAATGAACTCTCGAGTTTTGATTATGATATTCTTTTATTTGCTGTGTTCATCTTCTCTAAATCATAAAAAAAAGATTCCGATATAACACAAAGAATAACTTCGGCGCGAAACCTGGGTGGGAACCTCGTCTACTTTATAATNGAATAACTTCGGCGCGAAACCTGGGTGAGAACCTCGTCTACTTTATAATTTTTAGCTCAATCATAAAGTGCCTTTATTTTACTCGGAATCAATAGTGCTAAAAAATAAAATAAATTTATTGTCAGATAGCAGTCGCAAAAAGCGTATGACCACGTGGAGGACAATAACTAATTAACCACACTCCGGAAACAAGCAAGAATCCTATCAATAATTGGGTTAGTTCACTTAGATTAGGTAATTATACGGAAATTATTCCGATCAAAGGCGGATTGAAAATTTCAGCACACTCCTTAGGTCAGAAAAAGAAGTTAGCTACGTGTTAGAATATCAAAAGAATACCAACAAATTGGTATTTAAAGAAACGCAAAAAATAGTTCAGAAGTACGTAATATTATCGAACACTAATTGTTGATAAATCGTAACTTTTAAAATAACACCAAAGAGATTAATTATTACAATAGGCCACCAAGAGAGTCTGTGCATAAAATCCACCATTACCGGAAGGAAAAACGGAGAAAAACCCGGGACAGGGGGGGTTAAATTTTTATTCTTACCTTCATATTCAATCCAGCCTGCCTGACGTAAATCGAGAACTATACTGGAATATTTATACTGGATGTCGAAGTTGTCGACTACATCATTTTCCAGTTGTGCCGAGAGGACGTAAAATAGTGGAGTTCTTTCGCCCCGTCATCCCCCCCCCCCCCCGCGAAAGACTTTGTATCGTTCTTCCACTTCAAAAATTTATTACACGTATCTTTTGTAAACACACAAGAACTTCCTGTTTACAATACAGCTTCCCTATTTGCAAGGCATTAGAAAAAGGGTTTACAGAATTGACCACTACTCCACCATAATGTACAAAATTTCCACGAGTTTTCAAAGCGCAGTACAAAAAGAGACAATAAAAGGTTTCAAGAAGACATTAAAAAATAGGAACGAATAAATATAAAGAAAAAATATAATAACAGTGGGAGAAAAAGAAATATATGGCGAAAAAGAAATTGGGTTTGTTTTTGAAATGGAGTTCTTTGTGTAAAACAACGCATGAACAGGCAGCGTTTGAATCTAATTATAAATGAATAAATTATCATATCGCTCGTTTACATTAAACATAAGGAGTTTAATGATGTCATGGTATATTAATGAATATGAAGTGTATTTAGACATTAATTACCTTATTTCTGTGAAGACCCAAACCGCTGTTATTAACGAATCGTTTTCATTATCTAAATCAGCAGTGGTTTACATCTACGAAGAATGATTACAATTTTTTATTCCGGAATACTAGGATGATAAAATTGTCTTAGGATCCTGAACAGGTGGGCGGAGCGGGTCAACTTTAGTACAGCTTCGTGCCCAGACGAAGCGAAACAAAAAATATATATGTTCTCCCAAACAATGTTACTGCACAATATATGTAAGTTTTTATTAATTATGATCAGAATTGCCGAAACTTTTTATCTGTAATTAAAACTTATATTAGTTTATCAAATGCTCTGCTGTACAAAACGAAAAATACAATTAAAATGCAAGATACAATTGACACCAATGTATCAATCTTTCAGTATTTTCCCCGTAAAATTATACGGAATGTCGTTCCATGAATGTGATATGGCTTTAGTTTTAAACATTGTTGCAGTGGAAGATGGTAACAGTTAATAATATTCTTAATAATAATAAATTATATAATATTATTATAATATTAATTATAAATAAACTTTACTGTCAAAAAAGCTGTTGGAAACTGCGTATCACGACGTGGGGTGCAATAAATTAAGTTGCTCGTTAGATTCTAAGAGAAGAATTCCATTTATACTACTCGAGTAAACCCTTTGATATCAACTTCTTCTATGTTCCAATGTCCTCATCATTCATTTTTTAGAGATCATACAATCACAAATCCGCATTGTTTAGTATAAGATCTAAAAGGAGGTAAATACAATACTAGTTGATCATTGCAGTGCAGCATTGTCAATGTATATTTAAATATCGTAACAATCTTAAGAAATGTATTTATAATATACACTGTATCTTTATCACGATAATTTTAATATCTGATTTTTTTCTTTCTTCATTTAATTTCGTTTCATCGCGTGTCAAATTCGTTTGAATTAAATTAAATACAGTTTAACTTTCTATATAAATGTGTTAAATCCATATTTTGTGAGATTTAGTAGTAATTGTAATATATTTGCTCTAAATTCTGTCTTTGAATCAATTTGTAGGTATTTTCACCAGTTCAAGGCATCATCCCAATGGTTTCAAAACACAATAATTTTGAAGGGAACATGAACACGTCATGCTGCATTAGTAGCATTAAATGGTAATCACTGGAATTCTCGACGTTTTCAGTTCTCCAACCGCCTCATTTTCACTATCACTGAAAAATAATTCAAAATGTTTTTTTTTTAATTCGCTAATTTTCTAAATATTCGAGTACCTAAAAAGTCAAATTTTGAAAATCAAGCTGTTTTCTAAAATTGATTTTTTTTAATAACTTCCCTAATACACCTGACCCCACTGAATAACGAATTTCGCTCACGTCTAGTTTGAATTGACGAAGTCAGTCGTGTTTCTCTTATATCGCTAGCACTGTACTGTATCAACACGGACTGCCCTAATGTGTTGCTGCATTATAGAGCGGCACATACGGACAGACTGTCCCCGCTGACGAAGGTCGTTCAACAGAGTCGAATTCTGTTGAAATCAAGCCACGTCCCAATGACCCCCCATTCGATTGACCTTGGTCACTTCCCAGTGCGGAGTTATTACCTCAACCGTCCCCATATTGGAAACAGCTCTCACACGTATGATCAAAATGGGAATCACTTTATTTCACATCCGATGAAAGATCAGAAGCCAAATCTATAAACTGAACATCATGTAACTTTGACGAAAATTATTAATTACGACTATCTAACATAAATTGCCAACGTCTACGAATTTCAATAATATCCTAATAGACACTAAAGCGACTATTTGCTGTAAAGAAATACAAGTTAATATCACAACAAGATAAGACACAACGTAACATGCGTTCTACTCGCTTGATGCAGAAAGAATAGAATAGTGCCACAAGAGCAAAATTTCATTGAATTGATGGCCCTTATTAACGTGAGGTACAATATTAATAATAATATTATAATAAATGTGTAGCAAATTTTTACGTATATCTGTAATTAATGTTAATTAGTAGATAAAAAATCTCTTAAGTTCACAAGAGCTTGTCAGAGAGATTATTTAGTTTTTAATTCTTTTTATAACAATGTATGTACTACTATGGTATTTCAATATCCTATTATATTGAATTTGAAGTTTGTTTTCCAGTTTTGCAATAATTTTACATTGGTTTAACAAAAAGTTTAACAAAGAGTTTTCAAAAAGTATTATCAAAAATTTTACTACAACAAAAAAGACAAAAAAATGTTTACAAAACGTTTTAATCATTTTTAGATTAGTAATTTGTTTATTACTACTACCCTTTTGTTATTATAAATACATTTTACTTGACAGTTTAACAATTTCATAATTATTTTCACACTTAAATTATGAACTATTTACATGTAACAAATATATTGTTATTTAATATCAATTTTTTTAAATTCCTTTTTGAAAATATGATTTCATTTAAATTTCCCGGTAATTTGTTTAATATTTTTGATATTATAACCCCTAATTTTCTTTCTCCATATTTATTAAAGCTATATGGGATCTGAAAATAGTATTTTTTTCTTGTTTTATACTCATGTTCATGTAATTCTAACATGTTTGAATTAAATCTATTTTTTTATAAAAATTCAAATTCGTACATATTTTTAATGTTTAAATTTTTTTCTTCTGAGTACATTTTATTCATATTTACTTTATTTTCACTAAAGAAATTTATTGCTTTATCCTGAAGTTTTTGTAAGATTTTTATATGAGAATTTGATGTGGATCCCCAGATTGAAATGCCATATCTTAAAACTGACTCGAATAATGCAAAATAAATAATTTTAAGTATCTGCCTTGGGGTAATTTCTTTTATGATGTTCATTCTCCACATACATATTCTAAGTTCCTTTGTTATATGTAAAACATGCTCCTTCCATAAAAAAAACTTATCTATAACTAATCCTAAATATTTAAGATTTTTTACTAATTCTATATTATCTGTACATTAATAACAATATTATAATTATTATTATTCCGTCGTTGACGTTCGTTGCAGCCGGACGTGTTGAGCTGCGCGTCTTTCCGCCGTACAGTAAATTTAAATGTAAATACGACCCTCCCAATTTTCATCTTGTATTTAACATGTAAAAGTTTTAAAATGATTAGACGGAAGAGCAGACCGTAAGGTCTGAGTCTCGCCAAAATAAAGGCACTTTTATTATTATTATTTACAGTGTTTTGCCGTAGTTTGCTTGTGAATTGTGCATTTTTTAAATTTATTTTTTGTATTTCTATAATGATTTTTAACTGTGGACATTGTGGATATTGTGATGGTGAACTAAAAGAGGAGGAAACATTATGCCTAGGATGTTCTGTAAAATACCATTACAAGTGTCCCATAGCTGAAAACACATACAGAGCAAAATCGAGGGAAGCAAAGGTCACGTGGAGATGTGCGAAGTATCGGGAGAAGAAAAAGAATGGTTCGAAGCGGAAAGATACGAGGTAATGTTGCTAATATGTTAAATATTGCTACCTGTGCAATTCATCTGGACGATTTCGAGTATGATCTTAATAAAGTAGATGGCGAAATAAATCCGTGTGTTAAAGGTTTGCTTGAAAGTGTATTAGCATCTATTAACTTCATGTCCCATCAATTCGAAGAAATGAGCAGGGTATTTCATGAAAATCTGGAAGAAAATAAACTACTTACGGAGAAAATAAAATCTATTAAGGAAAAAGATCAAAAGAAAAATGAGGAAATAGACGTTTTAACGAACAAGATTAATAAGTTAGAACAATATAGAAAAAGGAAATTTATTGAGATTCGTTGTGTAAATACGATACAAAGCGTTAGGGCTAGTAAACTCTTCAATGAGATAGCTGCAGATATTGGAGTGGAGTGTAAAAATATTCAAAGTGTACAGGAAATAGTGTTGAAAAAAGCTAAGATTCTTTTAGTGAAATGTGATAGCGAGGAACAAAAGAACGAAATTCTAAATAAAGGTAAAATGTGGTGGAACTCTAAAACCGTGCAAGAAAAAAAGAGAAACTGACAAATTTTGCTTTAACGAACGTCTCATTCCAGAATACAGGAACTTGATGAGAGAAGTTATAATCAAGACTAAACTTCTGAATTACAAATATGTGTGGGTGAAGAATGGACGAATTCTGGTGAGAAAGCAGGAAGATGGAAGAATTCTCAACATCCCAATAAAAGAACTAGATAAAATACTTTAAAAAGGTAAGACAAAGCAGGAAATAATAAATATCAATGGACAGAATTAATCAACAAGTAATTTGTTTTAACGTGAATTTCAAAAATTGTAAAGACATTGAACAGTGGCAGAGTGTCATCAGTGAGAATATAAATAATGATGCGCATAATGAATTTATTAGCGTATTTCATTTAAATGTGCAGTCTTTGAGAAAGAAGTGGGACGAATTAAAAATTATGTTAAATCAATGCACTTGTAAAATTATTTGCCTATCTGAATTGTTCATATATGATAGTGAGATAAAAACATTTAGTTTAGAAAAGTACAATAAAGTTTATAAATTAAGGGAAGAAAAACAAGGTGGTGGAATACTGATGTTTTATAGTATTGAATTTAAATTTATTAGTGATATTAACTTTAATACTTTTGAATGTGTATGTGGCACATTTATACATGTGAAGTCCAACAACAAAAATTGACCTGTGCATATATAGACCACCTCACTCAAAGGTGGGTGAATTTTTAAAAGAACTTAAACCCTTCATTGACAAAATTGACTGAAATAATGCATTAATTTAGGGTGATATCAATATTAACTTGATGGACTGTGACAAATTAAATGTTAAATAATATTAAATTATAATGTACAGCAAAATTTTTATTAATGTAATTGACAATGCGACAAAAGAAGAAATTAGACAAGGCAATATGACTAGTTCATTGATCGACCATGCATTCATACGCAGCGTCCTGAGCAATATATATTCTGCTGTAATAGAATAAAAAATATCAGACCACTATCTCATAGTGATTGTACTGTACTCGCAGCAAATAAAAGAAAACAATTATTACCTGACCACGTTTAAATACAATGAAGAGGGAATATTTAAAGCCATCCAAAATTATAATTGGACAACGCGTGAAAGTTCAAATGTAGACCATTTCGTTGACAATATTGCACAACAATTTCAAAACATTTATGAAGAGAACATAATTTATTATTTTAAAAAAATCTGGATCACTAAAAATTTGTATTCTCAACTAAAAGAGAGAGATAGACTATTTAGGAAATGGAAATCTAACCCTAAAAATAATAATTATAAATTGGAATACACAAAATATAGAAACAAAGTAAACAATGAAATCAGGAAAGCGAAAAGAAGCTTTTATGAAAATAAATTTGCAGATAATCTTAAAAACCCTAAGGAAATCTGGAATGAGGTTAATAATATTCTTAGTAGGAAACAAAGAAAAATGTTGATACTGAAGTACAAGAAACTTTCCGAGGAGAGAATTAAAAGTTAACAGCCACAAACTTTTCTGATAACTTTATAAAACAAATTGATGATATTGTAAAATATAATGGCAGTAATAAAACACAAATCATACAAAATGAGGTAAACAGTAGATTTAAATATACCATTATCAACATCTTTGAGTATCAAGGAGATTATAGTGAAACAAGTAGCTATTAATAAAGCTCCGGGTATCGTTACGATAAGAGCTAAAGATATAATTAAAAGCATTGATATATTTTGTCAAATTATTTCACAATTAATAAATAAAATCATAAAACAAGGTAAATTTCCAGAGTCTTTAAAAATCTCAATAATTAGACCATTATGTAGACGCATATCTATACTACCAGTTATAGAAAAGATAATAGAGAAATATGTAGTCAGCAAACTAAAGAAATACCTTATCAGTAATAAAATTATTCAAGAGTATCAGTATGGTTTTCAAGAAGGCAAGGGTACTGAAAAGCAACTTGTAGAAATAGTTGATTACATTAATCTGAACACAGCTCAAGGAGTTTCTGCCTTATTTATTGATTTTTCACGAGCATTTGACACAGTAGAACATAATCTACTCATTAAAATATTGAAGGAGATTGGAGTATAGGGTTCGTACCTCAGTTTATTTGAATGCTACCTCAATAATAGAAACGTTTTGGTAAAACTTCATGAAAACAGCAACCTATACAATCGAAAATTGGGCGTACCCCATGGCAGCTGCCTGGGACCAATTTTATTTCTTATTTATGCCAACACCATTTTTCAAAACGTGAATAAATGTAAGTTATACATGTGTGCAGACGATGCAATACTAATGTTCTCCCGTTGCAATGAGGAAGATGTAAGTAGTATGATACAGGAAGAATTTCATCGCATTATCAAATGATCGAGGGAAAACAATTTATTCATTAACTCTTATAAGACCAAAGTTATGTAAATAAAAACATCGCACCTGAAAAATAACAATAATTTAAAGAAAATTGTATTTTATGACTCAAATTGCATTAATGTTGGTTTTATGAATGATTGTAGATGTCTACTATGTTTGCGAATACAAATGTTTAGGGGTAATATTTGATAACAACATGAAGTTTCGCATACACACAGAGTCAAGTGTACAATAGATGCAAGAAATTAATGCGTTGAATGTATTCAAAAAAATTTTATGTATCAAAAAGCGTCCTGAAAATAATTTATAATGCTCAGATTGAAAGTATATTTCGATACCGTAGTCAAATTTGGGGTAACACGAGAAAATCAACACTTCAAAAAATTAACAAAATAAAACGGAAATCTTTAAAATTGTTCTGTGATAACAAGAATGTGGCGAACAAAGAACTATTAAAATCTGTAGACACCTTAACTCCTAAAGGATTTCCACATCATTGGCATATCCTGGAAAATTTCGATGTGAACATATACAAAGAAACCACAGATCACCTACACATCACCAGAAACCTTCAATACAACATACCTATTGTTTACAACAAATATGGAGAAAAAACAAGGAAGTTTTTGGCGCCAACTCTTTACAACAAACTACTGAAAGAAATAAAAGAAATTAATAACTTCAAAAAAAAAAACTAAGCTATGGATACAAAACATTGAAACCACTTAGGCTATTATATTATTTGGTATTTGTGCTACTTGATATTGNTGGATACAAAACATTGAAACCACTTAGGCTATTATATTATTTGGTATTTGTGCTACTTGATATTGTGTTTGGTAGTGTTTGGCTGTTGTATCATTTTAAAAGTAGTAGTGCAACTTCCAATACAAATATAACATACAAAATATTCTTAACATATAAAAATTGATTACGGTTTATGTATTTTGTATTTAGTATGTATTTATTTTGTATTTTATATTTTTTTGTGAAATATTCTCTAAAATAGTCATGTAACTAAAAATAAAATATAATCT